>WNWU01000006.1:26335904-26371181 GCA_012654045.1 Ptyas mucosa | reverse complement strand
GGAAGGAAGGAAGGAAGGAAGGAAGGAAGGAAGGAAGGAAGGAAGGAAGGAAGGAAGGAAGGAAGGAGAGGGAAACAATCTGATTATCTATGAATTGGAAATAGCCTTCTTTGAGCCATTCTTCTTTGTCTCATTAAATGATCACAAATCTCAGCTTCCACATGTTCTTCATTAGTACGGATAAAACTAATTCAAATATATGCTAAACAATGCAATTATCCCCAGACAGCTTCTGCTTAAAGACAACATGTGGATGTTACATCCAGATGCTGTCATTTTGGTAGCTTGTTTGGCTTGTTTAATTGTTCCTTGAAATGTTGATACCACAAAGGAAATTGAAGGGCATTGGGTTGCATTGCCACAGTTTAAACAACTAGTAAAGAAGGCTCCACTTCTTCTACCATAGGAGAGCTGTCCATTAGCTCTAGTAGCAGCCTAGGAATTTGTAATTCCTCTTGCTAACATGAGCATTGCTCCTGATCAAGCCACTTCAGGGATACAGCCTTGCAGTGCTAAATATTCCAATTGTTGGAAGACATATCCATCTGCTTCAGTTCCAAGTGGGGAGAAAGACACTGGAAACATGGAGGCTGATTGAAAAGATGGTTTATTGAGGGACAGGACCCCATGGGTTTGAAGTCCTGGGCAGCTGAACACAAGTTATTGTGAGGGTTATTTATACCCTCTCTTGGGCCTTGCCCTTGAGCTTCCTGTTTCTGTTGCAAAAGCATGTATTCTATAGGCTGTAGTCAGACTCCCATGAGGCCATGTGGAATCATGTTTGTCTGAATCAAGTTTGGTTGAACTTAAGCTGATGTAATGCCCCCAGGTGATTTTGTAATGCAGTGAGCCCTGCTGCTAGTTAATCCTATAATGTCCTGGAGGGTCATGTCTTAATCCCATCACCCTGGAGCTGAAGGTCTCTTGTGTTGTAGATAGGCTGGCCCAGTCCTTCTCAATGGGCACCACATATCTGCTGGGGGCAGGGAGCTGACGTTCTGAGTTTCTGTCTCCCTTAAGATTTCTATTTCTCTTTTAGGGGAAATATTCTGCCTTTTTAATATTTCCTAAAATATTTCATTCTTCTAGGAGAAGGGTGGCTGCTAACTTTCTACACAATGTTGATATCATACTGAAATGCAGGTAGGTAGATCAATAAGTAGGAAATAAACAATGCTTAAATATTTGGTGGTTGGAAAATTCTCTCTCTTTCTGTGGCTCCTAGTAGCCTCTGACGAAAATTGTTTATATTTTGAACAAGCTTTCCTTGTGGTCTTCAAAAGATGCAGAGAAATGATTGAATTGTTAGGGTATTGCTTTTTTTGTGTCCTTATAATTACTTATTGGGTTTGACATTGGGTTTGTGTGTGCGTGTGTGTGTGTGTGTGTAAAACTATGAGGAGGAGATGGTTTAACAAAAATTGGAGAAGCTAATCCTCATATGGTTATAGATTTCATTAAATTTATCCTGCAGGTTTACATAATTTTATGCAAAGGAGCTCAAATAAACATACCTTTGTGATTCCTAGTGTTGTAAATATTCGATATTTTCTCCCCTTCTGAGAGCAAAGTTAGCATAAAGAGAACTGCACATTGTTTATTCTTCTTTTTCCAGAGGTCAAGTATTTCACTGATTTATGAATCAAATGTGTCCTTTATGTACCTTCTAAAACATATAAAGGCACACAGGCTCTAAATCTATATACACACACAGGACCACAGACAGAGCTGTAAGGGAGAACAGAGAAATAAAATGGTGACTTTTTGCTATTCATCTGATTTTGGTTCAGCAAACTTTGAGTTCCATGTCAAAGGAGATTAGGTGGCTGAGGGATATTTTCCTGAAAACTGGGATTGTGATGAGGAGAAAAACAAGAATTCAGTGGGCCTTATTCTAAAATAAATACCCCAATGACTGGTCTTAGGAAAACAGCCAATATGTTCAAGATTAGGCTCACTGGCCATACTTTAATTTCCAACACGTAGCTGGATAAAAAACTCCCATGTTGCTGTGCCTAGCTAGCCTATACTTAAATTTGCCTGGCTGCATTCAGTCCAGTGTGGTTTCTGGGCAGTCTATAAGTTCTCCCTTCAGCTGCCTTGTTTTCTTTCAAATGTTGCGTTAGCGGTTCATGTTTTGGAAACTAGTTGGAAAGAAGACATTGCCTTGGCACAATTGCTGTTTTTCTCTCTTTTTTAACAACAGCTAAAACTCTTTGTAGCCAATCTTCACTGGGGTAGAACTAAAATCTGGAAGTAATCAGCAACCACTGAACATCAGAAATTCTTCCCCCCACCAAAAAAAATAAATAAAAAAAATACCACATTTAAGCACAGCTGGAATCTGCTAGCAGCTGGGATAGGATTCAGGTAGCTTAATCCCTGGAGGTTACTTGCCATCTTCTTCCCCCCTCCCCCTCTTCCTTATCTTGTGTGTGGAACTAAAAAGCCCCAGGGTGTTAATGGTTGTAAAGAATCTCACACCTGCTGGGAGCCATAAATACAGAACTAGGTTACTCCTGTCAGCTTGCTTACCACTGTCATGGAATTTCTTTCTGGGCTGAGCAAAAGGATGGGAAGAAAGAGAGAGGGGTGCTAACTGTTTAGTTATGTAAACAAATCAGATAAGTAGCAGAAATTGCAGCCCTTAAAGCAAACAGTTTTTGACATACATGCTTGACCTGTTATACAAGCGAGGCTGGTTAAGGAGTAAACAAAATTGTACCCTTCACTTCAAAGAGTTATTGTTGTAATTATGCAAGAAGCAACATGGCCCACTGCGATCCTTGGGAACATGTTAACTTCATCCTCCCTGGCTCTTTTTTTTTCTTTTTTCTTCCTTTCCTTCTTTCCTTCACCTTTCAAAGTGTTTTGAGTTCTTCCTAATTACAAAATGTTAAGCTGGGAGATCTGTCTGAGGAGACAGAGAGGATTTATCCATGGTCTTTGAACGCCACTGGGACTTTTGACGATCCTTTGCTGAATCTTCTGTTATTTTAATGGCCAGAGGATGATGAGGGTGTGGCTATCATCCTAAAGGCTTATCCTCTGGCCAGCAAAATCCTTATTCAGGAAAGTGAGTGGAGCTCCTGCACAATGGACTTACTTTACAGGCAGTCCTCGATTTACAACAGTCCATTTAGAGACTGTTCAAAATTACAACGGCACTAAAAAAGTGACTTACAACCTTTTCCCCCCACTTACGATTATTGCCTAGGGTCACATGATTATCCCCACGGTCATATGATCAAAATTCAGGTGTTTGGAGACAGACTCATATTTATGATTGTTGCAGTCAGGTGATCCCATTTTGTGACTTCTGACAAGCCAAGTCAATGGGGGAATCTGGATTCATTTAACAACCTTGTTACTAACTTTACAACTGCAGTGATTCACTTAACAACTGTGGCAAGAAAGGTCATAAAATGGGCCAAAACTCACTGAACAAATGTCTCACTTAACAACAGAAATTTTGGGCTCAGTTATGGCTGTAAGTCAAGGACCACCTCTACTTTATGTAGTATTTGTCAGAGTTTGTTGCAAAAATCAAATCCAGAAAGCACACACAGGTAACTGACTCAGCAGGATTCATTAACTTCTCTTTATACATAATATAACACACAAATAAATGTACAGTACCAATAGCAGATTCTTCCATTGTGGTAGAGAGTTACAAGCAAAGACAGGCAGCAGAGAGAACACCAGAGATGAGTTTCAGTTTCAATTCTCAGCAGACAGACAAGACCAGACTTGTTTAGTTCTAAGCACAGAATCAGAGCTCAGCACAGCTAAGCCACACCCAGACTTCTTGCTTGTTTCTGTTTCCAAAACAGACCTCATTGGCTGACCCAGTTGCTATGCCTATTCATTGGCTGACCTTGTTACCATGTCTCTATTCCAATTCATGAATATTCTGACAGTATTGATAGGAGAAAGCAGGATTTGTAAGGAAAAAAGGGTTTTGGCCTATTACAGCATTCTCCCATTTTTGGCCCACCAAATGCATTTGATAACAGTGGTAGCCAACATGGGCCCTGCCTATATTTAGGGAAGACAAATAAGTTAAGTAAAGGTTTTCCTTAGGTTGGTTTCTGAGGTTTGAATAGCTTAACTTCTAAATATTCCATTTTCATTTCATTTGGCAAATCAGTACTCAACTTTAATTCTTAATGGTGGAAGAGAAATGGGAAGTAGAGAAAAATTGGTAAACTTCTCACTTTTCCTGCTGTTCTCATTTTCCATCTCCCGCCTGCCACTGTCACTTCTAGTTCATCCAAACTATTGCAGAAATTATCAATCTTTGAGTCAGTGGTTTATTGTCAAGTATATGAATGAAGATGGATTTTTCCCCTTTTTGAAGGGCAGAGAATTTGGGGCATTTCTTTGTTGTTTTTTTTAAAATGCCATCAAGCCCAGTTTTAGGATTTAGTTGCGTCTGTTGCAAGAAGAAGTTGGCAATAAAGGTCAGAGGTCCCGCTAGGCTCCTAAAAAGAGGTTTAGGGAACAGGAATTTAACAACTGTTTCTCTGCCCTAATGACCGGCTGGGTGGGCATGGCCATGGCCAGGGGGTGTGACAGGCAGCACTTGGGCTCCTGCACCCCCCTGGGAGCAAAAGCAGGCCATGGGGAGCCTGCTCTGCTCCCCCATGCCCTGTTTTGGGCCTAGTAGACCTCCCTGCAGCTTCCTGGGAGCAAAAACAGGCTGCGGGAGGGCATGCCACACACCCTGTGCCCCGTTTTGGGCCTCCCTGCACTTACCTGGGAGTCAAAACGGGGTGTGTGGGGACTCCTGGAAGGGGCGGGGTGGGGAGGGCAGAGGCCAGCCAGAAATTTAACAACCGGTTCGCCTGAACTGTTGCAAACCAGCTGAATCCCACCACTGGGAAATATTAACATTTGGACATGCTGAATTTACAGCCCCACCCCAGATCAGGTTTTCCTCCCCTTTTTTAGTTAGCAATGACTGAATCAACTTCTCTTTGCCTGCTTGCTGGCTAGCAATAACCAGCTCTTAGCAAATGTCTTCTTTATTCCTCCAATCTGTTGCCCATCTTTCTACATATGTAAACTCAAGATAACTAGCCATGATGACACTAAACACAGGTCAATAACTCAATTGCAACATTTTAAAGAAAATTGCTAAACAAGCAGACAAATAAAGAATCTGAAGAGCAGCTGAACTCAAACATTCACATGAGGTAGAAATTAAATGTGTTTAAAGATCTAAATTAAATTAAAAAAACAAAAACCCTCTCCTGACTGCCAAAAATATGGAAATGGTAAGGAACAGAGTGTTAACCAATTAGTTTAACTATGAGCGAGGAAAGGGGGGGGGTTGTGATAGTGGAATTACAAAACATTTGTTTAGTGAGCCACTGCTCTGATTGAATTCAGTTTGATATTTGTATGTTGCTCTCTCACCAGCAAAGCTGAATTTCCAACAAAATAACATAGAAACAACATGTCCACTGATAAGAAGGTCTTTCTGTATCTAGAAAGAAAGCAGCATTAGTGAAACTGAGAAATAAAACGGTTAATAAGATACTGTACAAACATATTATCACTCAATATATCTGCCGAGGGCTTCTGCAAGGATAGAATTCTACAGGGAAAGTTTTTCCTTACCTGGTATATTATCTGATCATTGACCGAAACAAATATCTGTTTCTATTTTAGTCCTTCTGTTCTTGCTCTAAATGTTTTGCTATTTGCCATCCACTACTACTTACTAATATACTCCTTTCTTATGAATGTGACACTTAACTCTGCTTACTGCCGTAATTTTAGATCTTTGCACTGCCCCAATTTTTTTTTTATGATACAATGAAGATACATATTGATATGAGCGTTTAATTACAAAAACATACAAAACTCCAGTTTGGAGACATCAAAACATTGAAGCAAGATAATTCTGGATTTGTGAGCCTGCTTTTCAAGCTTTTGTCTACGCTGAACTCCCAGTATATAGTAAAGGGCTCATCACACACGAGAAGATATTTCTATTTCCAGCCTAGTCGTCCTCACTTCTCAGTATTTAAAGTTTAAACATTAGCAGTTTTAGTTACTTGGTGGAGATCATATGTGACTTGCCCACATTTAATTAGCTTAAATCTTGGGAGATATGGAGGATGGCCTGGTATTCAAAATGGATAATTTTGTTTGATTTTGCATATGTTTCCTGCCTTGATCTTTACTCGAAAGTCTTTCTGAGTAGCTCACCTAAATTAAAAACCTTACTGAAAAAACAGTGAAAGTATTAAAAGTGAAGGAACGCCTAAGACTAAAAGAGAAGTTCCTGCATTCTGTGTATACCTGTCATATATAGGTAAGTCTCAGCTTACATCCAGAATTGGGACCAGGATTGCCATCATAAGTTTGTGCGGTTGTAAAACAAAACGTCATGTGAGTGCATCGACTTGCAGCATGACAATCCCGGCATTCTGCAACATCAAGAATTATGGGTCATTAAGTGACCACCTACACCAATCCAAGCCATTCTGAACTTGGTCCCTTCCATCCTCAAGCCTCAGTAAGGTAAGGGTGGAATGGGACAACTTGGGAAGGCCAGCACACCATGGCCAACTCGCTGCAGCCAACTCGCTATGGCTAACTCATGGTGGGACAACTCACCATGGCAACTCACCATGGGACAACTCGCTGCAGGACAATTCAACAATTCAATTTGAGTATTTAAAATCATTTAAATTTTTGTCATTCACATTTCATTTTGTCCCTCCTTTTCCATTCTTTCATTAATGATTCTATTCCACCATTTCTTTGATATTAGTGTAACTCTTGTCTTGCATTGAATTGTCCCAGGGCAAGTTAGCCATGGCAAATTGTCCTACAATAAATTGGCACAGAGGTTGGTTGTAGCAAGTTGGCTGTAGCGAATTGGCCACACTGAGGTGGCCACGTTGAGTTACCCTAGGGCCGTGATGTTGAACCTATGGCACGGGTGCCACAGGTGGCACGTGGAGCCATATTCGTGGGCACGCAAGTGTTGCCCTAGCTCAGCTCCAGTGCACATGCGCGCACTGGCCAACTGATTTTCAGGCCTTCCGGTCCCACTGGAAGTCAGGAAACTGGCTGTTTTTGGCCTCCGGAAGGCCTCCTGAGGGATGGGGAAGACTGTTTTTGCCCTCCCCAGGCTCCTAGAAAGCCTCTGGAGCCTGGGGAGGGGGAAAAATGGGCCTACTGGACCCACTGTGCCATTGCGTGCCAAAAGCAGGGGGAAGTGTGTGGGGGTCACATGCGCATACGCGGGAGGGTGGGGCACATTGAATTATGGATGTGGGCACACACACCCGTGACCCCCCCCACGTGACCCCTGCTTTTGGCACATGACGGCAAAAAGGTTAGCCATCACTGTCCTAGGGACACTCTCTGTCTCTCTTTCTCTCTGTCTCTTCCTCTCTGTCTCTGTTTGTCTGTCTCTGTTTCTCTCTCACTCTCTCTCTTTCACACACACACATGCACACACACAAACCCTATCTGATATTGCAGTGTTTCAGGGGCTCCAGAAGTCATGGTTAGGAAATGTTCGCCTGAGAGATTGGTTCATACAGAAAAGGGAGGGGCTTTTGCTTCAATATTTAGGCTCAAAAGGCAAAAGGTCAGTGTGGGGGGAGCTGGGACAGAAGGCAGCTAGGCAAACAAATGCTTGCTGGCACTTGTTGGGGGTAGCTGAGGCTTCCCAGGGCATCATAAGTGCATCGTAAGTGTGGGTGGGTTACAAAGTGCCCAAATTTCGATCACATGACCATTGCAATGGCCTTAACTTAGGTCATACATCCATTTTTTTCCAGTGCCGTCGTAACTTCAAAAGGTCACTGAACAAATGGTCGCAAATTGAAGACTAACTGTACCAAGACTTCAACTTGCACTTCTGCTTCACCCCAAAGAACTCAACTTCTTATAACAGTTCAGTGATTTCATGCAGGCTTTCACAAGATGCTACTGATTTAGTGTTAAGAACAGTGAAACCTGATACGTTATTATCAGCATGTTGCACAAAATCTGGTAACTTTGGTGATTTTCTAGAAAGCTTGCCAACAAAACCAGACAGTGGAATATCCTAATCTCTTTACTGTGGTGATAAATCAGTGAATTGCAGGACTGAGTTTGTCAGCGAATGCCTTCCCCACCCCTCCACAGGCCACTTTCCACTAATAATAATATAAGAGAGCTTCCTATTCCATCTTCCACGTCTTCCATTATCTTTTATTGTTCTCTGCTCTCTGCTCTCAAATTCTGGTTTGATCAAGTCCGCTGGTTTTCTGTCTTCTGACTTATTGCTTTTTAGTCCTGACACTTGGTTAATTGGTTCTCAGCTTCTAGTTTATTTTAGGCTCAGTTGTCCCCCAAAACTTCATTTTCTGCCCTTATTATTGTGTTTCTTTATTCAGTTCATATTGCAGGTGTTGAATTTTGCAGTTCTAACTGATTTGAATCCAGGTGATTTGAAGGACCAAACATCTCTATGAATCTGCCCTTACAATGAGATCATGATTTGGAAGCTATTTGTTTGCTGGTCCTCTGTTAAGATCTGTGAGTTCAGAAGGCCTGTATCCATCTCCAATTGCTATCCTATCCTAGTTCCCAAAAAATAAAAAATAAAAAAATCAGGCCCACTTTGTGTTTAAATTATATTTAAATGTACCGGTATTTGAAGTTGTATTTTATTTTACCTATGTCATTAAAAAAAAAACCTACTACAATTTAACTAAATTATAAGGATCCCCCCCGGCCTGTGAAGATTACCTCACTATTTCAGCATGTTTCTGATGCTCTTTAAGGCTTTGAAATAAATAAATAAATAAATATGTTGAATAATTGTTTAAATGTCAATGAAGGATATTCTGTTTGACCAATGCTACTTATTTAAACTTTGGGAATCATGCTAAAATTTTGCTGTATGTAATATTATAATGGTATTGAACTAGCACATTTAGTATCCTGTTAGAGCAGGCTTATAAATTTAGGGTGTTTCTTTACTTCTTGAATCTTTTTAGGACACTGTTGGGAAAAAGCTGCTAATTTTACCGTTTTGAATTCCATCACCTCTGATTCAAAGATGTCAAACTTCCTACAATTGTGGCTTGTATCTCTAATGCCATAATCAATTTTATGAAAACAATGAACTCTACCTTACTTTGGCATTTTTCCAGACTGTGTCATTTAGGCCTATAGAATAGTAAAGATAGGATTTCTAGATATCAATTCTTTCTAATTCCTTTATGTTCATTTCTCATTTCCCCCCTTAGATTCTAAATTTAGAGGCTGGATTTTTTTGAACATAGTGCATTAATTATCTAATAGAGTCGTTCTCAGCAATAAGCTCCCCAGAGGATCTTGTGTGTGTAGAAATTACCACAATGGAACTTTTTAAAAATTATTTTTTCCATTGCTAGGGCAATCATTTTATCATTATAACTTTTGCTGGCCAGTGGCCAGAATGGGGCACAAGACAGATGTCACATATTGCAGGAATAGACATGATTTATTTTTCGGAGATCTGAAAGTGGTTTTTTTTAAAGGCTTAGCACTGTTTTGGAAATCATTTGAAGTTTTCAGATACTATATTATATGAATGATAGTCAAAAACTTACTCAGAAAAAATATGTTGTATATTATCAGATAGCAATATTTTTGTGACTTTACAGGGTGTTTTATGGATTGACTTAAGATTTTGAGCAGAAATAACATCAAAGATAGCAATATTTCTTCCTGCTGGTGTTTGATTTAATGTACATGCTAGAAACATTATTTGACACTTTATCATTTCACTTTTGTTTCATATTTATTGTGCTTTAGGGTACTTTCAGAAACTTCATTTGGAAAGTGCCTCTATATCTAAGATCTCCAACATGTCACTTAGGGGCACTAATGTGCCCTCTGATATTTGCCTTCTCACCTGCCAAGCATCCTCCTTTTTTTCTACTTTTAAAACACTTTTAATTTTAAAACAATGCAAATCTGGCAATAAAACATAATGTCTGGCATAATTTGTATTTACAAGTACACCACAGAAGCCCAGGTGAGCCATCCAAACTGTCCTAGAAAATCAGTGCTGCATTTGGAAGTGTGCTTATCTGAAAAAAAGTAGTAGTAAAGGAATAGTCAGTTGTGGTGACGATCTTACAAAGGAAGAATGGAAGGAGATCATTCTTTTAAGTCAGTAATTTGTAATTGACTATTTTCCCCACCGAAATCATCTTTGAAGAGCAACATGTCCTCAAAATCCTAACTATGCCAACCAACTTTTAAAAAGGAAATTTATCAAGGAGAGAAGCAACTTAGAACTAAGGAGAAATTTCCTGGTAGTTAGAACAATTAATCAGTGGAATGACTTACCTTCAGAAACAGTGAATGCTCTAAAACTGGAGGTGTTTAAGAAGAAATTGGACAACCATTTGTCTGAAATGGTATAGGGTTTCTTGCCAGAGCAGGGGGTTGGACTAGAAGACCTCCAATGTCCCTTCAAACTCTGTTATTCGGTTATATTGTAGATCATATAGTCACAATCCATTATGTGTTGTACTTCTAGTTTTTTAATAGGGTCCAAACCTATTTTTTACCTAGCCTTATAATGAAACATTCAGAATCCAATCCACAAGCTCGGATAACAAACCTTCACCCTCATCCTACACCCAAGCTACAGATATTCACCACTATTGCTAAGGGTCCAAACTCTGTGCAGTCTTTTAATGTGAAAACAGAGATGGTTAAATCGAAATTAACATTAGCCCACTTAAAACATTTCAATCAGTTCCCAGAATAGATCCTAGAAAGACTTTAAGCTGCTGGTGGTGTTGAGGATGGTGGTAAGTCTTGTATTATTTACATTTCAGTGACTGAGACTTTTTTCTATTTCTATTTACATGATATTTGCTTAGAGTAATTATGCCAACTGAGAACAGTGACAGATTGAAATTAAATGTTTGGATTAAATATTTTGTCAGCAAACATGCAGCAACTGCTTTGCTGCTGTTTCTCTTCATCTCTGCATACTGATTATAGTAAAGACTATAAATTTAATTTTTAGCTTGGCAAGTTTTAAAGATGTTAGGTAAAATGTATCAGATATGTGATTTAAAATTAACAAGAAAGGATCCAAATCTAGAAAAAAAAAATGAAGCATTAATACTGAGGGTGAGGAAGCCTTGTGAATATATGCCATTTTATAGATCTTTCCCAGAAACATCCCAACAACTCAGTGGGGCTTTGGCAGAGAAACATTCATAGGATTGCACTATACGTATGATGTTTGGGCTATGAAAAATTTGCTGTCTCTGTTCAGAGTTTCACATGGTCCCCTGCTTCCAAACAGCAAAGTCAAGTTGCTGCTGTGCTTTGCAGTCACTCCAGCTGCTTCAATGAGCTACTGGAAACACCCAAAGAAATAGCTGAAGCAACAGGGTGGACTGGAACAACTTGCCACAACCAACTCGCTGTGGCCACCTCACCACAGCCACCTCTCCATGGCCAACTCTCCATGGGCCAATGGGGATAACTCGTTGCAGGGCAATTTATCAATTCAATTTAATTATTTAAAATAAATTTAAAAATTGTTTTAATTTTTGTCGTTCACATTTCATTGTGTCCCTACTTTTGCACTCTTCCTTTAATGATTCTATCCCACCATTTCTTTGCTATCAGGGTAACTCTTGTCCTGCAGTGAGTTGGCTGTGGCAAGTTGTCCCATGGCAAGTTGGCTGCAGTAAGTTGGCCATAGCAAGTTGGCTGTTGCGAGTTGACTGTGGCGAGTTGGCTGTGGCGAGTTGACTGTGGCAAGTTGACTGTGGTGAGTTGGCTGTGGTGAGTTGACTGTGGTGAGTTGGCTGTGGTGAGTTGGCTGTGGCGAGTTGGCTGTGGCGAGTTGACTGTGGCGAGTTGGCTGTGGTGAGTTGGCTGTGGTGAGTTGGCTGTGGTGAGTTGGCTGTGGCGAGTTGGCTGTGGCAAGTTGGCTGTGGCGAGTTGGCTGTGGCGAGTTGGCTGTGGCGAGTTGGCTGTGGTGAGTTGACTGTGGCGAGTTGGCTGTGGTGAGTTGACTGTGGTGAGTTGGCTGTGGCGAGTTGGCTGTGGTGAGTTGACTGTGGCGAGTTGGCTGCGGTGAGTTGACTGTGGCAAGTTGACTGTGGTGAGTTGGCTGTGGTGAGTTGGCTGTGGTGAGTTGACTGGCGAGTTGACTGTGGCGAGTTGACTGTGGCGAGTTGGCCAGAGTGAATTATCATAGACCCCAAAAGGGTGCTGCTGTGAGACAAATGCCACTCCCTCTTTACTTCAGTGTATTGAATTCCATGTTTGATGAATGGTGTTGCTTCCTCACATTGATTTGGTTAAATCGTATTTCCATTATTCATGAAGCAAATTAACCTTACACAATCAAGGCTTCCTGAATTTAACCTGGTACCCAAATACTTCTGGATCTTTCTCTTGACTTACTTCCATCAAAGTCATGTCCTCATTGTGAAGAAAAGGTGGTTGCGTGAATTTTCAAGCGGAACTGATAAACTGAGACAATATAATACATGTTAATCTGAAAGTAGCTAGTTAACTATTTGTAAAAAGACAGTGAACTTCATTGGGACCTATGAATCAGAGTTCCTGACCACCCAATACAAAAGTTTGCTGTAATATTTTCTATGCCAGCTTTCCTGAGTTGAGGTTCATACACACTGTTGATCTATAGTTCCTGTAGTCTCCAGGCAGGCAGCCAGAATGGCCAACTCTGGCTTTCATGTTGTTATCCAGGATCATCTAAAATGAGGTAGAAATTCAAAAGACTATCAAATATCATTTGAACAATTTCAACTAAAACAACATCACTGAAAGTAAACCTACACTGCTCCTGGAAACTGTGCCAAGAATAGTCTGTTATGGAATTTAAGGAAAGTTGTTTTGCATTTAGAAAATATTTTGGCTATTTCAGATAGTTTGTTCTAGTCCATTATCTAATTACATCCCATGGCCCAAGTGAGGGAATTTCTACATATAGGTAGTTCTCGAATTAGGACCACAATTGAGCCCAAAATTTCTGTTGCTAAGTGAGACTGTTGTTAAGTGAATCTTGTCCCATTTTATAACCTTTTTGTCACAGTTGCTAAGTGAATCACTGCAATTGTTAAATTAGTAACCCGGTTGTTAAGTGAATCTGGTTTCCCCATTGACCTTGCTTGTCAGAAGGTCGCAAAAGGGGATCACGTGACTCTGGGACACTGCAACCATCATAAATATGAGTTAGCCGCCAAGCATCTGAATTTTGATCATGTGACTGTGGGGATGCTGCAGTGGTCATAAGTGTAAAAAACGGTCATAAGTCACTCAGGAGCCTGAGTGGCATAGGAGGCTAATGCCTCCTACTAAGGCAGCATTTAACATCCAGCTGCCTGCAATTACTGCGAGTTCAATTCTCACCAGGCTCAAGGTTGACTCAGCCTTCCATCCTTTCTAAGGTGGGTAAAATGAGGACCCGGTTGTGGGGGCAATAAGCTGACTTTGTATAAAATATACAAAAGTATGAAGGCTAGTGCTTAATGCATTGTAAGCTGCCCCGAGTCTCCGGAGAAGGGCGGCATATAAATAAAAAATTTTTTAAAAAAACTTTGTTCAGTGCCGCTGCTGTTTTGACCCAGGCCCAAGTAGATATTATCAGATGCAATCAGTTCAAAAACAAACAGATTTATTAGAATTAACTAATAAATGAGTTAATGAGAATTAACTCATTCTCAGCGTAGTCCAAACTAATTCAAAACAAATTCTTCATTACACAATTCTTTAGTCTTATCACTAACCTTGGTCTAATTAGGCAACCTGCCAAAGGCTTTTCTTGGCAAAAGTTCAGAAGCAGAAGAGGCCGAGAAGAAATAAATGCAGCAATACAAGAAACAAGTCTATCAGCGTTGTTTTCCGACAAAGAGCCCAAGAACCGTTGTTGGTCTTTTAAGCCTTAAGGGAAGGGCCGATCATCTCTTGGCCTTACTCCTGAGTCGTCTTTTTTGCTTTAGCTGCTCTTGCCTTCTGGCAGCTCTTCTTATGTGTGCAGTAGGAACAGGCTCCTCCTGTTCCTCTGCCTCTCTGATGTCAGCCTCTGGAGGCTCCGGAGTCCACGCATCACTCCCAGATGGCCCTGGCCCCATCTCTGCCTCTGACGCAGAGCCCTCATCCGGGCCTTCCCCAGCCTCCAGGACTGGCCCATGTTCTTCCTCAGCCTCCTCACTGTCTGACTTCTCTGCCAGCTCTACAGGCTGCTGGCGGACCACAATAGCTGCAACTTCAAACAGTCACTAAATGAACTGTTGTAAGTTGAGGACTGCCTGTACTGATCATTTCTATAAGCCTTCATTTAGTTTCAGAAATGATTGACAGGTTCTTCTAACAGTCTGTGGTAGAAAGTACACCCTGATCCATAGGAATCTATCTTGTTTCCCTCACTCTTTCTCAATATCCAGCTTTCACAGCCACTGGAAACTTTTCACTAAAGCAAATAATTGTACTAAATATTCTGATCTTTCTTGTCACAGAACATCTCTCATCCTTTATGTTCTTGTGTAAGTTCATCATTGCCTCCCCCCGCTTAAGAATTAAATCCATCTTTACTTTCCAGCACATTATCTTTACTATTTGGGGGACGAAAAAGAGTAAAAACTGTCTTTTTCCTGCACTTCCTTGCCATCAACGATAAATTCTCTAAGCATTGTTAAGTTGACGTTACCTTTGTCTTAGTACTGTCTTCCTTCTAAGTCTTCCTTTCTTTTAGATAATAAAGTGGCATTATCTGCCTGTCTGCTTTTTAACAAATTCAAACATGATAAACCTATGACAGCATGTGATTTTCAGTCCTGGTCACACGCAAGATTCTAAATCCCACGTGTATATGTTCATTTAGGAAATTTCCCCGAGTCTTGGACATTTGCAGAGAAATGTAATAGGGCTAAAGAACGTGGCTCACCAATATGCCTCTGATTTCCCTAACATGGGGAAGAGAACCTCTGAAGAAAATATACTGTAGTTGGAAATCTATATTATTCATCTCCCTCCCTCCCTCCCTCTCTTACACACACACACACACACACACGGACTGCTCCCCACAAGCCTAAGCTGGATTAAGCAGATGTTTTTGCAATGATCTTTCCTTCTATGGCTTGGGCATCAGGGAAAGCTTCTTTCAACAATGGAAGGAGGGAATAGCAGAGAAGGCTCCAGCAGTTAGTGAGACAATGTAGAACATACACCCTGTCAAAGGACACCAAATATGATTGGCAGGAAGAGGCAGGTTGCCTTTTCCGGCTCTGTGGCCTGCTAAATGTACAGATTAGAAGGATTAATGTGATCCGATAATCAATGTTGTTGGAAAGTTTGAGAAAATTTCAAAATGAGGAAGTTTAGGGAAGCCATTAGCACAGCTGCACGGCTTTGGGCTGGTGCAAGCGGTCCCTCCCTTTTTATATCCAGCCGGCAGTTGTGTAAATAGTTAGGCAGCAGTGTGCTTGACCACATACAGTCATTTCCATTCTCATTTTAATTGCCTTTTAAGGAGCACTAAGGAGGTCCAAATAAATATAACGAGCTTCATCAGCCACCTGTGAAATCTCCCACCGCAGTCACACAAATATGAAGATGAAAAAATAACAAGCATGTACAAGGAAAGCTAATCTCGGTGTTGCCGGTAGCAATAAATAGAAGCTATTGAGCAGAACCTAGGAGAACATTAGCTGGATAGCACTTACGGTAGTTGCTGTGAATGTGGTACGAAGTCCTTTGTGTGGGTGCGTGAATGAGTAGGAGAAGGAGAAGGAGAAGAAGGAGGAGGAGGAGGAGGAGGAGGAGGAGGAGGAGGAGGAGGAGGAGGAGGAGGAGGAGGAGGGGGGAACTTTCCTAGCAGTTATAGTTATTCTGGGACCAAATCATTTTGCTTTGTTTTGTATTGTTTTGTTTCCCTTTGTTAATTTCAGGATATATCCTCATGATGAGCCACTCCAACAAATCAGTTTCACCCTGTCATGGGATTTAGGACATTTATTAACATGAAGAGAGCTGCTGCATACTTTTTATCATGGTCATCTTGCCTTTCAAGTGAGCTTTCCAATTAAGGTGGGCTGCAGGTATATGGAAGGCTTTCCTCAGAAAAGTGCTGTTTGGGGTTCAGAGTATGCCTGCTTCCTTCTGGATTGATCATTGGCAAAAAACCAGCAGCAGAAATAATTTCAGTCCATTTCTGTTCATTAGCTACAACAGGGATCTCCAAACTTAGCAACTTTAAGACTTGTGGATTTAAGCATGGCTGGCTGAGGAATTCTGGGAGTTGAAGTCCACAAGTCTCAAAGTTGCCAAGTCTGGAGATCCCTGATCTAGAATCCTCTCAGAATGGCTAGGCTCAACACTATTCTAAGCCAGCATTTCTCAACTTTAGCAATTGTAAGATGTGTGGACTGCAAGATGCGTGGCCAGAATTTTCTTCAATGTGTAGGCTGGCTGTGGAATTCTGCAATTGGAACCCAAAAATTGCCAAGATTGGAACCGATGTTTCTCAACCGTACAAATTTAAGATGCTTGGAATTCAACTGCCAGGATTCATATCCAGAACCTGATTGGAGAATAAAGGGAGTTGAAGTCCACAGATCTTAGAGTTGCTGAGGTTAAGAAACACTGCTCTAAGACATAATTTTATTTACTTCTGCTTGGCTGAATGTAGGAATTTTGCCCTGTGAACCAGATCACTATGTGTGAATCAGATCACTATGACTTATCCAGTAAACCAAACTTGAGTCTTAGTGCAATTTGGGTACAGAACTGCTCAGCCACTGGATCCTTTCAGTAATTCTGAAAACATTAAAATGGGAGTCATCTTGTAGCTACTGTATCTATTACTGCTGATTTTGGTAAACCCAAACCCAGGGGTCAAATCCAGCAGGTTCTGACAGGTTTTGGAGAACTGGTAGAGAAAATTTTGAGTAGTTCGGGGAACTGGTAGCGGAAATTTTGAGTAGTACATAGATACGGCAAATACCACCTATGGCTGGCCCCAGAGGGGGATGGGAATGGGGATTTTGCAGTATCCTTCCCCTGCAACGCCCACCAAGCCAGGCCCACCAAGCCACATCAAGCCACATCACCCCCACCAAGCCACACCCACAGAACCGGTAGTAAAAAAATTTCACCACTGCCCAAACCCCCAATGTGGAATAAAATTGTTAACGCAAGAGAATGGAGATATTCTGTGAACTGCAATTAGGCAGTAAAATCACTATTTATCTGTCCTTCATTTATGTTCATTCATTCTTCTCTCAACTCAGATGAAATTTCCTCTTCTTTCTCAAGGGAGGGCACCATATGCTACCTGATAGCCACTCAAAGTGCCATCTGGGTAGAAAGACAGAATATTATTCTACTTCTTTCTCTATTTTCGTCTTTCTTCCAAGAGCTCAAGGCAGCTGACTTCATTTTATCCTCAAAACAAGCAACTCTATGAAGTTGGTGGGGGGGGCAGAGGGAGGGTGTCAAGGGTGACAGAGGGAGGGAGAGACAGACAGACAGACAGAGAGAGAGAGAGAGAGAAAGAGAGAGAGAGGCCAGTAATAGTGAAAAGGCGCATATTCCATTGCACTTCCTCCATTCAAATTAATGATTTTGTTTTAATTTAATAAAGTTTTAGGCTTATTCTACTGGAGTAATAAATTAGTCTATTAAATTTAGTCTTTATCTTCTAAAGAGACCAGTGCTGTAGACTAGTGGGTGTATGGTTGGGGGAGAACATGAGGAAAAATTATCTAAAATATATATAAGCATTTTGGGGATGCTTTTTTGTAGCTCCTTCATGTTTCCTCTGACTTTAGCTGTGATCTATGTTCCTGAATGTGTATTATGCCCATCACTATATGTTGCTTTGGGGGGGGGGGAGGTAATAAAACAAGGAGACAAAGTACCCACAGTGCCTTCAAAGTAGAATATTTATTTTTCTTACATCCAAAAGCAGCCCTCTAGATGGAAGTTTGTTTTGTGGGTGGGGAGGAACTAAAAGGTTAACCATACTCATGAATGCTTCTGAAGGAGATGAAACTGAAATATGAGGGCAAGTGTAACATATGAAACCACTTTTAACATTTAAACATGACACAATTTCAAGTTGAGGTGTCTCTTCAAAAGCACTTCTATGCCACTATGCCAGAGATTGCTGTAATAAAAGCTAACTCTGTTTTGTTCTTCCCATCCAGATCCAAAAAGCTTGTGAATGAAATCTCATTGATCCCTAGACCAATGTTTGCATGAATACAAGATAAAACGGGAAGGGCACAGACATATGAAAATGCTGTACAAGTTGGCTGGGGATGTATTTTTACCTGTGATTGGCAACTATGCTGCTTCGTTCTGTGTTGGTTTTGTGTAGTTTTTATTTTTATCATGTTTAGAGATGGTTTTTTTCCTACTGTGGCTGATATAGTTTGTATTTCTTCTCTATAAACTGCCAAGACTACCTCTGGATTACAGGAGCATAAAAATATGTTTAACACAGTGGTGAAATCCAAATTTTTTTTACTACCAGTTCTGTGGGTGTGGCTTGGTGGGCATGGCTTGGTGGGCGTGGCAGGGGAAGGATACTGCAAAAACTCCATTCCCACTCCACTCCAGGGGAAGGATACTGCAAAATCCCATTCCCTCCCCACTCCTGGGGGAAGGATATTGCAAAATCTCCATTCCCACCCCACTCTGGGACCAGCCAGAGGTGGTATTTGCCAGTTCTCCGAACTGCTCAAAATTTCCGCTACCAGTTCTCCAGAATCTGTCAGAACCTGGTGGATTTCACCCCTGGTTTAACCAGTAAATAACATTTGGAATGCTTTCCCTATGCTTATTTTGCCACATTATTAGGAAAGCAGAGACCGAGTTTGCTGTAGTGGTTAAAACATCAGGCTAGAAACTGGGAGATCTGTGAGTTCTAGTTCCACCTTAAGTATGGAACTAGGAGGGCGACCTTGGACCAGTTAGTTTCCTTCAGCCCCAGAAAGAAAGCAAGGGTGACCACTTCCAAAATCCTGCCAAGAAAACTGTAGGGAGTAGTCCATGCAATTTCCAGAGTCAGCACTGATTCTAAGGCACACCAACACACATACCCTGCAAAAAAACAATGAGGACTTGTCTTGATGAACAAAATGGTGAAATCTTTACCAGGCTGTGTTCAGAAAGAGACTGTAATGGAAGTTGAATCAACATTGCTAGCCCTGTGAAGATATACATGAAGCGAAGGGGGACCTAAGATTTTTCTACACTGGTTAGTGATCTGATATCTTTTCCCAACAATTGGCCAAGGATCTATCTTTACAAACAACGATTTGCATTTGAAGCAGTGGTGGGTTGCTACCGGTTCTCCCCGCTTCTTGCGAACCAGTAGTGGAAATTTTGAATAGTTTGGAAAACCGGTAAATACCACCTCTGCCTGGCCCCGCCCCCAATCTATTCGCTGCCTCCCGAGTCCCAGCTGATTGGCTAGAAGGAAAAAAAAACTGTTTAAACTCTTGCCTCTGGGCTTCAAAGGGCCGCCCTACAGCTGATCAGTGGTAAAAGGCAGGGTGGTGGTAGACCAGTGCACTCGAAAAACAAATGGGTAGATCGGTGCACTCCCAAAACAAATAGGTAGACCGGAATGCTCCAAAAACAAATGGGTAGACCAGAACGCTCCAAGAACAAATGGGTAGACCAGTATGGCTCTGCAAGCAGTTAAAAGCCTGATAGACCAATACCTCTGATAAATCCTAAAGAATTGTCACATGACCATCAAACCATGGCCACAAAATAACCCACGCCCACAGAACCAGTAGTAAAAAAATTTAGAACCCACCCCTGATTTGAAGGGTTTAAAGAGGGGGGAAAAACATTAGAAGGAAAATGACCACTGTATTTTGATCAGAAGACCAGGTGTGTGCATAGCACCAAGTCATCATTCTGTTCACCATAATGACTGAAATTTTATTAGGGACATTTACAGGAAATGCTCGACTTATAACCATTCATGTAGTGACCATTTGAAGTTAACAATGGCACTGAAAAGAGTGACCTACGACTATTTTTCACACTTTTGACTGTTGCACCATCCCCGTAGTCATGTGATCAAAATTCAGATGCTTGGCAACTGGCTCATATTTATGATGGTTGCAGTGTCCCAAGGTCATGTGATCACCTTTTGCGACCTTCTGACAAGCAAAGTTAAGGGGGAAACCAGATTCACTTAACAACCTCAGTTACTAATTTAACAACTGCAGTGATTCATTTAACAATTGTGGCAAGAAAGGTCGTATAATGGGGCAAAATTCACTTAACAACTATCTTACTTAAGAACAGAAATTTTGGGCTCAATTGTGGTCATATGTCGAGGACTATCTATTTTTTTTTATTTGAACAAGCTACATGTTTAAATTATATAGAAATAGAATGCATTTCTCTTGAAATTATAGGGATTATTTCTGAGTTGGTGTTGACATCTGTATATTTCATGAAAAGTGGCATATTTTTTAAAAATTTCTTTTGGGAGCATCGTGTAAATTATTATTTTTCTTTCAAAAATCAAGCCTCTCAAATAGAATTCACTCAATATGCTTTTGAGATATTCTGGAGATCCTGGATGAAAGTTTATAGAATTGGGCAAATATGCAATAATATTTGGCATAAAAATGATGACATTTTTTAATAAAAGGAATTAGAAGATGTCCCCAAATCTCTATCTCTTTGTGTTAAATGAGTTTTACAAGCCAATATATGCATAGTTCGAAGGATTTTTTTCTAGTAATAAATAAAAATAATCATTCATGTCAGCAAACTATAAAACCTTTTTTTAATTCTGCTTGCTGCACTGATTTTATTTTTAGAAAAAAAAAATATGCATCAGGCCTCCAAGTCTCCATGAAAACCAATGTGTGGAGAGACCACTAAGTAAAGTGCAAAAGAAAAAAGGAAAGAGGAGAATTCACATGGTTCCCGTTGCTAAGGAAACCATCATTTGTGCATGTTCCTTATTCCAACTTTGGCTCTCAGAGAATGTCAATCATGTCAGAGCTTCAGGAAAAAAAAAAGACAGAAAGAGTAGATAAATGTGTAGGTACAAATAGCATATGTGTGCATGCTGTGTAATTCAAGGCAATAAATTAAATATTGAAAATAATTCAGTAAGGGTATCAGGTCAGTGTATAGTATAATTCTCTTTACGGTGAGATGTAACCCCAAGAATAACCTTAGACAGGGATGTAAGATATTCTAGTTATAACACACTCTCCATGATGGGGCATTATCCAGTGTTCAATCAACTACTTAATACCCTTCAATTTATCATAGAGATACGTTAGACTGATGATGATGAAGATGATAAAATTATTATATAAAGCACTGTAAAAAATAATGAGCTAAATCATACCTTCTGTACGAAGAATGTGTGAATCCTTTAAGCATGGTCTGTGGCAGAATCACAAATATCTACTGCCTCCTGTTTCACCATTTTTCTGCAATTAAAAAGAGAACACAATTCAACTGTATCGTACTTTTACATAAAACTTTTTGTAGCATCCTGTGACAAGTAAAAATGTGGCTATTTCTAAAACTTTCTTGCTACAAAACTTTCCATACTACAATGTTATATATCGATGATATATGCTTTAAAAAAAAAATAGGCAGCACATCTGAATATTAGGACTGTACAACATTTTAGATCTGAATCCAAAAAGACTTTAGGAGTGTAGGGGGGATGTACTGTACGTAAATGTAGCAAATCTTTAAATCAGCCATGTCTTTTCCTGGGATCAAACAAACAACAATGTTTTTATTTGCCATTATATGATTATATTTTTTATTAATGTTTTATGCTGTTTTCATCTACTAGAGCTAGTGTATGTTTTCTTTCCCTATGCTAATGACACTACTCTAACACCTGATAATGTAAAAGATCTGAAAGTGCTAGTAAATGGAAGTCAAGGAATTCAGTGAAAAAATAGGATTAAGATTAAATATTTAAAAAGATAATGTGTGGAGCAACCAGCCCTAGAATTGACTGAAGACACTGACGTGGTGAATAACTTCATTCCGTTTAGGTTAGGATTAGGATCAACAGTTGAATCAACAGTTGGAGTTTTAAAAACAGGATAGAACGTGTACTGATGCTTTCAAACATTTTTGGAAAAGATTTCTGAGAATATCATAGATAGCCAAGAAAACAAACAAAGGGGTCATTGAATAAATCAACTGAGAATTCTCACTCAAGGCACAAATGCCTAGTTCAAATTATCATATTTTGGACATATAAGCTGGGAAAGATGGAAGGAAAGAAGAGAAGACAACCTTAGCAAGGTAGATGGACTCAATTACATAGATAATATATACACTGTTGGAAGATCTGAAGGCCCAGGTTAGGGACAGGGCAACCCAAAGAAAGTCTATGTATGTAGTTGTAAAGAGTTGATGCTAACTTGATGGCACACAAGCAAGCAAGCAAGCAACCAACCAACCAACCAACCAACCAAAACCAACCAACCAACCAACCAGACCTATGCTTTGAACTGTTGCTTTCTTTTAATTGATTAGACTTCGTTCTCATCAATTCACTGAGCAACTGAGTGAGGAGAGTATATAGGAGTTTGGCAAGGCAATTTGAAGAGGAAGAAAATAAAGGAAATACCAAAATATGTGTGTAGGGGGAGGAAGAAACTACCGCTGCTCATTGACTATGTATACTATGTTTACAGTCTGTTGGTGCCTAAGCATTGCTCTGGTTGTTCTACTTGAGTTAGCTCAAGGTAGCATATAAGGCAGGGGTGTCAAACTCGCATCATCACAGTGTCATCATGTGATGTATTGGGACTTTTTTCCCCTTCGCTAAACCGGGCGGAAGTGGGGCCAGCATGTGATGCATCTGGCCTGCGGTCCATGAGTTTGACACCCCTAATATAAAGAATGAAGTTTCCAGTCAATAAACAAAATTTTGGGTGGGTATGAATATGGAGGGAGGGGAGCCTTTCCTCCTCCTCCCCCTCCTCCTCCTCCTCCTCCCTATTCTTTCAACTAAGGTACTTCTCACTCAGAAAAGCATATCTTCAAAACTGTAATATTCAGCTAGTTATGTACTTCTAACTAGTGATGTGGAACTCCAGGTTTATATGGCTTTTAATACAAAAACTAAAAAGTGAGTATTGTTTGAACAGTGGACTAGATGTACATTTGGGCAGGATCAGATGCTGATTATTAAAAGCACATAATTAAAAGGGGACTGTCTGGATCATTTAATTCAATCTTCTTAAAGCCAGGACCAGAGCATCTACAACAGTTAGCTATCTAGCTTCAGTTTAAGATAGTCTCTCCCTTTCCCTGTTCTTAAATTCATAGTTGAACTGCTCCTGTCATTAAAACAATTCTGCCTGGAGCTTAAATCCTTAAATCTAATCCAGTTCTTTGAGGCAGTAGACATCTTTGTCTTTGGTGTGTTTGAAGAGTACTATTGCTTCCCTCCCCTCTTCTCCAGGTTGAATGTGCCTAGACACTTAAATTTTTCTGCATAGGATTTGTTTTCCATTCTACCTGCTCATTTTCATCTCTGCTCTGTACACTATTATTCGTCCACTAAGGAACTGCTAAGGTATTTCTGCGAACTTTTCACCAGATGGATCACTAGCCTCTGCTGACTTTTTTTTTTTTAATTGTCTGCTGGCTTGAATACTTGAGGCTGACAAAATCCAAGGCAGCAACTCTTGAACAATTTGTTTTGGGAACAAAGAGATAGCAAAGTATTAGTATCTGAGGATTTTGTCAGGCAATAAATGTTTACAAAATGAAGGGAATTAAAGTTGTTAATTTGCTTTTCTTTATCAATGAAGCTGCATAGTTGCCAGTTGTTGTGACAAAAAGCAAATGTGTATTATCTACAATGCTTGAAGATTGAGTTTTTAGTACTCATAATAGTCAAGTTCTTTTCAATATATATGGCTGTAAGGTCCCACCATAGCAATAAAATTCAAGTCGGGTAAACGGAGAGTGAAAGCGAGAGTAGAAACTATTTGAGAAAGATTATCCACAATCTCTCACTACCACTATTCTTGAGGGGAGAAAACAAGCCAGCCCTAGATCTGTTCTGTAAAAAGACATAGGGGTGAGAGAATTGTTTTCCGAAATCATGCTACACAATTTTAACACGAAGAATGAGTGTTTGAAATTTGAGAGGGAGCAACTAAATCCAAAGCCTTTCCAAAATTTATATAGCATTTAATAGATTTAACAGAGTTTTGGGATACAATCAGGGATGTCAAATTCAAGGCCTGGGGGCCAAATCCGGCCCATGCGGTGCTTAGATCTGGCCCGTAGGGCTGCCCTGGAAACAGTGAAGGACCAGCCCACGGTGCCTCTGCCAGGGGAAACAGAGCTCGGGAGGGCCGTTTTCGCTGGCAGAGGTTCCAGGAGGCCATTGCTGCCGAAAATGGCGCTTGGGAGCCCATTTTTGCTGGCAGAGCACTCAGGCCATCACAGGTGCCACCGACACGAGTGACATTGAATTGGCCATGCCTACCCCAGCCCCCCTGTGGCCCTCAATGAAATGTAACCCCTGAGCTACATGGTTAAATTAAAATGTGGTTACATTTTTGGATGGCAAAAACAAGGATGCATTTCGTGTACTTTAATGAATCTCATACAGTCTACAGTATATTGTTTTGATGAAAAAGCAGCAAAATGTGTGTTGAGATCAGTGGTGAAATCCAATTTTTTTTACTACTGGTTCTGTGGGCGTGGCGGGCGTGGTGTGGCTTGGTGGGCATGGCTTGGTGGGCATGGCTTGGTAAGTATGGCAGGGGAAGGATACTGCAAAATCCCCATTCCCTCCCCACTCTTGGGGGAAGGATATTGCAAAATCTCAATTCCCACCCCACTCTGGGGCCAACCAGAGGTGGTATTTGCTGGTTCCCTGAACTACTCAAAATTTCTGCTACCGGTTCTCCAGAACCTTTCAGAACATGCTGGATTTCACCCCTGGTTGAGGTTTAGATTTTATACTCAAACCTTATATTTTGGATTTTTTAACTTCTACTTTGACTATTAGGTACATAAGCAACAGGTTTTTGACATCTTTTAGAAATCTAGAGAAGCCTTTTCTGTAAGCCGTTATTAATAAGAAAATATTGGAGAGAAAACTAACAAAGATTATTTGCTTCTTCTCACCTGTTCCCATGTTCTTTGTTTCTTCTTTTGTTTCTTCTTCTTTTGGCAGCCCCGTAACAGCAGAGAAATGACCCTTAAAGCTATAGTGTCAGGTTGGTAATAAACTGATATCCAGGGGAAAAAAAACACACAAAAAAACCCCTACAATCCATTACTTCATTGTACCTTTTAGTGTTTTATCTTGTAATTAGACTTCTACCATCAGGGACAATCTTTATTATTAACAGCATCTCCCTCACGTCTGCAAGAGGAGCAGAAGTATCTAAGTGAAAACATTCCCCTTAAGTACCAGGCTGAGACATGGACAGAAACTGGCATTCATACAAGTCATTTCCCCCTTTTTATTAACCTTTCTATCATTAGGGACCTTCATTCTCGTCTATACAATTTTTGCTTCAACCTCTTTTAGTTTTCTGCTATTTTGCCACTGGGGAACAACTTCAAAGTTTGGTTTCAAACTTTACCTTTGACACTACAAATCTAAACCAAGCCAGGCCAGACATCTAAAAATTAGAATTGTGCATGGTTCAAAAATGCTTCACAAGGTGTGCTTTGGACTCGCAAAAGCTGACCCTCTCTGAGAAGTCACAACTTTTTTTTTCTAGGCTTCCTCATAAACCTGAAGAAAGATGCAGTTGCTTTTTAACAAATCAAATTAAGATGCTCTTCAAAAGACACGATTTTCTCCTCCTCTTGTAGGATTTGAAACACTTCCTGCATGTCATTTTTTGAAACACGATCTTAACTGAAAAGAACCTTTTTCTCCACATTCCCATAATCTACTGCAGAAATTGTTTGATCAAAAAAATGAGATGATGGAATAATTACATTCTGATTACTACTCATCTGGACTACTCTATTATATTGTGTATTGGTCGAATACAAAATACAGTGGCCCAGATTATTGATGGTATCCCCAATAATTTTAGTTACTACCTTAGTGATCCGTAAGTTTCTGGGTTCGAATTAAAGTGCTGGTTGCCACCTTTAAAGTCCTACACAGTACTGCACTAGAATATACCCTGCCAGAATTGAATTTGCCTGGCTGGTATGATCATCTATAAGATCTGTTAAGAGTACCTTCTCTTGATGAGGTAAATATGATTGAATGAGATAACAAACTGTCAACTCCATTAGATGGATCAGACTAGGAAATCAACTTATGAAGGCTGAAACTACCTACCTATCTATATAAAGATTGGTTATAATAACAGAATTTTGCAGGTCTCATTTTGCTGTACCTCCTTCCCCTTCTTATACTGTAAGGTGAATCAGGGAGGTGTCCTCTTGAATTGCTTCTGAACATTATCTTATTTTAGAATAACAGAGTTGGAAAGGATCTTGGAGGTATTCTAGTCCAAACCCCTGCTCAAGCAGGGAACCTTATAACATTTCTCAGGATATAATACTGTAAATATTTCAGACTATCTTGAATATTTCCATCAAGGTCATCTTCTTTACTCTATGCAGAGGTGGTATTCAGGAGGTTCTGACCAGTTCTGGCGAACTGGTAGCGGAAATTTTGAGTAGTTTGGAGAACCGGTAAATACCACCTCTGACTGCCCCCCCCCCCCATCTATTTTCTGCCGCCCGAGTCCCAGCTGATTGGGAGGAAATGGAGATTTTGCAGTAACCTTCCCCTGGAATGGGGAGGGAATGGAGATTTTACAGTATCCTTTCCCTGCCACACCCACCAAGCCATGCCCACCAAGCCACACCATGCCCACCAAGCCACGCCCACAGAACCGGTAGTAGAAAAATTTGAATCCCACCACTGCTCAGTATAGTTTAGAATTTACTATATAAATTTTACTATATAAAAGCTGGCTTTTAACTATACTTTTAATTGTACTTCTTTTTTTTTTGGTGTTATTTTGTTTGCCGCCCAGAATCCACTTGGATTGAGTTCAAAATTGGATTCAATAAATAAATAAATTACAGACCAATCAGGCAAGATTTGTTTTGACGTATTCATGCTGACTTCTGGTAATTGTCAAATTGTTTCCAAGATTCTTATGGATGGATCTTTTTATGGATTGCTCCCCCATGCTTTGAATTGAGAAGAGAAAGAAAACATACCCTGTTACTTCCAGGTTTGGCACAAGGAACATCACTGGGAGAAAACAGATTCCTGTATGAGCTGGCGAGTGAATTTCTATATCCTACTTATAACCCTGGCAACTTCTTTTGACAGGGCTCATGTGTCTTTTAATTGGCAGGAATCCAGTAATCAAAAATGTTTCAATAAGAGAACATGTTCCAGCAGTTGGAATTTTGCTTTCACTCCAGCTTTTAAAGCTGAGTGGGGAACTTCTGGCTCCCGGGATGAGCCAGCCACTTGGCATCTTTCCTTTTGTGCTTCTAGCTAAAGATTTCTCAGGTAATGGTTTAAAATGTTTTGTATTATTAAATGTCAGACAACCTGAGATTGGATTTGAAAGGTAGCATATCAATTTTTAAATAAACCAGTACTTATCAAATTATGTTTTAAAATGCCCGTCATCCCTGAGATATAAATTTAGATATGTTTGTGTGCCTGGGTTGATTTGCATGAGATATTCTTCGATCAATTGACTGTAGTGGTGAAAGTGCTGGCCTAGAAAGCAGGGAATTGTGAATTCTAGTCCTTCTTTAGGCCTGACAGCCGGTTGGGTGACTTAGACCAATCTACCTCACAGGATTGTTGTTGTGGAGAAAAATAGGAGGCAGGTGAATAGAGCAGGGGTGAAATCCAGCAGGTTCTGACAGGTTCTGGAGAACCGGTAATGGAAATTTTGAGCAGTTCAGAGAACTGGTAGCAGAAATTTTGAGTAGTTCGGAGAACCGGCAAATACCACCTCTGGCTGGCCTCAGAGTGAGGTTGGAATGGAGATTTTGCAATATCCTTCCCCCAGGAGTAGGGAGGGAATGGGGATTTTGTAGCATCCTTCCCCTGCCACACCCACCAAGCCACGCCAACCAAACCACACCATGCCCACCAAGCCACGTCCACAGAACTGGTAGTAAAAAAGTTTGGATTTCACCACTGATATAGGGCAGGGGTGGGTTCTACTTACCTTTACTACTGGTTTGCAACCAGGCCACGCACGATCTTCTGAACATGCACAGAAGCGTTCTGATGATGTTCGGGTCGGTGGGCGAAGCCTCCCGCTGGTTTTACTACTAGTTCTATAGAACCGGTGCGAACCGGGGGCAGCCCACCATTGGTATAGGGAGTATTAGCTATGTTTGCTCCTGTGATTTGACTTTATTTATTTACTAAAAGGTGGGATGAAAAAAAATCTAAATATAATAAAAAAAAAGGAGTTTAACGCTATAATTTTTCAGAATTATGTAGAAAGTTGCTTTGGACTGGGCTCTGCCTAACCTGTTGCTTATTCCAAAATACTTTTCATAGATGTCAACTAGCATTCAGTTCCAACATTAGATTATTAGGGCTCACAAGCATTTTTGAGGACTCTGCTTAGATGGCTGCTATTTTGGTCATCTTTTTTTTTTCTTCTCAAATGCACGGACATGCCCAAGTAGCAGCTGATCCCCTCTTTCCCACAAAATTGGGGCAACTGCTTGTCTATTGGTTTGCTAAGGCAAAATTATGTTCCAGTGCAAATGGGGGGGGGGGGGAATCCTTCTGCTCTACAGGCAATTGCAGTGATTGGCATCACTTACAGGTGGCAACAAATAACCTTGCTTAACATTTGCGCCTGTAGCATTGCTTCTTTGTTATTATGATAATCCTTGGTTGTCTGTTAATACAATACGAATGGCTGATAGCAAAATGAATTAAGAAATAATGATAATTATATAATTACAGCCAGCCAGTAGTTGCCTGCATGAAATGCAAGCCTATTTTTATTACGTATGTTCCTGTCTCCTAAAGGGATCCATTAGAAATCAAAGCTTATTGATTCTCAAATATATTTTTTTTATCCTAAAGCTTCCCAAAACAGCTGTCTATTCCTCTATCCCAGAGGGTGGGGAACGCTGGCCCCTTTATGACTTGTGGACTTCAACTCCCAGAATTCCTGATCCAGCCATGAATCCTGGGAGTTGAAGTCCACAAGTCATAAAAGGGCCATGGTTCCCCTCCCCTGCTCTATCCCTCAAATTGCTGGTTAAAATATATACAACTGATTGTTGTGCTATTATAAAAATTTAACCTGCGTTGAAAAGTGTATCCTTTTGATTTCTGCTGCTCTATTCTTATTTCTCAAAGATCTGTTTAATCGACAGATTAATTGTTCTGTTCTTGAGCTGTATGTGGTGGGCAGTGTACTTTATGGTTAATGTTAGCAATTAATCAGGATCTGTGTCGGGGTGGGTTCTAATTTTTTTTACTTCCGGTTCTGTGGGCGTGGTTTATTTTGTGGGCGTGGCTTGATGGTCATGTGACAATTCTTTAGGATTTATCAGAGGTACTGGTCTAACAGGCTTTTAACTGCTTGCAGAGTTGTACCAGTCTACCCATTTGTTTTTGGAGCGTCCTGGTCTACCTATTTGTTCTTGGAGCGTCCCGGTCTACCCATTTGTTTTTGGAGCGTACCAATCTACCCATTTGTTTTTGGAGCGCACTGGTCTACCACCACACTGCCTTTTAACACTGATCAGTTGTAGGGCAGCCCTTTGAAGCCCCGCGGCAAGAGTTTAAACAGTTTTTGTCCTTCCAGCCAATCAGCTAGTACTCAGGAGGCAGCGAAAAATTGGGGGCGGGGCCAAATAAAAGGCAAGAATAATGCAGGGCGGGTAGGGGGGCAGGAGAGCCCAGCTCCCAAACAAAGAGAACTGGTTCAGTGATGTCATATTGTCACCGCTACCGGCTCGGCCGAACCAGGCCAAACTGGGAGGAACCCACCACTGATCTATATGTAGGTCTAGTTCTATCCATTTTGGTGGTGGGGGATGGGGTCTATCTTTTTGGCCAGTGGTTTAAATTTTAACCTCTGACCTCACCAGTCCTTGGGCTGCTATTAGATTCTAATATGTTTATTGACTAGTTTGCTTGCTTGTTTGTATTCCGCCTTTACTATTTTTACAACTCAAGGCGGTGAATATATCTAACACACCTTCCTCCTCCTATTGTCCCCACAACAGCTCTGTGAGATGGGTTGGGCGGAGAGACAATGAGTGGCTCAGAGTCACCCAGTCTGGCTTTCATAAAACTTAAACTCACGACTTTTCTGTTTTCTAGCCTGGTGCCTACACCAGGTGCCTACACCACTGGACTACACTTTCAGCAAGTCAGGGTATGTATTGTCTATTCACTTCCTTTCCTGTTTCACCAACAAAGAGAAATTAATGATGTGACAGAGTTCTTTTACTCTTCAAGAGCCTCATGCAAAAGCTCAAGAAAGACAGCATCACACACACAACAAGGCAGATTGTATTGTACTAAATTTCCTGTCAAGAGTCACCTACTTATTGGACTGATCACAACTGACCACAAATGAGCCCAAAATTTTTGTTGCTAAGTGAAACATTTATTGAGTTTGCCCCAGTTTACGACTTTTCCTGACACAGTTGTTACGTGAATCATTGTATTTGTTAAGTTAATAATACGGTTATGAAGTGAATTTGGATTTCCCATTGACTTTGCTCGTCAGAAGATCCGTAAAAGTTGATCACATGACCCCAGGACATGGCAACCGTCATAAGTGTGAGTCAGTTGCCAAGCATCTGAAATTTGTGACCATGGAGAAGCTGCAAGGTCGTATGGGTGAAAACTGGTCATAAGTCACTTTTTTTCAGGGCTGTTTTAACTTTGAACGGTTACTAAATGAACTGTTGAAAGTTGAGGACTGGGGCTTCCGCTTCCGGTTCCGCTGGCGACAGACTTTGATCGGGCTAGCTCTGGCCCCAGAGTCTGATCCCCCCCATCTGGAGGCCCTTTGGGCCAAGCGCCCCATTATTGGGCCGTTTGCCGTTTGAGGGCGGCTCGCCAGGGGTCCCCTGCCTCACTTCCAGGGGCCGGGAGGCCGATGCTGGTGCGCCCGAGGCTCCAGAGGGGGCGGGAGGCGATCGGCGGCTTTTTTTCGAGGCCGCCGAGGCGCCACAGCGCCTAAGGGGACCGGTGCTACCTAAGAAGGCACAACGGACTGTACTGACTGATTGCAGAGTGGAGCAGGCATCCTGGAGGCGAGAGGGGGGGGTTGGAGTTTCCCTCCCCCCTTGTAGCTGGAAAGGTGCCGTGGCAGAGAACTAGGGGGAAGGAGATGGGGTGAAAACCCTTACCTTTCTGACTTTTCCTTGGAGGATGGCTGCGGCAGAGTTTCTTGGAGAGGTCTGGTGGCCCCTCCCCCCGGCAGACAATGGCGACTGTCTGACTTCCTGCTTCTTTATTTATGATTGAAGACAACATTCTCCTCTGGCTTCCTGTTTGACCTACTCTATACTTCGGACTCGTTGCTCCTGTGAGCGCCCACTGGTGGACAGTTGAAAAATTACTTTGATTGCTAATCCCTCTTTCTTCTCTGGAGGTTTGCCCTTTGATTTCTCATCTTCTACTGATCTAAGATGGCTAAGGGCCACAAATCAGCAGCAACTGACTTGGGGAAAATTTTGGAAAGACTGGCGATATTGGACCAAAAGTTGGACAAGTTAGATGACGTCCAAAAAGGATTATCTGAAATTAAATCTGAAATGACACTTATGAAAAAAGATTTAAATGATGTTCAACAGCTGGCAGAGCAAAACAAGAAGAAGATGGGGGGTCTGGAGGGGGAGGTACGGGCACTTCAGAAGGTGGAGGATGGGAGAGGAAATGCAATGTTAACCTTACAATTGGATAAGATGTCTTATTTTCTCAGGTTCCAAAACGTGGAACAACTTGACCAGGAAAATTTGAGAGAAGTGATGGTTAAAATGTTGGGTGAATTTTTAGAAAGAGATTTGGAGTCTATTGGAAGGGATGTGGACTTGGTGTACAGAGTAAACTCACAATTTGCAATTTTACATAATCTACCAAGAGAGATTCATATTAAATTTGTGAGAAGGGAACTGAGAGATGAGATATTGAGAAAACAAAGACTGGGGGCGCTGGTGTACAGGGGCAAGGAGATCACCATCCTGAAGCAGATTCCCAGACAGGTACGAGAATTAAGAAGAAAATATTATTTTTTATCAAATAAGCTGTACCTCAAGGGAGTAGGTTTTAGGTGGCTGATCCCGGAGGGTTTGATGATTTTTTGGGAGGACAGTAAGAAGAAAATTAATAATGTAACGGAAGCTAAGGCTTTTTTTGACCAACATAAATCCTTCCTAGGTGGAGAAGATACAGGAGCCGAAGAGGGGGAAGTATTAGATGATCAAGGAGCGGAGGCGGACGGAGCTGTTGCGGCCCGGGAGGGGGAGGGAAGCCAGACCATGGTTTTAAGAGCCAGAACTAGGAAATGAAGAAAGGAGGGGAATCTATTGTTTAAGGTTTTTTTAATTGACATTTTTCTTTTCTCTCTCTTCTTTTATTGTATTTTGTATAACACTCTTTTTTTTTGTTTATATAATTTTTATATAACCTGGTTGTTTGTTTTGATTTAAGATAATAATGTCTGTTGTGTGAGAAATTTAAAAAAAGAAAATAATAATTGAAATATCTTTTTATAAAGATATTGAAAATTCAACATATTGTAAACCATAATATTGTATATTCTTAACCAATAAAAACTTTTTATTATAAAAAAAAAAAAAAAAAGAAAGTTGAGGACTACCTGTATAATTTTATAAGTAAAAATCAGTCTTGCAACCAGGGAGAGGCCTAGGAGCAGGGGTGAAATCCAGCAGGTTCTGACAGGTTCTGGGAAACCACTAGCGGAAATTTTGAGCAGTTCGGAAAACCAGCAACGGAAATTTTGACTAGTTCAGAGAACTGGCAACTACCATCTCTGACTGGCCCCATAGAGGGGTGGGAATGGAGATTTTGCAATATCCTCCCCCCAGGAGTGAGGAGGGAATGGAGATTTTGCAGTATCCTTCCCCTGCCATGCCCACCAAGCCACACCATGCCCACCAAGCCATACCACACCCGCCAAGCCACGCCCACAGAACCAGTAGTAAGAACATTTGGATTTCACCACTGCCTAGGTGTACATTTCTCTGTATAGAATATTGCTTCCTTTTACCTAGGACTTTTGTTTTGCATCAGAAAAGTAGTTTATAAAATTACAGCATAATAATAATAATAATAATAATAATAATAATCATCATCATCATCATCATCATCATTGTTATGCTCACTTTGGATTGTAGCCATACTCACAAGTAGTCCTCATTTAAGGAACTGCCTCATTTATATCACAGTGATAAAAGGTAACGTTGTGACTATTTCTCACATTTATGACCTTTACAAGTCTATAAAGAAAAGGAAAACTGAAGTAATACCATAAGTGTAGTTGCAGTTTCACTTAGCGTCTGCTTCACTTAACGACTGGGCTGCTGTTCCCAATTGTTATTGCAAATCGAGGACTATTGTACTAGCAGGTGTCACTAACAAACTTGCCTGGCATTAGTTCCCCAGATAGGTTTCTAATTTCTGCTTGAAATTATATTTAAATAAGGAGTGTTAAGATGAGCCTTGAAGAGTTACATTTCTGTTTCTACAATGAGCAAAATAAGACTCTGATCCTTGCACTTTTCTTTGCCCTGTTTTTCAGTTTCTGTTTTAATTATCATCCACCTGGGCAGCAATAATGAAGCAAGTTTGTTTGTGTGAAATTAGAAGTGAATAAGCTCATTTCTTCCGAATTTATTCTGATAGTTGCTGAACGTTCATCACATGAATATTCAGGATAGAGCTTTCTCTGTAACTGCCCAGACTGAATGCATTGACTTTTTTGCCAGCTTTTAAAAAGGATTTTAAAATACTTTTTTTTTAAAAAAAAGATTTTAATTAATTTGGAGTTTAATTTTTGTTTTATCGCCTTTAGATTTAGACTTTTTTATGGGGTTTTTTTCCCTCAATATTATCTGAGAGTTTGATAGTTGGTAGAATAAACAATAAATAAATAAATTGTGCTGGAAAATAATTTGGCAGTTAAGGTCTAGTGGTTAAGTCACCACGCTAGAAAGCCAGAGATTGTGAGGCCTGGTCCTGCCTTAGCCATAAAAGCCAGCTGGGTGATTTTGGGCCTGTCACACTTTCTCAGTCCAACTCACCTCACAGGGTTGTTGTTGCTGGGAAAATAAGAGGAGGAAAGTATGTTGGATATATTTCAGTTATTTGTAAAAATAAAGGCTGAATATAAATAATCAAAAAATAAATAATACACAAGTAACTTAAAATGATCTGGGAAGACATTTGCCCATATTTCCTATTCACCCTTTAAAGCGTTTACTTCCCAACCATAAGACTTAAATCCCCCCTTTTTTTTTTTTGGAACAAAATAGTGAAGATAAAGCTGAGAGGGAAAATAACTGGCTGGCCACTGAGGCTGGACTCAACTTTTATTTCTTCTTTTGTTGGAAATGTGTGCACAGTAGCATGACGCTTTGTCTTCTGGTCAGAAAATTTACCCAGTGACCAGTAAAATTCCAATTTCTTTCCATAATTAGTTTTCAATTGTTGAGTTGTCATTAAAAGGTAAGCTCCCTTTGGTTGCCTAACAGGATCAAAAGAGCAGTCAGGAACAAAAATGAAAGAAGACATTAAGATGTCCCTAAGGTCTTAATTTCCTATGTACTAATATATGTTATTAGGAACTTTCATACGCTTCAAACTGTTCTTGTGTTTGCTCCATCCTAAGCATCCTTATTTAATTAATTTGGGGTTTAATTTTGTTTGTGTGTCTAGATCTAGATCTGCATCCATCTATGGGATGTACCAAAAGTCAGGTCCCATAGGCCAATGACAATGTGTTAATGTGTTTCATTAATTTTATTAATTAATACATTAATTAATGTATTAATTAATGTAATGTAAATACATTAATCCTGTATTTAGGAATATTGAAAGGACATTCATCAAATAAATAAGAATGTGTTTAGAAGGAAATGGCAACCAATGTGAACATTTAGTGCAATTTTTACAATAAACTGCCAAAGTTACATTAGATAGATGATAGATAGATGATAGATGATAGATGATAGATGATAGATGATAGATGATAG
>WNWU01000006.1:26318799-26335894 GCA_012654045.1 Ptyas mucosa | reverse complement strand
GATAGATGATAGATGATAGATGATAGATGATAGATGATAGATGATAGATGGATGGATGGATGGATGAATGGATGGATGGTTGGATAGATAGATGATAGATGGATGAATGGATGGATAGATAGATGGATGGATGGATAGATAGATAGATGATAGAGAGATAGACAGACAGACAGACAAACAGACAGACAGACACACATTTTACTTATTTATATTCATTGGTGCAATAAATAAATATTCTAAAGAATGTTTCTTTCACAGAGAAGGAGTGAAAGTGTGGAGTTGGTCTTTTCTCCTTCTCTCACTTGTCACAAATGCATCTGACACAAAAGGTAGATGTGTGTGTGTGTGTGTGTGTGTGTGTGTGTGTGTGTAGGGGTGAAGACAATTGACCACCATCTGCTAAAGAACTATAACTGGAGTTCTTCATTCCCATTAGATATTCTAAGGAGGAGGAGGAAGAGGAGGAAACTAGATTTCAGAGAGTGGTCATTTTATTTCAGCTTAAAGTTGGTGGGTTTTATGCAGCACTCAAACAATATGTGGGTGGCTCAGCCCCACGGTGCTCTTTAGATTCTGTAAATAACCACCTTATGAGAGTTTAGGGGAATAAAGCATCAAAAGCTGTTCTGCCAGTTTATAGGATGTAAAAGACAATCGCGATCAAATAAAATGAGTCAAGCTGCCTTTGCAAAAACATCCCACTGTATTTGTGCCAAAGTAAAAGTAATGAGATTTAAATTAACTATAAAATAATTTGTGCTGAACAACAGGGGAAAACAAACTCCTAATAGCGTGTGCAATAGTTTGCCAAGAAAAGTGGTGTTAGCATCATTATAATAAGCCATAAAAAGAATGGTTGAGACAAAGCAGAGTAGATTATATTGTTCAGGGCTGAACCTACATTAGCTGTTGGGGGTGGGGATGGATTAGATGACCTAATAAAGCATTTCTCCATTCTAATGATGATGATAAACTAAGTCAATACCTCTAGGGGATTTTCCTCCCCACAAACCTCTAGGACTAGGTAATATGGACAAATTAATTCTTCCTGTAATAGAAGTGAGCTACATCAATACTGAAGTGGACATGAGGTCTTAAGAGTGCCAAAATAAATTCTTGGGAGCGAAGTCTGAAGCCTTTCTCTTTTATGCTTCCTGACTTCATATAATACTTTGATACTGCTTAGGAAGAGTTAATTTAACCTATCACTATGATGCTGACTTTCTCCTGGGCAATGCATTTTTTTTAACATAATGCCCAGGTCATTAGCTTAGTCCACAAGACTATCTTGACCTCTGATTGCAGAAAACAAGGCTTTGTTTCTCTTTTACCTCTGTAAATCTATGGTTTTGTGATACTGTGACAATGAGCATGAGTTTATAACTGAATCCAGAATTAAATGGATTAAATGTTTTGTTTTACAAGTAAGCCATACCTGCTACCTGACGCTTTTCCAGTTGTAACAATGGTTGTTGTTGTTGTTAGTTGCGAAGTCATGTCCCACCCATTACGACCCCATGGACAATGTTCCTCCAGGCCTTCCTGTCCCCTACCATCCTCTGGGGTCCATTAAAGCTCATGCTGACTGCTTCAGTGACTCCATCCAGCCACCTCATTCACTGACGTCCCCTTCTTCTTTTGCCCTCAATCTTTCAGTGGTTACCAAAGATATTACAGCAATAGATTTTCAACATATGCAAGATGGTGACTTCTCTCTTTTTATCTCCATTACAACTTATCCACCTAGATTTGCTCCTAATTGTTTTCCATCTTTCTAAGTAGATGATGGGGGAATTGTATGATGAGGTTACACTTGAATTCCACATGTTGTCTGGAGAGAACAGAAGCTGTAGTCCCAGAAATCTAAAGGTGCTGATTTGGGATTTATCTTTACAAAAATTAAACAGTCCTTAGATCCCAGCATTTAAACATGCTGAATCTAAATAATGATTGATAAAAATATTTAATATAATGTCCCAAAAGTGCTTTTTTTAAAGAGGCAACTGGACTTCCTGGTTTTTCTTTGAAGATGTTTCACTTCTCATCCAAGAAACTTCTTCAGCTCAAGGTTACCCAGCTGACTTTCATGGCTACGGTGGTACTGAGTAGATGGGATGGACTTCTCTGGAAGGCCAGCAGAAACAGCTCAGCCTTTAATGCTTACCTCATCCAAAGCATACATAAAGCATTGGGGTTTGTACCAAAAATTAAATCAAGATTTAATGGAACAGAGTACATCCCTAAGTCTACCTTAGCTTTAGCAAGTTTTCAGGTTTTCATCTGAACTCTTTCTTCAGCTAATTGTGTCACACTGTACATTCTGAGACAATGGAGAATGAGATTATAGCAAAACGTTTGAAAGCAGTTCCTTGCAACGGATATTAGTGCAAGCAGAGTGCTCTTCAAAAGCAGCTGCATCCTCTGGTAAGCTGCTTTGAAGGCCCTTGGTGGTCATCTGTGCATGTCTGTGCATGCACAGATTTCTGCTGGGATTGTCAGTGAAATGAAGCAGCTGTGCATGCATGTACATGTAGAGATATCCGGCAAAGCTTTTGCAGCAGCTATGCCAACTTGTCTGCAAACAGAGAACAGCTTGTGTCCCACTTCTGTGAGAAAACAGAAGAGAGAGAAAAAAGATGGGTACTGGTCTCGCAATCAACTCCAATTCCCAGTTAATCTGTAGACATATCTTAGATGTCTAGCCAGGCAGCTTCTGTTTGATATTTTTGCATCTGGTTTCTTTGTTCTCAAGGAAGAATTTGCTATTTGTTTCTCTTAAATTTCACAGGGTGATCAGCTGCCCAATTTCTAATTTATCTTGAAATTGTGAGTGCAGTTTATTCTAAATGCTTAGCTATTGTAAAAACTGTAACCGCAGATTTAATTAATATTTTCCCCCACCGTCTTGTCCTCTGAACAGTCCATCAGCAAATGGCTTCAGTGTCTTAGAATGCAAATCAACTGGATCCAAGGAAGTGAAGTAATTTATGATTCTTAGTGAGTCCATCTCTATCAACTTCGAGCTGCAGTTCTGCCCCTCAACCTACTCATCAGATTTGCCTGGTTGGTAATATGAAGTGTGACAACTTGGGGGAGGAGCATCTCTACCTCCAGTTTTGGTGGGAAAGGCTGTCAGTACCCTCGTTGTTATATATTCTGAGGGAGACACCTGCCATCGCTGCTTTGATTTACAATGACTCCGACTTCACCTAAGTCAACACATCAGATATTGGGGCCTAAGGATTGCACTTTCATGAAAGAAAAGAGCTTTCTTTTCAACATTTTTTCTTTTCTTCCCTTAATAATTAGGTTAGCCTGTGCATCAAGCACTCTGGCCAAGGCAAAATAATTCAATCAACTCAAATTCCCAGTTCAATATATTTATTGTAGTTGCAGTTGCATTTACATTATAGTTGTAGATAAGGGGAGGATGTTGTAGTTGAGGGGATGTATTGTAGTTGTAGTTAAGCGGAGAGGTGCTGGTGAGAACTGGCCAGTTGTAGTTTTAGAAAAACAAAACATCAATCAGTGGGTTTCCAACTTTTTCAAGACCCAGAAACTGTTTAAAACAAACAAACAAACAGACAGACAGACAAACAAAACTAAGGTCCTTGATAAAGACACCAAGCTCAAGCAATAGAATATTGGCTCTATTTGGGTGAACTTTTGTTTTTTCTTATTCTCTCACAGAAGCATATTGACTTCACATAGAACCATAGAGTTCCATAAAACATTGTTTGTAAAACCTAATATACCTTATATTACAGTAACTAAAATGAATCAAACCTGGCTACATAGATTTTTGAGAATAGAATAGAATAGAATTCTTTATTGGCTAAGTGTGATTGGACTTGGAATTCGTCTTAGGTTTATATGCTCTCAGTGTACATAAGGAGAATAAAATACATTCATCAAGAATAAAAAGATACAACACTTAGTGATAATCGGGGTTACTAATAAGCTGTCAGATCATACTAGGAAACAAATAAAAACAATATAAATTGAAAGATACAAGAAACATGGCTATAGTAACAAGTGGAAAGAGATAGATACTAGTAAGGAAGAGAAGAATAATAGTAATACAGTCTTAGTAAATTACAGAGGAAACTTCATACTTGACTCTAGTTGACAGGGCAGTGTTTAGGCCCTCCATAGCAGATCTAGTCTTTACTCTTGGTCAGTCCCTTGTATGCTTGAGGTACATACAAGCAAGGGGATCAGAGAAGTAGCTTCCAAGGAGGAAAATTCAAACTGACTATCAATGGTTGAATTTTCTGGTCAGGTGCTTTCCAAGTGATTTCTCCTGAATCTTTTTTTTTTTTCATAAGATGATTCCTAGTAAAATTGCCCTGATGGATTGGTAGGTTTTGCTCTAATGATCTAACAAGTGATAGAGTATAGTCTATCAGATGGCACGTCTGGATCATATGCATATTGTCATTGGTCCTGTTAGGTGTGGCTTAAAGTGACAATAATTTCAAATGTGGTTCAATCTTATTAAAACAGCCTGCTACTATTTATCAGTTTTGTGGTGAAATAAACAAGAGTGCCTTGGTATCCTTTACCTTTTAAAAACACATTGTACTACTATTATTAGGGATGGGATAGAAAGACCCACCAGTTCTTCAGAGAGTTCTAGTAAACTCAATAGAATTTACCGTATATACTCGAATATAAGCCGAGTTTTTCAGCATGTTTTTCAGGCTGAAAAAGCCCCACTCGGCTTATATTCGAGTCACGAAAAAAGTGCCTTTTTAAAAGAAAACAAATGAATAGACCCGTGTCTGCAAAAATAGAAAAAACAGCCCCTTTCAGCTTCAGTATAGGTTAATTACCATAAGTTGATTTGAACAGTCTCCCGACTCTCAGCTGATTTGCTCTCAGCTGTTTTGGGCAGGGGTCTTTTTCTAGCTGCAAAGAGTGCTGCTGGAGCACTTTTTTTTTTCTCCTTGTGCAATTCAAGCTGAAACCAAAACCGAAACTAAAGCAGGTTGTTGGCTTTGCTGTTTGCTTGCAACGTTGGAAAGGCAATTTTCTTTTCTTTTTCCTCATCAAAAAAGATACGTGCAAACAATGGGAAATTTATGGCAAATGGCAAAAGAGGAGAGTTCAAGATTTTAAAACACAAAAGGAAAAAAAAGCTCTATTTAACTAGGGAATTGTAATAATTGAGATACTATTAATTGTATATTGTGTTGAAAGCAGAAATGGTTAAGTTATGGTTTGGAAGAATATATGGAGGAAATTATTTGGTTTATTATTATTGGTAAATATAATTACCGGTAATTGATTTGTAAGAAATTGGATTGCATGGAAATAATTGGAATATTCATGTTCATATTGATTAATATACAAAAAAGATAGTTATATAACTAATTGATTTATATTAAAATGTTGAATTTGTATTAAACAACTGTAATATTACATAATTAATCAATGTGAGGATGGATATAAAAATAGATGACAATGGGAAGGGGTATAATATAAAATAGAAGTGAAAAATTGAATTTGATTAAGATTAGAGATGAGGATGAAGGGTAATATTGGTTTTTTTAAAAAATAGATGAGGAATAAATATGGCAAAAAGGAAATATAGAAATTGTAAATTTATGTGAAATGACTAAACACTGTTTAAATTTGTGAACCGGCCAAATACTCTGTTCAAAGAAAATACATTGTATGTTTGTATGTGTGTTTCTAATTATTGCTATTTATTCATATTTGTTCTCTTTTATTCTTTAAAGTTTAACAATTCATTCTTTATCTTGATATCTTTTTATTTGTTTGGGGTTGGTTTTCTTCTCTTTCATCTTTTTTATTGTACAGCACTCTTTCTCCTCAAACCTACCACCTCTCTCTTTGAGAAAGGGGGGAGAAAGAGAATGAGAGAGAGAGTGGGGGAGAGAGAGAGAGAAAGAGAGGGAGAGAGAGAAATGGTGATAAGATAGGGCAAAAACGTAAAATGTGAGGATAGTCGTAAGTTCGAGGACTGGTCACAAGTGCGAGGACCAGTCAAAAATTACTTTTTCAGCCCTCTGAGTAGTGCATATGCACAAAAGGACTACCCAGAGGGCTGAAAAAAGTGATTTCTGACAGGTCCTCGCACTCCAGTCTCGCTGCCTGGAGGCCGTGCGGGTCTGGATGGGGAGAAACAGGCTCAGACTCAACCCTTCCAAGACTGAGTGGCTGTGGCTCCCGGCATCCCGATATAGTCAGCTGGTGCCATCGCTGACTATTGGGGGTGAATCTTTGCCCCCCACAGAGAGGGCTCGCAATCTGGGTGTCCTCCTGGACGCACGGCTGTCTTTAGAAGAGCATATGACGGTCGTGGCCAGGGGGGCCTTCTATCAGGTCCGCCTGATTCGCCAGTTGCAGCCCTTTCTGGATTGGGACGCATTGCGCACGGTCACTCATGCCCTTGTCACCTCCCGGTTGGACTACTGTAATGCTCTCTACATGGGGCTCCCCTTGAAGAGCACTCGGAGGCTCCAACTGGTCCAGAATGCAGCCGCGCGGGTGGTTATGGGCGCAACCCGATGTGCCCACGTGACACCCCTCCTGCACGAGCTGCACTGGCTCCCAGTGGTCTTCTGAGTGCGATTCAAGGTGTTGGTCACCACCTTTAAAGCGCTCCATGGCATAGGACCCGGGTACCTTCGAGACCGACTTCTGCCACCAATAGCCTCCCACCGGCCAGTTCGCTCTCACAGAGAGGGTCTCCTCAGGGTGCCATTGGCCAAGCTATGCCAGCTGGCGACACCCAGGGGGAGGGCCTTCTCTGTGGGAGCCCCAGCCCTATGGAATGAACTGCCCCCGGAAATGCGTAAGATCTCCGACCTCCGGGTATTTCGCTGTGCCCTTAAGACCCTGTTGTTCCGCCAAGCTGGGTTATCAATGTAATAATTTTAAATCAGGTGTTTTAATTTTTGGGGTCTTAAATTGAGCTGAATTATTTAATAATTTTAATTATTTTAATTGATGTTTGTCTTGTGCTTTTAATAGGCTGTACACCGCCCTGAGTCCTTCGGGAGAAGGGCGGTATAGAAATAAAATTATTATTATTATTATTATTATTATTATTATTATTATTATTATTATTATTATTTTGACCGTTTTTCGCACTTATGACTGGTCATCATTTATGCCCATTGTAGCACTCATTTCACAGCTGCTTCTCTTCACCATGGTGATAGGGTAGGGCAAAAATGTAAAATGTGAGGACAGTCGTAAGTTCAAGGACTGGTCACAAGTGCGAGGACCAGTCAAAAATTACTTTTTGAGCCCTCTGAGTAGTCCATATGCACAAAAGGACTACCCAGAGGGCTGAAAAAAGTGATTTCTGACAGGTCCTCGCACTTTTGACCAGTCTTTTTTTATTTTGAAATTTACCAGTAGCCACTGTATTTCCCACCCCCAGCTTATACGCGAGTCAATAAGTTTTCCCAGTTTTTTGTGGTAAAATTGGGGGCCTCGGCTTATATTCGGGTCGGCTTATACTCGAGTATATATGGTATTCCCAATTAAACATGCCATGGAAGAATTAGCAAATAAACTCACAAAACTAAGGCGGTGGTAGTGGCGTGCTCAGAAGTAGTTTTTCCTACAATTTCTGGAGAATTTTACTTTATAAAATGTTGATCCAACTACTATTAATTGCCAGTGGAAATCCCTAAAGGAATCCTCTGCAATCTGGTGCCATCCAGCTGTGTTAAGAGTACAATTCTCAGAATTCCCAGACAGCATTGTCAAAGGGGATTCTGAGAGTTGCAGTCCCAAAACATCTGGAGGGTGCCAGATTGAGGTAGGTTGGCAAAAAATATCTTACAGAAGATCCATTCCAGAGGACTAGCCATGAGTTTGACAATGGATACTTCTCTTGTGAGCTGCAATATTTGGAAATATGTACGATAGAGAGAAGGGCAATTCACCAACAAAAATAAAAATGTGAAGGCTGGTTCTAAAAATAGCAAAAAGCACTTCTTTAGATATGTTCTGAATAAAAGAAAGTTACACTTATAAATCTGCTGGTTAATAAAAATAGCAAAATGCTAAACAGTAACAGGTTACTCAACTCATATTTTATCCAGAGGGCATGGGTGCCATCTGTCAGTTGTCAAGGCAGGACTGATAAGGCACAGTTACTTATTGTCAATGAGTTTAAAGGTCCAGATCCAGATGAATTTTGTCCTAGAAGTAAAGGAAATGGTGGGAGGGGCTTCACTAATTTAATTAAATCGTATAGAACAGAACAAGAAAAATAAAATAAGCAAAACCCTAACCAATTTATAGAAGTGCTTCTTTAACAGGTGAAGTTTAAATAACAGTTGTCCATACGTTATCTAAATTTGTAAACAACTTACTTCTAACTCACACATAACACCAGTTCTGTGTATTTAGTAATTTGGGCTGTACATTTATCTTTCCAAGGATAAAGGACAAGTCTGTCAGCAAAGGAAGGATATAGAAAAATCATTTAGTGGTTCAACAGCTGTAATGAAATAGATATGAATTAGATATGAACTCTGCCAGCTCTTTCTTGATGGGCAGAAACCATGGGAGTTGGATTCCTCAGCATAAATAACCTATTCCCAATCTATAATTCTGTTTGTGGGTGTATATGTGTTATGAGATAGATGATAGATGATAGATGGATAGAAGGATGGATAGAAGGATGGATAGATAGATGGATGGATGGATAGATAGATAGATAGATAGATAGATAGATAGATAGGCAGGCAGGCAGGCAGGCAGGCAGGCAGGCAGGCAGGCAGACAGACATGTATAGCAGAATAAAAATGTGAAAAATAACACAAAAGGTTAAGAGTATTTGAATTAGTATTTTTGTCCAATAGTCATCTTTTATGCAAGGTGATGGTTTAAAAAAATAATTTGTAAGGTGATGTGAGGATCCTTTGTTTCAGTGAAAAATGAAATGAACAATTCCTCTAGGTAAGTATTGAGCCTCTAGGCTAGCCTAAAGTAGCACTTGGATCCTAGCTATTCTTGGATTTAAACATTTAATTGCAGGAAATAGGCATACTTTTATGGCTTCCCTTCATTCTGTATGCATTGTAGACAGCCTAATTGTCACAGTTTTTGTTAAAGCAATTAGTCTTAGGAGTCTTGGAGGAACATAGATATTTAAAAATTCTATGTGCATTTTATTTATATTTTCTTAGCCTCTGTATGTACTATGCATATTTAAATTCACTAAAATAGATTATATGGATATCTTATCAGAATGGCTACTTCCTGATATATATATATATCAGGAAGTGTATTTCTCATTAGCCAGCTTCTACCTACGTAAGCCAAGATTTTATGCAGCCCTAGTTCTGTGAAATCTCATTCACAAGTTTCTGGGCTTTTTTTCTTCTAGTAGCCAGCACTCTTTGCTGCCCATTGGGAAACTAAGATAGACTAAGAGACTAAGACTAAGACATAAAATCTCCCTTAAATCTTAAAACAGACAACAAAATGCTGCTCTGATGTCTGATAAAGCCAAAAAATCTAGTGAATGAGATTTAACTGAACCATGGCTGTATAAAGATCTTGATTTACGTAGGAAAAACCTGGATGAAACAAAAATACACAAAGACCTACAAAAAGAGAATTAAAATAAAATTTTATATATATATATATATGTGTGTGTGTGTGTGTGTGTGTGTGTGTGTGTATAGTGTGTGTGTATATATATATATATAGTGTGTGTGTGTGTGTATATTTTGTATGTAGGAATTTAACCTCCTGTTGCCACTTTTTGAATATTCTTTTGACTCTGTTTCTTACCCATTGCATCACTTCCTCTGCTAAATATCCTTTCTTTTTTCTTCAAGAAAAATCTCTTCAGTTTACAGTTTGACAGAGAATTAGACGTTTCTTTTCTTAAGTTTTATTTTACATAAAATGTGAACTGTGATGTGAACTGAGAATGGAACAAAAGGGTACTTTTAATTCAAGCCGTAAATAGAAAATAAAGAGGGCATTCCATGTTACTATATGTCAACAAAACTGCAGCTTTAGTGGAGGACTAAAAGGAATCCTAAAACTGCAGCTACATAGCGAGTGAAAGAATTTATGAGGAAAGCAATAAATATCGGGGAATGCATTCCATTTATATTGCAAAGTCCACAGTTGGACGATTACCTTTATTAAAAAGGTAAAAATGCTTTCGAGCTGAGCACAGGTCCTGGCGAATATGTCCCTGAAGCTTTCTGGGAATTGTTGTGGAAGAAGTTAGCCATTATCTTTTTCCAGGAATGTTTTTGGTGATGCCTGTTTGTTTTTTAAACTTGCCAGGGTAACAGAAAGCTTTGTTAGAGCCAAACCAAGTGCCATCTTCAAGCTTTCCAAAATCAATATCAGGCCAAGGAAAATAGTAAGTAAGTAAGTAAGTAAGTAAGTAAGTAAGTAAGTAGGTAAGTAAATGCACAAAAGCAGGAAGAAATATATACAGTCTCCATTTTAAGAGTCAGCATTTCCACCTCAGCTTGGGTACCATGAGCCAAACAGTTCTCCATCCATCTGGCCAGTAGAAGAATTCAAAACCTTAACACCAAGCAAGAGGAGAATCAGAAAAATGGAATATGGAATTTACATGGTGTTTTGCCTCCTGAGTTCCCATTATTCCTGGTCCAGCAAAAAGCACATTTCCTCTCTTGACTCAAAACAAAAAGGAAATGCATTGCTTTCTCCTTTGTTTTAGGACATGTGTGCATTTGTCTGGCCTTTGAAATAAAGCACAGTTGATTTGGGTTGGGGGGGGGGACTTCCCTGCTGCAGCACTACCATTCCTTCTGTTATGTTAAAAAGCCTCAGGTTTTCAAGAGTATATTGGCAGTATTTTTGCAACTAGGCACTTTTCACAAAGGCTGTAAGTGTGGTGGAAGGTTGCAGCATAGAATTTCTATGTATATTGCTATGGAAGAGGGTAATGGGTCACTTGAACCCAGATGCTAAAAGTTGGGTGAGACATATTTGTAGCTCAGGTTGAAATGAGGGATCCTTGGTGCTCTCTCAACTTGGTTGTTTTATTGCAGACGTTTAATTACCTAAACTAGGTAACTTCATCCTTGTTGGACTCAGGACATCAGGACTAATGTCTCAAAGCAAGCATGCCCCGTATCCGCTCACAACCGGTATTTATACAGTTCTTGCATCACATAAGCAATTCTGATTGGCTGACTAAATTCACTTCATCATCCATCTTAATTTTTGGTGGGCTTTCTGTGGCTCTGGGCAGATTTCCCTAGCTCCTTCACAGGGGCGCTCAGTGATTGATGAGATCTTTTTTCTTTCTAGAAACTTCTAGAGGCTTCTTATGGTGCCATCAGTTAGGTTGCAGTGGATGCTGAGCACGAGTGTGCTTGCTCACCAGGGCTGGGAAACATACTAAATCATGTCTACAACAGTGTCCAAAGTGTCCTTTGTTTATGCAAAGAGGATCCAGCTTTGCATAAACAAATGTCCAGCTTAGCTTTGGTTTCATATAAACTGGCTAAGATCCAGAAAGTTTCTCTCGCCATGGTAAAAAAAAATGTCATGGAATGGGCAGATCTAAACTAGTTTTGGAATGGCAAAAGCAGCAGTTAGGGATTTTCCATTTTTGATTTTTGGACCAATGAAAAATTCTAGAGAACTCGTGGTATATATTTTACTCAGTATTTTTACTGGAAATCTGTGACCGAAGGGACAAGTGTTGACTGCTTTAAGAAGCAGACAGCTGCTATATTACTGCTCCCGTGCACTTCAGATATAGGGACTCTCTAAAGTTATTTCTAAAGTGCTTCATAGTGTACAGTATATATTCTGCAAATCCCTCAGAAGAGGTGCTTCGGAGCACCACTTTGCAAATTGTTTAAGTATGTGATGCACAGGCACTTGGATCCAGATGCTGGGATCGCCAAGATCAGTTTCTGGAGCAGCCATACAAACTTGGAAAAGGACATGGCTGCTTCCTCATTTCAACAAGAGGTACACATTTCCACAGATTTGCATGCATTTCCATAGATCTGGAAGGATGTCTGTTGAAGAATTTGCATAGCAGTTCCATACCCTGTGGGTACTTATGGTTACATTACTTTGCTATTTGTATGTACACAGAGAGGTTCTGCACTGGAGACAAATTCCTTGTGTGTCCAATCACACTTGGCCAATAAAGAATAGTCTAGTCTAGTCTAGTCTAGTCTAGTCTAGTCTATGGCATTACTATTTCACAACCATAAACACATATTTTGTCGCTTTTCAATCACTGAAATCTAGCCCCTTTGACAGTTGATACCCTAGGTAACATTAGAGAAGGGGCATAAATATTTGATCAATGTTATATAAGGCTCCAGCATTTCGAATAGAAACTTAGAGACCAAGATAGATTGGCATTCTCATTATTGGCCAACTGAAATCTGTTAAGAACAGAGCTCTTTGGGAAGTCCTATGGGGAATATTGGTCACCATTATGCTGACTGTTATTATGATTGCTATGTTTTTACTGGCCTTTCTGTTTTTATCCTGTCTTTATGTTGTAAATCGCCAGGAGTCATTTTTTGTTGTTGTTGAATCTGAGAGTATAAAAAGACAATCAATCAATTAATCAAGACATAACTCTGGAAGATTGCCTGGTAAGGATGAAAGCCATTCTATTTTGAAAGCCTTATCATCCTTGGGGTTTCTCATTATTCTCACCTTAAGGAGCAGTGGTTGCTTTCCCTTTCCAAAGAGAAGCAACAATTCACTTCTCTTTGATAATACAGCATTATCAGTGAAATATAACAAATAAGAAGTTACCTGAGTTGAGGGGCCATATAAATTTATTTAATAAATACAAATAAATAAATAAGAGGAACAAGTGCCTTATAGGACAAGAACAACAAATCATATCTTCCCAAAAATTCCACAAAAACATATAAACCAACCAACAAACAAAAACCCCAGAGGAGTTAGTTGGTTATGAAAGTGCTCTACCACAAGAAGCAAACTAAGGGTCCTCAGTTTATAGAATTTGATTATTGTGAACAAAAACACTCTTGTTTACCTGAACATCATTTTTAAAAGAACAGTCAGAACGCTTTTGTATTTTGCTATTCTGTTTTGATCTCAGTGGCTTCAGCCCAGATCAGTTATAATACTTTGTCTTTTCTTCTGTCCCACTTTTCTTACTACACCAGGTTTTCCTGATTAGATCCAGCTCCAGAACCTTGGATATATTTATTTTCTTTTCAGAATGCACGGAAAATTCTTGCTTTCTTTCTCGTTGCAGTAATGTTGGGTGCCTCTTCAAAGAAAGATCATTGAAGGACCTTGTGTTTAAAATTAGCGGTAGCTATTGTGCACACCCCAGACGAAACTTTATGATGAAGGTTGGAAGGAGTTAGTAGCAGCCTCTACTACTAAAGCTGCTTTGTGAATTTGTGTCCTTGAAAGATGACATAAAAAACTAGACCATGTACAGGTACCTCATGGACTTTTGGTAAGACCTAGTAGAATTATATTTTTTTAATGGACATAAAGTGCTACTAAAAATAAAGGATCCTAAATTTAAAACTTGCTATATAGTAATGGATGGAATGAACGGGGAAAAAATGATTATGAAAAATCTAGTAAATAATATATGCTGAATAACAGGGTGTAGTTCCAGAGTCTGGAATAATATTGCTCAGAGAAATTTTTGTTTAAAACATTTATTGGAGACATATATTACAGTATATCATTTTCTGGCTGGGAGCCATACAATATGTGTCTTTACAAAAAAAAATTACCTTGTAATATGAGATCCTCTAAGGCATAATTATATGATAAAAGTTCTTATTGGGAAAACTGGAAATAGGCCAAGCCTTGTCCAAATATAGTGAATGTCAGTGCCAAATTTATTATCCTTAGCTATTAACAGGAGAAGGCAGGTTTTGTTTACCAAGCCTAATTCTCTCCTAATTACAGCCACTATAAAATAATTACTATCCATGGGAGAACAACACAAGACAGAGTGACTAACAGAAGAAACTGCAGGGGTTAGAAAACAGAGTGCAGTTTTGTGTCATTTTGAACAGATTGTGTACTGCCATGAACAAATTAACGGACTTCATTAAGGAATTATGTTTTAAGAGTGGCTTTGCGGTGAAGCAGGAAACCAATTAATGCATCTTATTTGGTCCTCTAGATCTGAGTTCCAGCGTAGTTTCAGAGAGCAACTTAATTTTTATTTTGATCTATCAGGTTTAATAGGTTGCAAAAACCACATTACAGAGTGAGATGCTTAATGAAAAAATTACCGAATGAATTCTATTATGGACAATGATGTGTTTTTTTCCCCCTGATTTTCTGTCTATACTTTCAAGCGAGGTTTTTTGCGTGCGTGCGTGTGGTGTCAGCCAAACGTACTTTATTAAGATGGCAACTTATTAATATTATTATTATTAGATCCTCTCTAGTCCTACCCATCATCCCTGGTTCTGCTTTTACAGTTCATGTCTTTTTTAGAAAAGATGGAAGATTCTGTGATGGTATTTGGAGTAAGAAAACCATTAAAGGTGGGGATATTGTTTCAATATTTCATACGGTTATTTGCTCACAAACCAAGAAGGAATATTATTCTGTTGAAATGTGCTGCTTCATTAAAGTTACAGTACAGTGTCCCCATCCTCACATCCCCTAACCTATTTTGCCTCATCACACAAACCCAGAGATGTTGGAACAGACTCTCAGCTGTATGTTTCTGCACAATTACAACATATGTATCAAAATCCTCCGTATGGGATGTATTCTATGAAAGGTTAGAGGTCAACAGTTTCCCCTCTCTGTGGAGAGCCACTTCACCCTAAAGATGGACAAACTCCCTTATTGTAGCGACTGCATGGAAAGTAGCCAACTCATGCCCTTGGCTTTACAGACCACTTTTAATAGGCCTCCAGATGGTCCCATGAAAGCTAAAACGGATTATTATAGCAACCCCCAACCGGGCCATTCGACATAAAGGTATATAACTGTTCTCTTTGCAACACCCTTCCCTCCCTTCGAGGATTTATAACTCAATCATAAAAAAAATTCTCTCTTCGCGGTAAGCAAGCAGATCAGTTAGCCTGGAAATACACTTTGAGATCCCTTTATTTTACAAATCGTACAATCGCCTTTCTTTCTTTCTTTCTTCATGCATTTCTGAGCAGTGCTGAGAAATGCGCGGATGCGTTTGCTCGAATGAGAAGGAGAGACCCAGTTCTTGAAATATTTCTTTTTCATTACGTGTTTATGAAACAGGGACACTGAAATCTGTTTTCTGGTTCTTTGGGCAGTAAGTGCCCCCAGCAGGTGTAAATTAGCATATTTCCACCCACATAAAATTCTCTTCTTCTAAATTGTATCCATTATTAGACTGTTTATATAAAATGCAAAGGTTGGGGCAAAAAAGCCTAAAGGTAAAGGAAGCATGTACGTATAGTTGAAGTATCCGGCTATTTAGCATTTAAAAAATGAAGCACTTAAATCATTTTAACAATAAAATAAGAGCTATTGTTATTGACTTTTAATTGCTTTTATTTTGATGCAGGGTTTAGCATTTTCATATTCAAGAAATGTTAGGTTTGTTATCACAGATAAAATTGTTTTTTTTTTTAATACTGGGTTTTTTTCCTCTTTTCTTTTTGGTTTCAGCTTTAAAATTTCCTTATATTATAACAAACAAGGCAAAACCAAACGGCTGCATTGCTCATTCCCTTGGGGCTTTGTCTGCTGTGTTACATTCAAAGGGTTATTTATATTTGGAGCATGAGTACTTAGACCAATATATGTGTGTGTATGTGTGTACAATTTTGACAGATCTATCTAAAAACATTTTAGAAACATCAGTTGTTTCATTTTGTAATTTTCACTTGTTTCATTTCCATTCTAAGCTGGGCTATAAAGTCCAAACATTATTTGCATGTGTTTCTGTGTGTCCCCAAAGCTTTTGGGTGAAGAAGCAATTTGTCTTCAAACTGGAGACCTCTCTTTTCTTAACAAGAAATGGAGCCAAAGAAATAGCAGTGCTGGAGACATGGACCTTGTTGGTTAAAGAATTTCAACCAGCAGGGGTTAGAGCCTTCACTGCTGATGCTCCTGCCCTATGGTACATCTTTATTTTATTTATTTATTTAATTATTTTGTCAACAAGTACAAGGAAACAAGTATCAGTATAGACATAGGCATGGACACATGAAAAAATGGCACAAATAAAAGGATATAAATAAGCAAAACATAGCCATAAACACATAAAATGAGTACATATAAATGGGGGCAGTAGGACAGGGACGGTAGGCACACTGGTGCGCTTATGCACGCCCCCTTAGGGACCTCTTAAGAAATGTGTAAGGTCCACGGTAGACAGTTTAAGGTAAAAGGTATGGGGGTTAGAGAGACTAACAACAGGATCAGGTAGAGTGTTCCAGACATTTACTACTCTATTGCTGAAGTTGTATTTTCTGCAATCAAGATTAGAGCGGATTACATTTAGTTTCTATGTATTGATAGCCCTTGTGTTATTGCGGTTGACGTTAAAGTAGTCATTAACAGGTAGGACGTTATGGTAGATAATATTGTGTACTAAGCTTAGGTCAGAACGTAAACAGTGTAGTTCAAGGTTACCCAGGCCTAAAATTTCAAGCCTGGTGGTCTATTCAGAGGAGGAGGAGGAGGAGGAGGAGGAGGAGGAGGAGGAACTGGGATCCTCTAACAGCGATGGCATGTCTCTATTTGCACATTTGGAGAGGCCAGAGGCTGAGGACAATGCTGTCCTGGGCCCCTCAGGCATTGAGGGAGATGGTCGACTTGATGGAGAGCTGCCTGGCTGCACAGACGCAGGGGAGTATCAGCTGCTGACAGGCAGTGATGCTGATAGGCAGCAGATCCCCTCTGATGAGGAACAGCTGCCTCCTCCACTGATCCAAGGGCAAGGAGAGCAGAGCAGGGGTGAAATGCTCCCGGTTCGGACCGGATTGCCCGATCCGGTAGCGATGGAGGCGGGTGGTTCGGAGAACCGGTAGCAAAAATTCCTGCCCGCCCCCCCACATGCCCAGCTGAGCCATACAATCATCAGAGGCTTTTTTTTTTTACTTTTAAAAGCATTTTTTCT
>WNWU01000006.1:26299406-26317047 GCA_012654045.1 Ptyas mucosa | reverse complement strand
GGTAGATAGATAGATAGATAGATAGATAGATAGATAGATAGATAGATAGATATAGGGGTAGATAAATAGATGAGAGAGAGAGAGAGAGGGACGGAGGGAGAGAGAAATTGATTGATTGATTTGGATAGAAGATCTTACTCATGATAACCTTTCAAGACACCCTTAATGTAGGTTTATTTAGAATTTTAAGTTAGGACCTCTGAGTTCCATGGCTGAGTTGGAGAAGGAAGTTTCTCCAATGCTATTGTAGCATTCCAGCTATTGTCTGAGTCTAACAATGTTGAAAATTACATCAATGTGAACTGGTTAGGCCAACAGAGAGGAGGCTTGCAAATACCAATGAGTTGGTTGTGCATTTTCTTAAAAAGTGGTGTATTGACTGTCCTATCATTTGCTGACTAAGATATTTCTGAAAAATGTGCTTGGAAAGTAGTAAGATTCAGTACATTTTGGACTGGAATGACTGAAAATTGGAGCCTGTTTCCAATTTTTGAAAGTATTAGAGTTTAAAGGAAGGTACCAAGGAAGAGGAAAGATAGTTTATTCAGGTATTCGGAGTATATCCTGCCTTTTATTCAGCAGCTCAAGGCAGAGTATATTGCATCCATTTTTTCTTTGCAACACAACTTTGTGTGATAGGCTGGGTTATGTTTCAGTGAGCTTTAATGATTGACGGTGGAGTAGAACTTCAGTTTTCCAATTCCTACTCCAATATTGTAATTAAATCAGGGCCAGGAAGGTGAGACTGCACTTTTAATGCTGTTATTTTGGCTTTCAAACGAAAAATTGATCATGAAAAATCCCACTGCTGATAATGGCTGATTTGCTCCTGACTTTACTTTAATAATCCTGAGGGGCTCTAATAGGCTTGTACAATGAATGGGTAGCTTACCCATCCTTGATCTAACTATGGAGTTTGTAAACTCTGAACAGAGCAAAAAATTCTGGCTGATGCTACGTATTAAAGTGTCTGGACAATGCTTGGATGAGTGTCCAACACCTATGCTTGGAGTCAGTATTCTGGCATCAGTAAAAAAAAGTCTGAATTTTCTCCCTGTCATTTTACCTTCTTTGGTCTTCCTTTCCTGTATAATTCATTGTAGAGCATATTGTATTGATGTGCAAATTTATTGGTTTAACAATTAATTCTCTGGCTGGGTAGGTGTGGCCGGTTGGTCATGTGACTGGGTGGGTGACGTCACTCATCACACCCAGCCCTGCCTCCCAGCCACTCGCCTCAAAGGCAAAGGTAGGATTCAGCCGGTTGGGGCTAATCCCACCACTGGCTGCCCTCCCTCCGCCTGTTTTTAGGTTTTTTTGGGGGGGCTGTTTTTGGCCCCCAAAATGGCCCAAAACAGCCAGAAAATGGTCTGGAAAACAGGCCGAAAAATGAGCCGGGGCGAGGCCAGCCAGTGGTGAGATTTGGTGGTTCACCAAACTGCACAGAATCTTAACTACCGGTTCGCTTGAACTGGTGTGAACTGACAGCAGACCATCTCTGGTTTACTGCGTCAAAACCAAACTCGGAAGGATTCACAGAATGAAATTCTTGCTGAGTTTTAGGTCTCTGGAAAACTCAGTCCTGTGGGCACCATGGATGAGTTATTGCAATACAGCAAATTGGATTTAGGGGGGCTAACTTTATCCTATTGTGAAGCATATGGATAGCAAAATGCCAACATTCACTACTCCCAAATGAATTTGTGGAAGAACTCTTTCAGGTACCAAGTAGCACCTGGGATAAAAGATAAGCAGGTGGGGCCAGAATTGCAACATGGAAAAAGGCAATTACATCCTTATGTTTTTCACAACCCAACTTTTTTTTTAAAGAACCAGACAGTGGAAGCTTTACCCCGTCTCATTAATTTCTTCAATTACAGTATAAATTGTAAAATATTTTGGAATCTTAGTTATATTATACAATAGGTCATGTCCTCCTCCTCCTCTTCCCCCCCTTTCTCCTTCTTCTCCTTCTTTCTCTTTCTCCTTCCTCTTCTTCTTCCTCCTCCTCCTCCTTCTACTTCCTCCTCCTCCTTTCTTCTTTTTCTGAGGGATTTGTTTTCAAATTTATGTGAATGATATAAATGTAACACATTTTATGTATAGGATAAGTTATATAATCAGAGCAAACCAAATTAAAATCTTCCCTGAGAAGTGTGGCATAAACATTACAAAAACATGCACTGTGTTTACAAAGTGGGAAGAAAAAAAAATTATCAATTTTTCACTCCCTCTCTCTTGCTCTAATGGGCCTCTTGTTAGGCACTGAGTTGATCAGAAATGCATTTGAATGCATTCCCTACCTTCAAATGCTGCCAAATATTCAAGTGTGAGATGTCACGTACCATAGCAAATTTGCTGCAATGCCTAAGCACCAAAGGGTGAGTTAAGAATGGACTGTCAGCATTAAGGTCATGACCTGCAATGGAAGTAATGTACAGATCTAGAGCGCTAATGAGGAAAACAATAACTTCTACTATAATGATGCACAATACTGGAAAATATCCCATATATTCTCAGCTAGTTCTGCCAGAGTCGCAGGCTATGAATGGAAACAAGCACTTCTGTATCTTGACTGGCTTTTCTTAAGATTTGTTTACAGGTAACTAGATTGTTTTGCTTTTCCGTATCTTAAGACAATAAGACATTTGTTCTTTATATGGCCATATATGCTTCTCTTTAGAACTAGCAAGTAGTTTGTCCTTATTATGGCTAATGTATGGCAACAGATTTAGCAATCCCACTCAGTCGTGCTACTATAATAGTAAATTTCAACAAGGTACCTTGGATTAGGAGAAGTTCTGAGCAAGACCAGTTTATTTCAACTTTAACCTGGAGGACTGAGATGTTCAGCTTTACTCCAAATGGCTCCAGGTTGAATTTGGACCATGTGCAATGTGATATTGAAGGAACTCCAAAAAGTAGAAGGTATCCCTTTAAAACCTTTATTTTTTTTCTAGAAAGCCCCAGCGTTTTGTTTATTATTTAATCAATTTATAAGTTGCCTCAATTCCACATAATAGATATATTTTAAAAGTCAAAGCAAAAGTCTGAAAATGATCAATAATAACAGTCACAATAATTAAACAGGGAAACCATATGCACACATACAATCAATCTCAAAACTGCAGACACAGATCACTCTGGTCCAAGGCTTGTTGAAAGATTCAGGTTTTCAAAACTTTCCTAAAAATCACCCCTGTTGTAGCCAGGTAAATTTCAGTGGGATGCTCTTCCAGAGGCCCAGAACAGCAGAGAAGAGTGAAAAAGTACAGTCACATAATTAACAAGTCTACTTTCAAATCATGGTCACAGAGAGTCTCCAATCAGCACATTAGGGAGATGAGTACTGAATCTTTAATCATGACTTGTACCATGTTGTTTCTCAAGTTACTTTTTATAGCGCATTTATGTTTTCAAAGTATTTGTGGACATGTGTTGCAACTTCCTCAATTGTTTAGTGATAATGCTGGTTATTTTACACTCTGAACCCTGGTTTCAATTGAGTCTACAGAAGAGAAGAGAAGAATCTACTTCCTGAGTCTAAGAAGTTTAACCTCGTCTTCAATCATTGTTTCGTTTTCCATTCCATTCTTTGTCCTTTCCATTATTTATTATTGTACAATACATTTTTATTTGATTATTTCTCAATACTTATTTTAAAAAAACCTATTCTACAGCTTTCAATTATCACATACTTTTCTGTTTTCTTTTTATTTCACCCTAGCTGATTGTGTATTCATCCTGCCTGACCTTTAAATCAGGAGCTAAATTTCAGCTACTGGGTTTTGCCTCTGGGTTGGTCTTGAACTTGAAATTAGTTGTATAAACAGAGCCGCTGGTGTGGAGCTAGCTCGCCCCCTGTGGCGCACCTTGGAAAGTGAACCAAACAAGGCTAGCAGTCTTAAGCAGCCAAACTACTATCTGTATTAGCATTGCAGTCTTCTGGCTAATGTAAGAATGCCATATGCCAAATAAGTCACTCCCTCCCTCCTCCATTTTGGCACAAATTATTTAGGGTAATTTACAATAATTGATTGTAGCTGTGTCTTCTTTCATTAATGTTTCCGTCTGTCTAGACCAGGGTATCAAACTCACGGCGTTACGGCGTTGTCACATGATGTTTTGGGACTTTTTCCCCCTTCGCTAAACCGGGCGTGGGTGTGGCCAGCGCATGACATATCCGGCCCGTCAGCTGGGAGTTTGACAGCCCTGATCTATACTATGAAGTAATTGCACTACCACAGATCCTATGTAAATTTCCATTAAAAGGTAGGATTTGAGGAGTTCTCCAAAGGCAGGTTATCAAATTTTAAACCAATTTCTACTGCAGTACACCCTCCCGCCATTAAGAAGCAGGAACAATATACATTCAAATAGAAAAAGTGCTTGAATGAAAGTTCTAGACATAAGTTCTTCTGCCAGTTAATGAGTAATAAAGGCCAATTTTAAAGAGGGGTTAAGCAGTTAACGAAAGAATACAAAGTGGGGAAACTTTTTTTTTTTTTTACTAATCTAGTTACTTTGATAGAGTCACCACCACTTTCTGTACAAGGAAGTTACCCCTTAAATCAATCTGCTCTAAATCAATCCTTATGCATCCAGTTGTTTCCAGATGCTGCGTGGAGAATTTCTGTAGGTGATGACCAGGCTTAACTTGAGGATGTGGTCAAAAGTGTCATCAGTTTGGAGTTGCTATGCTTCCACAAGAGACCCAAGTCTACAGACACACACACACGAATTCCGTTATCTCCTGTCTAGTACCAATTTGCCTTGACCATTAGTAGATCAGATTCTTGCATATTATCTGTCCATTGATATATTATTTTATGGTACTACTCCCCCCCCAAAAGTGGTGTTATTAGCCATCAAACCTCAAAAATACACTTTCCCCAAAAGGTTTCCACAATTTTGACCACTACTGTATGTATGGGTGTGGATGAATAGGGTCTTGAGATGATAGTGTAACAGCTTTTAAGATCACTTAAGACTCTTTTGAATATGTGACACTTGAGAAAATTTATAGTGTCCTCTCTACAGTGAGCTGTTCAAGCTAGATCTTTGTCTCCTCCTGATGATGTATACAACTGGTTGCAGGAAGTGGTGAATGTATCTTTGGCCTAGAGCAGTGGTTCCCAACGTGGGACCCATGCCACACAAGGGGGCAAATTGATTTTTAATGGGGACAATTGGAATCCTGTTTAAACCAAGTTAATGGTCTTTTAGGCTTCCTCCTGTGAGTAATAGTTCGCTTTTTGAATAGTAAGAATTATATGTCATGGGGCGGGGCGGGGGTATCAGGATTTTCGAGCTGCTTAGGTGGGGCATGGCCAAAAAAAGGTTGGGAACCACTGGGCTAAAGGGTGATATTGCTCACTTTGAAGGAGATAGAAGTATATCTGCTTAAATTGTCCTGTCTTAAATTGTCCTAGCAATTATCTGCCAATCTCCATGCTACCATTTTTCGTCATAAGGTTTTTAGAAGGTGGTTGATCTCCAAGAATGAAGAACCCTGTGTAAAATGGATTATCTGGATCTTTTCAGTTAGGGATGAAACTGCATTGGTCCCTCTAATCAGGGGTGAAATGCTCCTGGTTCAGACCGGATCACCCGATTGGGTAGTGATGGCGGCGGGTGGTTCGGAGAACCGGTAGCAAAAATCCCTGGCCCCCCCATGCCCAACTGAGCCGCGCGATCATCAGAGGCTGTTTTTTAAACTTTTAAAAGCATTTTTTCTACAACCTCTTCGGCCAAAAAAATGCGTTTAAAAGTAAAAAAAACGGCCTCTGATGATCCCACAGCTCAGCTGGATCCTCTTCGGCTGAAGAGGTTGTAAAAAAAAAATGCTTTTAAAAGCCTCTGACAATCCCAGCTGAACTGCCGGATCATCAGAGGCTTTTAAAAGCATTTTTTTACAACCTCTTCAGCTGAAGAGGTTGAAGAAAAAATGCTTTTAAAAGTTAAAAAAAAAAGTTGGCAACACCCACCCAGTCACATTACTACCACCACCCCCAAGCCACGCCCATAGAACCAGTAGTAACAAATTTTACATTTCACCACTGCCTCTAATGGTTGACTTGTAGGATTTAGAATGGATGAAACACATCTTGTTCTCACCTCAGTTTTTTAAAAAAACTATTTGCAAAGGTATTATGGATGCTCCAGCTATTGCTCTATTTGGAGTTGTTCTTCCTCTAAAAGAGAGGATGGTCAGTAGAGGGGCAGGGAGGCTAGATTGCAGCTTTTGCTGGAACAGCAGGTGAAAAGCCGTAGCAGGACAGTTTTTGGCCAACTTCAAGAAAATCCCAGTTCTGGATTAAGGGGTACCAAAGGCAGTGAATCCTGCCTTTTACATCTCTCAAAACTATCCCATTCCATTTTATGGAAGGTGATCTGGAAGCTGCAGTTGGCATAGAATGCAGATGCCTATTTACTGACTGGAACTATCTGGTTCAGCAGAACATTACCTTACAGAAGATGCACTGATTGCCAGTATTCTTTTTTTTTTATTAAAAAGTTTTATAAAAGATACAAACATTTTCTCCCCCCTCCCATCCCCCCTCACCCTCCCCCCCTCTGAACTTCCCAGAACAAACACAGAGTATAACATTCACAAACATAAAACTAAAATATGCTAACATTATGTTGACTTCAAATTATCCCTAGATCTTTAACTCTTTATAACTCAAAACACTATAAACATAAACTATAAACTATGAATTAGATTACATATTTCATTCATAAGCTATTTGAAGTTTCTTAGTCTGATACTTACTTTGAATATAGTCAATCCATCTTCTCCATTCCGATATGTATCTTTCGTTTGAGTGATCTTTCAAATATGCTGAGATTTTTGCCATTTCTGCCAAATGCACTACTTTTAATGTCCATTCCTCGAGGGTAGGTAGATCTTCCTTCTTCCAATACTGTGTCACCAATAACCTAGCTGCTGTTAATAAATTTAAGATCAACTTAGTTTCTGTTACTGTACAGTCCGTAACTATTCCCAACAAAAAAACCTGTGGCGTAAATCTAATCTTTTTCTTTAAAATATTTTGAATAATCTTTTGGGATATTTTTATCCAAAAAGCCTTAATTTTTTTACATGTCCAGATTGCCAGTATTCTTGTGAGTCCAATTCAAGATGCTGGTCATTACCTGTAAATCCCATGTTACCTTGAGGGCCATTTTCTACAGGTACAATCTGTCCCTGTCCTATAAAGTTTATACACTGTTGTGCAGGGGTGTCAAACTCAATTTCATTGAGGGCCGCATCAGGTGTGTTTGACCTTGGAGGGCCAGGGGTGGGCATGGCTGGGGTTGGGCATGGCCATGATGGGCTTGAAATGGGATTTGTATCGGGGGCACCTGTGGTGGCCAAGTGCTAAGGCAGGACTCCCTTGAGATCCTCACTCACTCTCATTATAATCTTCCTTCCTTCCTTCCTTCCTTCCTTCCTTCCTTCCTTCCTTCCTTCCTTCCTTCCCTCCCTCCCTCCCTCCCTCCCTCCCTCCCTCCCTCCCTCCCTTTTCTTTTTCCTTCCCTCTTCATTCTCCTTTCTTCTTCCTTCCCCTCTTTCCTTATTTTTCCTTCCTTGCTCTCTTCCCATCTTTTTTGTCTTTCCTCTTTCCCTTTCTCCTTTCCTGTCCCTTCTTACATGTTCAAATGCAATTTCTCCTTTTGCTTTGTTTTTAGTTTGTTTTGATAGCCCTCTGCCAGTGAAAACGGAGCCTCCCCATGCCCCATTTTCAGCCGTGATGGCTTCATGAGCTCTCTGCCAGCAAAAATGGGGTGCAGGGGAGCTGTGCCCCCCCCAAGCTCCATTTTCACTGGCAAAGGCACCACGGGCCAGTCCTTTGCTGTTTCCATGCCAGCCTCATGGGCCATATCTAAGCACTCCATAGGCTGGATATGGCCCACAGCTCTTGAGTTTAACAGCCCTGCTGTTGTGGATCCCAACTCCTACATAGATTGGAAATGGATGGAACCTGATGATTAGTGTTCTTAGTGATAGCTCCTTCAGTTTGGAACAGTTACACCCTGAGTTTAGTTTAGACCCCATCCATAAGGGATGTAACTGTAATATTGGAATATTTAAATTGATATTTTAATGTATGTAAAATTAAATATAAAGAAGATTGTAACAATAGATACAGAAGCCAGCCTTAAAAATTGATAGTGGAGGTATTGGAGTGGTGCATAGCTTCTGTTTTTTTTAAAATTGACTATCAATGCTAAAGAAGAAAAACACCTGAGAATACCATGGATGCCAAGAAAAAGAAAGAATAGATTGATAAAATGAATCCAGAATACTCACTCAAGATACAAATGACCCAGCACACATTATCATAACTGGGGTACATTATGTAAGAAAATGGCTCTCTAAAGAAGTTTAATGCTATTAAGATGGTAAGAGCGTTACCATCTTAATAGCATATAAATATCATCATGGAGCAAGCTGCCTAGAGTTTTTTGATAGGTGGCACCTTAACTTTTCTTTTCTTTTTATAACCCTGTAATCTCTTTTATCATGGTGGAGTTGGGGCAACTGAATCGAGCTTTGCATTTACTGGCCGGATGCCCTTCCTGATGCCTATGAGAAGTTCACAGCTTCTCTCTAGGCCCTGATAGAGAAACATCTGTCTAGGATTGAACTCTCAGCCTCCTAAATGTGAGGCAAGTGTCTTTACCTCTAGGCCACGGCCTTAATATTCCAAACAAATGAATATTATTTATTCAAATAATCGTATTTGAATAAATAATATTCAATACGACGAAACATTCTTGCAGGATCCACTTACTTGATCAAATAGGTACCACAGTGTTTGCTTTTCATTGTATTATTCTTTCTCTTATTGTATTATTAGTTGTGCTGTACGTAGCTCTGGTTGTTTGCTGTGCTTGTGGATTTTAAATTTCCCAGGCACTTAAACAGTGGTTCGGGTTAGGTTAGGGGCCTAAACAGTATGATAGCAGGGGTCACTCAGAGTATGGACCTAATTTAGCAGTTCTGCATTCATGTTGCCCAGCAACTGAGTGGAACCAAGGAAGTTTGCATTTCAACTTGGACATTTCAGTTCAGCAGAGTAAGCTGTTCTCATTCTTCAGGAAACCTAGTAAAATCTCCTCCACTTTACTATAAAAGGAATGTGTTTTAAATACCATTTTGCTTGGGTTTTTTTTTTTTTCATCTGTTGAGAATATTTTTGCTTCTGAACCAACTCAGGTTTGCCACACTCTGAAACTGATTGAACACAGAAGACATGCTATTAAGACTTAGGCTCCCATTCTGCCACATCCATTCTGCCAGAAATCTATTACTGTGTATAAAATAAAGGATGCAATGAAAGAATGCAGGTGGAACGAAGGGTTCATTTGCTTCCTCCTCTTAAAAATATCACCAACTGGAAAGCAGGTTTGCTCCTGCCTGCCTTAAAATTCTTGGCCATGATAGAAAATGGGGGGGGGGGGAGATAAATAAAAATATAAAACCTACTATCATCGTTTTCTCCATTTTCATCACATCAGCGTAAAGTGTGCTTGTCTTAATAGCTGCTCCACAATTGTTTAGTGTTTCATTGAGAGGTTCAAGATTTTAATGAGACTGTTATCAGTTTCACACAACACAGAAAATTATCAGAAGGATAGATTCTTTATGAATTTTACACAATGTCATTCCAGTATCAAGAGAAAAAATCATATAGCATTTGTACATTCTGAAGATTTTATCAAATTAGAACTAAATCTGCCTTGTATGTTTTTGTGATATTCCATTCTCCAGTCTGATTAATCTATCAGCCACAAATGATTAAAATTAGAACGTTCGCTATATTTTCATTTTTAAAAAATGAATCTGAATTATCTTCGTGTGTCTCTTTTTAGTCTATGGTGGAAACTTGTGTTAGGTAGGTCCAGGGATGCAGTGGCTCAGTGGCTAAGATGCTGAACTTGTTGATTGAAAGGTCGGCAGTTCAGCGGTTTGAATCCCTAGTGCCGCGTAACGGAATGGCAAGTGAGACAAGTGAACTCCCGTTACTTGTCCCAGCTTCTGCCAATCTAGCAGTTCGAAAGCACATAAAAAATGCAAGTAGAAAAATAGGGACCACCTTTGGTGGGAAGGTAACAGTGTTCCGTGCGCCTTTGGCATTTAGTCATGACGGAGATGTGACCATGGAGACATCTTCAGACAGCGCTGGCTCTTTGGCTTTGAAACGGAGATGAGCACCACTCCCTAGAGTTGGGAATGACTAACACATACAGTATGTGCGAGGGGAACCTTTACCTTTACCTTATGCCTAAAGTGGGAACATCACTTCTCTATGCATTCGTTGTTTTGTATTTAGCGAAAATATGCCTTCTAAAATGCAAAGCAAATTTTTCTTTTATTAGAAGAGTTTAGTACGCTACTGAATGCTCCTTGAATTTTAATAGTGGGTCAGCTAAAATTTGAATAGTAACAAGTGTTTGTGGGACTGAGGTGCACTGGAGAGTTTCACCCGGGTCTCATTCTTGGCCATGGGAAATGGAGATTTACAATTGCTCACCAGCACTAAAACTGGATCTATTTATTTTTATATTTCTTCTTTTCATTTTTGTGGATTGGGTTATGTTGTTTTTTTATTGTTATTGATGAATTTTGTATGGGTTTATAAATTACTATGGATGTTTTAATTAGTCATTTTGTATTCTGTGGAAGCCGCTAAGAGTCTTTTTTTAATTGCAACACTATACAGTAATGTTTAATAAATGAATTAAAAAAATATAGATTCTTGACCGCTGATGTTTTAATGGTACTTTTCTCTTGGCTTTTGTAGAAGCTGTTGTGACACCATTACTTGTGTTATTTTCAGATGACAAAGGGAGAAGGAAAAGGAACAAATCCTCAGCCAAGTGAGATGTCCGCCTGAAGATACAATCTTGAGATCTGCATATGATGTTACATCTTAGTCAGTAGTGGTAGGCAATTTTTTGATGGCTGGAAGCTACGCTTATTTGGACTTTAGTAGGCAGAGCAATGATTCAAAATGGATGGGACCTTTTTCTGCATGTAAAACCAGGATTTTACATTCTTCCTACTTGGGAAAAGTAGGTGAGGTTGTTTTTTTTTAATCTGCTAAATCAGTTTTAGGATTTGCACTATAGTTATTTCTTCTGTGTCAAGGTAGTAGGAAACCGTGCAGCCATTTTTGATAATTCTTTCACCAAAACCTTGATATGGGGTTTTCAAAGGCTGTCTGTGGACCTGAGACCATAGGACTTACTTTAGTGTGACCTATTAAAGTCCACATTTGTAATTTTTGTGAAGAAGCCATATTGCCAATACTTGTGTTAGGAGCTATCCACAAAGAGGCAATATAATTTCTGGCACAATTCAGTCATAAAAGCTTTTATTCAGATGGTCTGTTACATTCTTGGAATAATTCAAGATGCCAATTTGGATTTGGAAAGCTAAACCTAAATAAGGTGGGGCCTGTATATCTTAGACATCGCTTTTTTTTTCTTTATTATCCACCATTAGTTTGACTATCAACAGGACATGAAAATGTCTTCAGTATCCAAAAGCAGTTGACCTCTTTTTTTCTGGTATAGGCATCCATCCATACCTGAAATTGTTTTCTAGATAAAAAGATCAAGAATTGCTTACATCCTCCATGAAGCTACCAAGTATCCAATCTTAAGAATGTGCACACTGATCAAATCAGTGTTTATTTATACGTTGGGGTGTATTATAGTAAGTTTTGAACTGACCTTTTTTTTGGGGGGGGTCCACTAACTTCTATAAAATGTTTTTTTTAAAGCCCAATTCCAAATTAAATCTAGATTGGTAATCTTTTGATAGTTCCCTTTTTGTTTCAATTACAAATGATGTAATTGACTAGTTAGTATTCTTACATACTTTATCTTAAAGTTGCTCTTGGGGTTGAGGTTGACATTTAGTTTACAATTACACAGAGACAGTAAGAAGCTAGCATCCAGTCTGAATATTTTTGTATTGGTGAACAGTTGATCATTTCCCCCCTTCAATACTGTATAGATCATTAGCACAATTGGAATACCACTGATCACCAGTTCAAGGTTTAAGTCCTGGCTACTTTTATGATTTTGTACATTTTTATGTTACAAAATCCAAATCAATTGCTTGCTTTTATTTCCTGTAAAAATCTAAGTCCTTAAATCTGTTACTTGATATAGTTGTGGCTTAATATAAATTGATGCCTTCAGAGAAATATGTTTGCAAACAGAGAGGCATCAGAGCAGTGGATGAAACTGTTCATAAATGAAATTTAACTTCCCGTGCTTTTCAAATGCAATACAACATCATTCTTATTATTTCCAGGCATAACCACACACTGAATTCCATTAAAGGGAGGGGGAATAATTTATGATAAAACAGTTCTAAGTAAAGAAATGTCCACTGAGGATACAATAATTGTTTTCATTTTCTTTTCCCCAATGCTAGTGGAATAATAAAATGGTAATAGATGCAAATTATGCATGATCTTTAGCGCATACTAAAGAGAAACCTTTTTGAAAAAGGCGGTACTTTCTATTAGTAATTTCCTATAGTCAACACATTATTTGATTCAGACGTCGTAATAACTTCGGCAGCGATCGCTACCACGTTTTACCATCTCTCTTTACTGGAATGACCAGAGACCGGCAGCCAGGCAGAAAGATCCATCCCTGAAGGGTTAAAAATAATAATAATGAAGAAGAAGAAGAAGAACGGGGGAAGGGGAAGAAACCAAACAAATATTTGACTCCCAAGAAATTCCACAAGGAAATCTTGGTGAGAGAAAACAAACATTGCCCCAATAGAAGAGCTACTCTGACTTGAAGAAGAGAAAATGGAAATACATGAAAAATCAATGAGGTAATAATTAAATTGTGGAGGCCGCCGTACAGTGGCTGATGCTCAGCATGCATCCCTTAATGCAGAGTGGGACCTGGCGTAATCAACAGTTAAAGGAGAGCAGAGAATGGCTGACACTTGGAAGCTAATTCCACCATCAGGCTCTTTAAAAACACATACCTGCTCGGCACACTATCCGGAGAGATATTTAGAGGAGGTTAAAGATACAAATTAAAGTCCAGAAGAACGATACCTTCCTGATTACCACCGTTCTTAAATCAGTCCTTTTCCCCAGCCCCACAGCTGGGCCTCAGCTGCAGTGTAGCTGTCATTTACGCTATCCATGGTCCAGGATTGATGACAGTCATTCACTGATGAAGCTGTATACATCATTTCTGTCCAGGCTGTACTGGCCAGATGGACCCTGACCATCTATCGCCTGTCAGGGACACATCTGTTCATGCTGCTGCTAGGGGTACTAACAAGTCATTGGCTCTCCGAAAAAGGACAGTGTCAGCTGAATAGGGCACCCCCATAAAAACTCTTCTTGGGTTCCCTCCATCCTCCCTCGTTTCTTAATAAAGTCAGGGAGAAAACCACTGCTCTTTTTACCACGTGAAGAAGTTGCAATGGGGAAATTTGAGATCCATACAGAAAGGGAAGCATCGAAGTCAAATGTGGAAAAAAATACTAATAATTCTCTTGCTGCTTTATTTTTCTTGCTTGTATTTCTCTATCAGGGGTTTGTTTGTTTGTTTTTTGGCACAGAATCATTTACGAGTGACATGCTGATGCCGTGATGAAAATATTCGGGCTTTGTAAAAAGAAAAAAAAGAAAGAAATCACAATCAAAATGCAAGTGTATTTTACCTGTAGTTATTATTATACCGTTCTCTGAGCAGATAGCTGAATGGGCTATCTTCCAACCATATGAAAAAGTAACAGGAGGTGACTTACCTTTCAGTTTTGAGTTGACATTTCAGGAATTTTTGTAAAAGGCCATATTAGAACAACATTAGAAAAAAAAGCTGGTTTTTCATTCCTCAAATTTATAATTTTATAGGTCCAAAAATGTAATTGTAAAATCTGTGTAACACTAATGCTCTTAGGTTGCCTTCGGTTGCCAAATTCAGATGGGGGAGACTAACGTAGTAGAAGCAAATATTGGCCATTTACAACCATGTGTCTGGAGTATTGAACTGCAATATTTCGATCATGAAATCAGTATATGGTTTGGAATTGATTCTGGGCAACAATTCAAGGAAGGAGTATATCTCATTAAATCCAATTGGACTGATTCCTAAATATTGGGTATTCTATTTTGCAAATGATAAATGCATTTACTTTATTTTTCTCTGTAATATTTTAGAATGTTAAAAAGTGCCTCTTGAAAAATAAAAACTTGGATTGTCAATTCCATTCCCTTTCCCTTGCAAAATATTATACCAAGTTAATCTAATTTTTTAAAATTTTTATTTATATGCTGCCCTTCTCCGGAGACTCAGGCGGCTTACAATGCGTTAAGCATTGTAATTTTATCCTATATGTGCTTTTATCCTATATGTATATAAACAAGTACTGGTTGCCTATAGTGAGAAGCAAAACTTACTTGAGCTGGTGAAGGCTAGCAGATGTTTCTTCAGCTGTTCCTCCAGAAGAAGTAGAAGCTTTGAACTCTATAGAGATAGCCCCCAGTTAGCAATCAAAATTGGAAGCTGTAACTTGGTTGTTAACGAAAGCTGTCACTATGTGAAACAGCAATTATGCTTACGATCTTATTTTGGTGTTGCTTTGCTTACAAACCTGGTAGGATGAATCACAGAATTACCTTTCATCAGTGTTGTCACTGCAAATCGTCACTGGACAAGGTAGGTGCTAAGTGAGGATTACCTCTAGAACAGGGATGTCAAACTCAATTTCATTGAGGGCCACATCAGAATTGTGTTTGACTTCGGTAGGGCCAGGGTGGGTGTGGCAGCTCAACGTCACTCGTGTCGGGGGCGCCTGTGGTGGCCCAAGCGCTCTGCAAGCAAAAACGGGCTCCTGAGCTCTGTTTTCAGCTGTGACGGCTTCTGCAACCCTCTGCCAGTGAAAACAGAGCTTGGGAAGGCCACCTCCAGCCCTCGCGAGCTCCATTTTCGGCTGCAATGGCCTCCTGCCACCCTCTGCCAATGAAAATGGAGCTCAGGAGGGCTGACCTGAAACCTACTGAAAAGGATCCAGATATTTTTTTTATAGTTCTCCAGTTTTCTCTTCATTGGAATTGCTTGCAATTATACCTTTAATTTTTCCTTTTTAAAGGAACTCCTACCAGTCTCAACTTGCTTTGCCCATTAGCTTCTCCTGCCATAGAATCCTACTTATCATTTCTCTGAATTCATTAAAATCTGTTTTTGTTTATTTATTTATTTATTTATTTTGGGTAGCCTTAAGAATAGTGGTGGGTTTCAAAAAAATTTCCTACCTGCTCTGTGGGTGTGGCTTGGTGGGCATGGCATAGCTTGGTGGGCGTGGCTTGGTGCACATGGCAGGGGAAGGATACTGTAAAATCTCCATTTCCACCCCACTCCAGGGGAAGGATACTGTAAAATCTCCACTCCCTCCCCATTCCAGGGGAAGATTACTGCAAAATCCCCATTTCCTTCAGCTGGGACTTGGGAGGCAGAGAATAGATGTGGGCAGGGCCAGTCAGAGGTGGTATTTACCGGTTCTCTGAACTACTCAAAATTTCCGCTACTGGTTCTCCAGAACTGGTCAGAACTTGCTGAAACCCACCTCTGCCTAAGAACCATATTTTGATTATACTCCATTTTAGTTTTCCTTAACATTAAGAGCCCAAATGTTATAAAGGTAATATTCAGCTGCTTCCATTCCCTCAATTAAGTCTTTCCAATTGATTAGTATCAAGTCAAGGATAACTGATCTGCTAATGTCTCCTCCACCCTCTGAAAGGGACAGTTGTCAACAAGACATCAGGAAGATCCATGCTTGGCAGAGTTTGTCTCCCAACAGATGGTGGCTTAAGTCTCCCCTCATTATGACTTCATGCTTCTTTGAAAGATCTGCAGTTTGTTTTTGAAAGGAACCATTCACATCCTCTTGGTTGGACATACGATAGTAGATACCAAAATAGTAGCACTTTTATTTTTTGTCTCTTTGCTCTTATTTTAATCCAGGTGCTCTCTACAGCATTACCGGTTTCATTCATTTGGATATCTGAACAGGCGTGGGCATTTTTCATAATACGGTTGAACCCATCTTTCCTTATTGCTTCCTTTTCAATCGATTGTATCTTTCAGATGCTCCAACCATGGGAACCATCCCACCAGGTTTCTTGCCTTAAAAAAACCCCCAAACTCCATTGAGCCAAAGCTTACCTTATTTTCCATACACCAAGCATTGGTGTATAGACAATAGAGACAGTGTACTTTGTAAACCAATTATTTTTTTCCCCTGGTTTTTCTCTCAATGGTTTCACAAGTTCTATTTCTATAGCATTCATACAGTCTACCGTGCACAAGTCTTTATCCGAGATCCTTACTTTCAGCAGGATTCAGTTTAAGCCATCCCATTCATGCTCAATATGCTTTGGCCAAATACATTTTTACCCATCTTTGCAAGGTGCAACCTGCCTTCTGCCAGTAGTCCATCATGTAGATAGCCCGGACTATGGCTCCTTATGGTGCATCCCACAAAAGCGTGACCCTGATACATCCATACAAGACCAACCTTGATAGTGGGCTATAAATAAGCCACATTGATTTAGGACTCTGAGCAGTTGTAGCACATTGAGAAATTGAATTGGCTGCTTACCTCACTTGTCCAAGGCTCTTTTTGTATTGGTAAGGAGGACAAGTTTTTAGCAGGCAGTTTGAAACCACTTCATGTCAGACTGATAGGTCAAGGGCACAAATCATCTTGGTTATACAAAAGAGATTCAAGTACTCACTTGGTCTGTATCTGTGCCTCTGACATCAAAGTCTCTCCTCAAGCAATTACTTAGAAAAGATTTCAATGCTCATTTCATGGGAATATTTTACAGGTATGCAAATATACTAATAGAGTTGCCCCTCCTTTCTAGTCCATATTTAACTTCATTTTAGACTGAGATCTGGAGCTTAAGGTGATCTGAAAAATAACTGAAGGTGAAGATGTATGATGTGGAAAGAATGCCATGGCATTCATTGTAGAAAGAAAACATTGAGCAAAACTTATACAGAGAGAGTTTTGAGATGCCGAAACAATGTGTGTGTGTGTGTGTGAGAGAGAGAGAGAGAGAGAGAGAGAGAGAGAGAGAGAGAGAGTGTGTGTATGTGTATGTGTATGTATATGTATATGTATATGTATGTATGTATGTATATGTATGTATGTATATACATATACATATGGCTCAGTGACTAAGACTAAGCTTGTCGATCAGAAGGTCGGCAGTTCAGCGGTTCGAATCCCTAGCGCTGCATAACGGAATGAGCTCCTGTTACTTGTCCCAGCTTCTGCCAACCTAGCAGTTCGAAAGCACTTAAAAAATGCAAGTAGAAAAATAGGGACCACTTTGGTGGGAAGCTAACAGCACTCCGTGCACCTTTGGCATTTAGTCATGCCGGCCACATGACCACAGAGATGTTTTCGGACAGCACTGGCTCTTCGGCTTAGAAACGGAGATGAGCACTACCCCCTAGAGCCAGAAATGATTAGCACGCATGTGCGGGGGAACCTTTACTATATATTTATATACATGAATATATATATACATACACACACACACACACACACACACACACACACACA
>WNWU01000006.1:26260319-26299006 GCA_012654045.1 Ptyas mucosa | reverse complement strand
ATTCATTGTTTCAGCATCTCAAAACTCTTCATTTTTTTTAGTTTAAAGCAAAGTTTGTCAACTTCATTGGGGACTACTTGAGGTATGAACACTGAACCAGAGTTAAAATCTGAACCAGGGCAAAAATGTTGGTGAAATGAACCACAGTTCCTTATGATTTTACTGAATTATAATTCACGATTAATTGCAATTCATCTAAATTAAGCACAATTGTTTAGTAGGACCGAACAGCCTTTTGATTTGAAAGCAAAACGGTGCTTTATAGATGTGACTAAGGATCTTATTACAGGTACCATGGGCACATCCCACACATTAAAGAACACTGATCTGCATTTGAATCTGAAGTGCAGTGCGGCTCCAATAATTACTCTGATGACTTCAGGTGTGTTTGTCATTCTCATCTTTATTAAAGATTGACATTTGGCAGCAATGTTTACTGTAAGGATGCTTTAGGAGAATGCATGGGGCTCTAAATCTAACATGGATTTTAAAGAAGGAGCTGAAAAAATAAGGGGGACAATATACAGATATAGTACATACACTATTGCTATTATGTTCTGCTTTCTGTTATGAATGGAAAATAAATCAGCAGTGTATTTGGATATAGGAATTGGAAACTATAAAAAATTGATATTAAAGACCACATGTACTGGGGTAAGTTAAATACAAAGGCTCTTTATATTACACAAAGTTTTGAATACAATAAATTGTCTTTAAAAACAGGCAAACAAATATGCATTAACACATAAAACCAGATCAGAATGTTGGATGGTCATATGGACAATAAAATGGGCTGAATAATTTAATAGTATCTCCCCTGAAAACTGGTTCATAGTTTACATGAGACGGGAAAATGTAAGTAAGTTTTATTTTTTTATTCCCTCCTTATGCAGTGTTTTATTTTGTTTTTGAAGCCGGATTAGCTATTAATACGTCTGTAACCCAGAAATCTCATCATAGTTGAAAGCACAAGCTGTTATCACTGAAGTGGAGATGGAACAACTTTCATGCCACATATGAATTAGCTTCAGTAACAAAATCAAAAGGACATTTGTGAAGGGTGGTTGCTTTGAAGTAGAACAAAAACTGCTCTGGCTAGTATGTTTATTAAATATGTTTTTGTCCATGGGAAACCATTATACAATCTACTTTACAAAAGTAAACAATATAAATAAAAATAAGGAATGCAAATAGAAGATAAATAGTATTTTGACTTGGTTTTTGGAGTCAGTATTTGAAAAGAGCGCCAGAAAAATAAAAGAATCCAAATTGTATGCTCTCAGACATTCATATAAACACTTTTTTTTTTTCAAAAAGGTGTTTCTATTCTCTCAAGGCCTTAATTAAGAGGACAAATATCATCTGACCAAGGGTGGAAAGATTCCTTTTAAGAAAGAATGGCTTTCTTTCAAAATGAGCATGTCACTGTACTGTTGACATTTGTGTATCTTTGAGACCAAATTTAACTGCTCTCAACTTCTTGTCATTATTAAGACATAGCAACTCATCGGTCCAGGGGGCATATCTTAATCCAGCAGATATAGAAACACCCTCCTGACACTAGCATCTCTCTTTGAAAGGACAAAATAAATAATAAATAAATATTTTTTTTCCACACTATCAGGAAGTCAGTTCAGTTCCCTAGATGCCCCTTGAGGTTCTTTAAATGAAGGGGAGACAGCCTGAATTTCAACATAGCTCTTTCTTTCTCGGCAAGTAATTAGAACTTTGGGGCTGAGGGAAAACTTCAATGATAGCATGTTTGGGGGAGAAATTATGACTCCTCGCACTTCAAAGTGAAGTGAATTTGGAACCAATTTAATTAAAGACAATGAGACCTCTTCAAGAACTCTAGCACTTACACGTGCTATTTTCGCTCTGCTCTTTGCACATCTCTCATTATGATTCTGACTAGTCTCAGGGTAACAGTAACAAACTAGATTGGCTTTATATTACTTTATAACTAACTCTAATAGCTAATGAATGTTTATTTCTTAAGAATGCCACAACACAGTACCATTGCTAATTGAGAGAGTTCATTTGCCCAGAGCAACTTGGATTCCAGCTTAGAGCAGGGTTGCCTGTGAGGCTTGAATTCATCACCACGAACATAAATTTCCAATTATTTCAGGAGACTTACCTGTTGCATCATTATGGATGTAAAAAAAAAATTGTCACAATTTTTTTTTTTAAACTGGAATGGCCTGATCTGTCCAAGCAAACTCAGTGGGATGAAAGCATCAGTGGGAACATTATTCATGGAGTTCTTTAACATCCCCTTTTGATTCACTCCTTGGTAAATCAGAAATTACATACAAAAATGCCTATCCTATAGAAGCTGTGTATAGAAAAGGTTATTGAGGATGGGCTCCAGCATGAGTGCGAAAGCTTGGAAGGACAAACCTCTGCCCCCGACTCAGATTGGATCCTGTGGAAAAGGTTATATTTGGAATAGTTGTGTGAAACATTTATATTTAGAAAATTGTGTGCTTTAAAATACATCAGAGAAAGCCAGGGGTGGGCTGCTGGGGTTTGCAGGGATTCGGGAGAACCTCTAGCTAAGATTCTGTGCAGTTTGGAGAACCCCAAAACCCACTCCTGGCTGGCCCCACCCCTCCCAGGAGTCCCCTCATGGCCCGTTTTGGATGCAGGTTAGTGCAGGGCACGCACGGAGGCTCAGGGAGGGTGAAAAACGGGCCTACTGGAAGTTCAGGAAGGCCGGAAATGACCCTGTTTCCAGCCTCCAGAGAACCTCCAGAGCCTGGGAAGGCCATTTTTGCCCTCCCGGAGGCTCGAGGAAAGCCTCTGGAACCCAGAGAGGGCAAAAATGCCCCCCCCCGCCCTGGTCCAGGAGGCCAACATGGCCACACTCACCAAGGCAACGCCCACCCAGCAACCAGGCAGAGACCCCTTGCTAAAATTTTTGAAGCCCACCCCTGGGGAAAGCTATGTATGTACAAATATACATTATTGTGCAAAAGTTGTATGCAGTTGTGCAAAATTAAGAATGCTTTCAGAAATAGAAGTTTTAATATTTTGTTTTTATCAATTAACAAAGTGTAAGGTAAATGAAGAGAAGAGAAATCCAAATCAAATCAATATTTGGTATGACAACCCTTTGTCTTCAAAATGTTGATAAAAAATATACTATTAACACTTCTATTTCTGAAAGCATTTTTAACTTGCAACATTTTTACACAACTGCGTAAAATCTCTGCACAGTACTGTCTGTCTGTCTGTCTGTCTGTCTGTTTGTCTGTACAATAGACTTATTGTACAGGTTTATCACAAATAAACCTATTGTAGGTTTATTTCTGATCAACCTACAATAGGTAGGTTTATCAGAAATCTGTTTGTCAGAGTTGGACAGAAAGCTACTACGAACAGTTCACCTTAAAAACGCACAGAAAATTTGAGGAAGTTGAGTGCTTGATTGCATGCCATCTTGACATCGGCCAGATTTAGACTGTTTTGTAAATCCCTATATGTCCCCATTGACTCTGGAGCCAACTCAGTGATGACCGAGCAGCTGGACATTTGCACTCCACTCTACCACATGCAGAAGACAAAGGACATCCACATCACAAGCAAAAGGAATTCCTTAACAATAAATGAAGTCAGAACATCCATTGTTCGGCTTTGTCTGTTGCAGGAATGTGAAGAGCCTTGTGAAGAGGAGATCCTGCTGTTTCTGCCAGGACTAATAGTGTATCATCTTCTGGTTTTTCATGGTTCCATTTGTTTGTTTGTTTTTGTTTTCTTCTCCTCGCTGTTCTTTTCTTCTGTTTTCAAGATTCTGTTCTACATAGGTTTTAATTTTATTCTTTTTATTCTTGCATTTTAATATGCTTTTGTTGTAAGCTGTATTGGAAGTGCTATCCAAGTGTATGAAAATAATAAATGTACTAGGCAGGTGAAGATTGCATAGACCGAGTCCTTTTAAAGGTATTTTAACACACATACATTTAATTTCTACTTCAGAATTCCCTCCTGTCTGTTATGTGGACACTACATTCCACTTTTTAGCATAGTGTCAAAACTATGCTAGCAGGGAAGGAATACTAAAAATATATGCTGTTGCCATTCAATCAAACCCCTGCCCTTTTTATTACATGAAAAATAGGGTGGAGCTTCATTCGCATAGTTGCAGATGCCATCTTGATATACACCCGCGTCCCATTTTCTGTAGCTATTCCTGCTGCGCCCTTAAGTTCCTTTCAATTCATTAACATTTTGAGCTCATTCTACCTCTTTCAGAAAACAGTCATTGTCATGGGTGCCCATTCAAAGGGTGGTGGCAAAATCTTCAAAGTAGCATGGATGGTGTCATGACCCAAAGTCTCTCCCTTGTGCGTGTGCATGTACAAAAGAAGTGGATCCAGAATTATAGCACTGTGCTTACTGTATTGCAGGGTTTGACCCAGACGAGGTATTCAACTGGCTTGGACTGGTTCACCCGAACTGGTAGTGGAGATTGCGGGGGGGCCCACACCCACCCACCTGCCCCGGTGCTATGCCGTCCTATTTAGCCACGTTTTTGAGGCCGGGCGCATGCATGGGAGGTCATCTATTTCTCAAAAGTGAACGTATTTCCCAAGAAGGTAGCTCTGAGAAAGTTGTGTCTCCTTTTCTGTGCCTTCTTACAAGTGGCTGGCAAAATAGATATAACAGTTGAGTCACATTGATGTCTTGAGTCTTTCATTGAGCTGAAAGACTCAATATGAGTGATAAAGCATCTCATATTTAAGTATCATATATATTTAGGAAAATAATTACCAGCAACAGGTGGTGGGCTACAACCAATAATCAGGAAGAGGCACACCATTTTAGCAAGCTGATGTTTTAAAAAGTCTTAGCCAGAAATTAAAATGCTCATTTTATAGTTGTGAAACTTTCCAGAGACTAATCTCTGCTGGGTTGAATCTACTCTTTGAGAGAGCACATTACTCAGACCTTGCATTCTTTACATAGCTTACATAATGTCTGCTTCATGAAAGTGTTTTTATTTATTTATTTATTTCATAATACATGCATTCCTAACATCTGACCAGGAATGGAACAATTTTTTAAAAAAAATCTATATGTATATTGTAGAACATATTAAATAAATCATTTTAAAGCACAAGAAAAACAGTTCAAAGATACATAAAATTAGATACACCATTAAATGTTTCATTTTTAATAGTTTGCATATCTAACATAGTTATCTTATTAATAGAAGTATGTGTTATTACTTAATAACGCCTACATTGTTTTGTCAACTTCTGCCATAAGTGTTCTCAATTATCTTGATTAGTTAGAGAAAGAGGCTGATAATAATATAATGAAATTTAATAGAAACAAATAACAAAGTTGCTTTGGAAATAAAATGCAAAAGTTTTGGATACCAGACTTGGTAATAGTACTCTTGAAAAGATCTTGTTATTGTAGATGATAGGTGAAGATGAAGGCGAATCACCAATGGCATGGCTGCAAAAGGAGGAGGACTTTTGCAGCGACTATATTCTGCTTTGGTCAGATCCCACCTTCAGTAACAAGGATGCTGAAGGAATGACAAACTATGTCTTATAGGGCAGGTTTAGTGTTTAGGTATTATATTTGATAGGGAGATTTATAACATTTTTCAAGTAACTAAAAGAGAGGTAATATACTGTACAAGAAGATCCAGTGTCCCTATTAATCCCAGGGTGTAAGATCTAATCTTAAACTACATGAAATATTGCATATAAGCAAAATCATTCCAATGGAAAGAACACTTTGATTGTGGTAGAATCTCCAGCTGGATCGGAGAGAGGTGTTAAGAGGAAGCCAGGTTTAGAGTCTTTGCACTACAGAAGGTGGCAAAAGCCTGCCCTCCCCCCAAATCCCTGACTATTCCCAAGGTAATACAGTCAGCCTGATGAGATTCTTGTAACATAGGTGACTAGCAATAAAGTTTCTGTTTGAGATATTCATGGTTCTGGTTGTTTGCATCTGACATTGACAGTGCAACCACTTATAGGTCCATAATGAACTCTATTTCCAGATGTGTTCAAGGAAAGCCCAGGGAACAACTTGTCAGAGATGCTTTACACTGGATTCCTATACTGCACTGGACAGAAGACTGAATGTTCTAAATGGCAGCTTTAATATCCATCATTGCATTCACACAACTTGGTTATTGAGATCAGTTAAAACTATAGCAATAACACTTAGACTTATATAGCACACCAGAGTGTTTTACAGCACTCTCTGAGCAGTTTATAGAGTCATCATATTGCCCCCAACAATCTGGAAACTCATTTTACCGACCTCGGAAGGATGGAAGGCTGAGTCAACCTTGAACTGCTCAGAATCGAACTCCTGAAGTGAGCAGTGAGTTAGCCTGCAGTACTGCATTCTAACCACTGCACCACCATGGCTCTCTATGAGTCACTTTTAAATTAACATTTATAGTGTTAATTGTCGTTCATTTCTATGTGGTTTAGGTAATTTCTGCACTAGGAGCTTATAGCTGTAGCATAACCTAATCATTATTGAAACTCAGTAAAATCTATCATCACTGTTGTTTTGTTTACAATGGTTAGATGTCTTGCATGTCTTGCTGCACTGGCTCCCAGTGGTCTTCCGGGTGCGATTCAAGGTGTTGGTCACCACCTTTAAAGCGCTCCATGGCATAGGACTCGGGTACCTTCGAGACCGACTTCTGCCACCAATAGCCTCCCACCGGCCAGTTCGCTCACACAGAGAGGGTCTCCTCAGGGTGCCATCGGCCAAGCTATGCCGGCTGGCAACACCCAGGGGGAGGGCCTTCTCTGTGGGAGCCCCAGCCCTATGGAATGAACTGCCCCCGGAAATGCGTAAGATCTCCGACCTCCAGGTATTTTGCTGTGCCCTTAAGACCCTGTTGTTCCGCCAGGCTGGGTTATCAATGTAATAATTTTAAATCGGGTGTTTTAATTTTGGGGGTCTTAAATTGAGCCGAATTATTTAATAATTTTAATTATTTTAATTGATGTTTGTCTTGTGTTTTTAATAGGCTGTACACTGCCCTGAGTCCTTTGGGAGAAGGGCGGTATAGAAATATTATTATTATTATTATTATTATTATTATTATTATTATTATTATTATTATTATTATTATTTTGCTAATGAGGAAATCACCTTAGAGTCTTGTGCAAATCCAAACCAAATTACTTACTCAAAATAATAGTTCTAAGGGGCAGCCACAATCTATTCTCCAAAGCACCTGACGTCAGAACAGGAAGCAGTAGATGGAATTAATCAAGGAGACAACCAACCTAGCACTAAGGAGAAATTTCCTGACAGCTAGAACAATTAATTAGCGGAACAGTTTGCCTTAAGAAGTTGTGGATCATTGGAGGTTTTTAAGACAAAACTGAGCCTTTTGTCCAGAATGGTGCAGGATCTCCTGCTTGGATTAGAGGACCTCTTAGGTCCCTTCCAACTTTGTCATTCTGTTCTATTAGTACTTGTTTATCTTATTGGCCACGGCTGTTTTAATAAGAGGTATTAGGTGGGTATGCATACACTGTCTTGTAGTTTTTGCAGTTCTTTTATCATTGTCTCCAGTATCAATGTGTAATGTAGGCACTAACTCCACTAACCATGTGGGAAAGTGCCAGCCGTCCTTAGCTCAGGTTAATGCTGTGAAGGAAATAGCTGTCTGCCCAGTGGTGCTTACTGTAATGGGTTTGGAAGTCACTGTCTGACTGCCTTTCCTTACCCAGCAACAGCACCCATATGCTTAAGGTAAAATATGAACTAGCTGGAGTAAAATAGCCTTCTGACTCCAAATGCTAATTTGTCTGCCCAGCGGATGCTGTACATAGCCGTGCAGCTTTCTTAGCCAGTTGGCTAAGAGAGTTCATTAGATTCCCTATGAGGTGGGAAAGAGGGAAAGGCAACCAGTGCAGAGTTATTCATTGTACTACGACTCAATTCTAATCACTTCAGTCAGTGTGACTGACAGAGAAATGTTTTCCACAGTGATTGAGTATATTGATTCTTGAGCCCCTTTTGGGGCACACTAGAGACATAATCAGAGCCTCCGCGTTAAAAAAATAAAACCTCCTCTTCATCTGCCTTAATCATCTGATCGATAATCAGCATCAGGGCTAGAGATCTTCAGGAAAGCTTTTGCCAAAGACTTTATTTTCTGTCTCTCTGCTGAGTCAAGACAATTGCAATAGACCAGAAAAACAAGCAGCATTGCTGATTCTCTTGAGCGGGCATTTTTCTTCCTCTCTTTTTCCCTCCTTAATCTCTCGTGGACCATTTGCTAGGAAGCTATCATCTTCGTAAGGTATCTTGAAAGAAACGGGGACAGGAGGTGAATGACATTTCCTCTCTTACACCCATAGCTGGAACTGGAACACAGACCCACTAGGAGACACTACAAAAGTAGTATCGTGAAGAATTGGCTTCAGCTGAAACCGAGGTCCGAATTGTATCTGTGGATGAGATGATAGCTGATGGTGAAACTTTCTGATGGGATGTCTATGGAGATTCTCAGTCATCCAAGTCATGGTTGTCCCAAAGGTGCTTTTTCAAAAGGCAACTGGACTATGTTTTTCCTAATAATTTCTGATGGGATGTTTTGCCCGATAGTAGACACTGAATTCTGAATAAATTAAACATAGGCTCTCCCCCGCCGTCCCCCAAGGATCAAACTCTTAAAGAAGCCTAAGAAATGTTGCCTTTTATTGCTACAGCTTGGATGATTTTTATGGTCATTCACTGAATCATCAAAGAAATGTTTCTTTCCTTCCAAAATATGACAGCTTTATGGACCCTGCAATTATAAACAATTTATTTAGTTCCATAGGAACTAAACTGGTAATGTTTTGCGTAGCTTGATTAGAATGATTCATGGCAGTAAATTCTAGATTATTTAACGTATATAATTTCACTTGGGAAGAAATGGAGCATTTATCAAAAGCTTTCTGTATTGCCTGAGCATGAAATGTTTCCAATTAAAATTTCATCCATGTTTAACCAATTTTTCAATTGAATTACCAATAAAGACAAAGCCTATGACACACAAATAATCTAATGTATCCTCTCTGAAGAAGGAAGCTTTTTTTTTTTTGGTCTGCTGGCTTCAGGAGAGTCTCATTGAATATAATCACAGCATTCATTCCAATTTGGAGAGCAAAGTTGTCCAGACTTCTTATATGTTATGCGGTGTCAAGCAGCCCAGTGCATAGCACTAATTCCTCAAGTGAAAGAGGCAGTGGTTTCCCACACAGCTCCTTGATTTAAATTACAGAGCACATTTATTATGCTTCTGTTCCTCTGACTGTGAAATACCACAGTACAGTAGCTTTGTTCTGACCCCTTCTCCAAAGCCCAGCCTCAAAGTGTGACTAATCTAGTGCGGGATGACAGCTAACTTCAACATCAGACAACATGAAAATTGAAGATACTTTTTATCCTCTTGCCAATCTGCGAGTGTCTGAATAAGCCTCGTCAACTTCATTACAAACTCATCATCTCTTGTGTAGATAATGATAGCCTAGGCTGGTGGAGAACTCAGCTTCTTGTTGTTTTTACTGACTCTCTCTGCCTTCAGGCCACGCATCTGTGGGGATAATGAATGGAGCAATTCTTCGGGCGCAAAACAAAAGGCTGCTGGGGTGGGAGAAAGGCCCGTGGCATCAGTCTAGGCCCGGGATCTCAGAGGAAGAAATTCTTTGTCATGAATCGCTTCTCAGAAAAGAAGGCCCTCGTAAGCGGAGAAGAAAGAAGGACACAGAGTAACTTTGTGTGGCAGTGGGGTGGAAGCCCAGAGGCAGCGGCCATGTGAACGCGTTTTCAGAGGGCCTTTCAACGTCCAATTTTAGCAGGGCTTTTTTGTGCCTCGCATTTAAAACGATGGTGACATAATGTAAATACCAGAGGAGGTTTTCATGAGCTCCTGCACACTTATTACACTTATTGAAATACAGTTTAAGCCACAAGACTGAAAGCATTTTGTTCAGCGTCCAGCTGTAATAAAGATTCCCTTTTACTCTGAATAGTTATTTTGTTGCTCATCCATCAGATAAACTGGGCACCAAACTGTATTTGGCCAAAGTTTGCAATTTCTCATTGTTCAAAAGGGTTTAAATCAAGAATTAAGAAATGTTCAAGAATCTCATCCCTCTTCTTGTTCTAAAACACATATTTGTTAAAAAGAAAGGAACCGTGAGGTACAATTTTTTTTTAATTAAACAAATTTATATACGGTATATTTAACAGTACAGTGTCAAGCCCAAAATAAATTGTGGTGCTGAAGAAAATAAACTCTATCTAAAACTACAAAACTGTTTTATCGTGGCTGGGAAATGAAACATACCTTTTACCCTACATGGAACAAAAACTTTAGGGTTCTCAGCTAATAATAATAATACACTATGTTTATTGTCTTTCCTTCTTACAAAGACCTACTGTTGATGTGATGCACATCATTTTGGAGAGCTTCTGGCTCAATAAATTTGGGGTTTTTTAAAAAAATCCTCTCATAGATAGCTGTGAATGTGGATAGCTGTGAATAGCTGTGAATGACCCTTTCTAAGCAAAGGCGTCCTTTGGAACTGAAAATCCCAAATCAGAAACTAAGCCTCTAAGAGAAATGAAGGCTTAATTTATTTCTTTGTTGTGTTCCCTGCTATTGTTATTCCACTATCTGTGCCTCCTCCCTTCTCCAAATGCTGTCACAGCAGGTCACTTCACATGGTGGCATGCATTACCTTCAGAAGTTGTGGGTGCTTCAGCACTGGAGGTTTTTAAGAAGAGACTGGACAGTCACTTGTCTGAAATGGTATAGGGCCGTGATGGTGAACCTATGGCACAGGTGCCACAGGTGGCACGTGGAGCCATATTGGTGGGCACGCGAGCTCAGCTCCAGCATGCATGCGTGTGCCAGCCAGGTGATTTTCAGGCCTTCTGGGTCTACCAGAAGTCAGGAAACACACTGTTTCCGGCCTCCGGAGGGCCTCTAGGGGGTTGGGGAAGGTTGTTTTTGCCCTCCCCAGGCTCCTAGAAAGGCTCTGGAGCCTGGGGAGAGCAAAAAATGGCCCTGCCATGCCATCACATGCCAAAAGGGGAGGAGCACAAGGGTGCGGGGCACATAGAATTATGGATGTGGGCACGGTTGCATGTGACCCCACTGCGCTCCCCCTGCTTTTGGCACACGATGGCAAAAAGGTTAGCCATCACTGGTATAGGGCCTCCTGCTTGAGCAGGGGGTTGGACTAGAAGACCTCCAAGGTCCCTTCCAGCTCTATTCTGATTGATTGATCGATTAGTCTCTCACAAAATCGAAAGGTAGATCATTATCATCCCCAACCCAAACTAAGTGCTAGTCACCCTCCCAAACTTTTGGGAGCAATCAGCACAACCTAACCTTCCAGCAAAGGAAGACATGGAATATTTTTGCATAAAATGCAACCTATAGTATGCCCAGTGATAGATGGAAACCATGGACTATATATAATAGAGAGGACAGTCTCTGTTTCGCAGATACCTATGGTTTCCTAACATGTGATGTGCAGTCTCCCTCAGCTTCCTGAAGTTACATCTCCAAATTTCAGTTGCAAATGGCTGAATTTCAGCACCGCAGGGGGTCTTTTTTATTTTTCTTTTCTTTTTTTCTTTTTCTTTTAGTTTAAGGGTGAGAATGACAGCAGGAGATTTCTGGGTCATTCCAATTGTTTGAAATTCCCAAAGCCCTGAAAATGATGGGAATCAGCCCTTGGATGATGATGATTTTGGATTATTTTTAAGGTTGGGGCAATTAAAGAATGACAAATGGAATGATTTCCTTCCAAAATGCTTCTTCCTCTTTTTTCAGCTCCTGATATACAAGCTTGAGCACAGCTCTTGGCACTCTATAAGCACAGGATTTTCAACAGCAACGGTGACATTTATGTACACAGACATAGAACAAAATGGAAGTAAGAGGTGTTTGTTTGTTTTTTAAGTATCCTGCAGGTTTTCTAACACAAAAAAGCCCTGAGGTGGTGTTGAATGAACCATTGTTGTTTACATTGAGATAATGAAGCATTCCCAACATAAATGAAGACATATAATATCAGGGCTACATCGTCCTACTCTTGCTTCTTGTCATTGCTGGAATTGATGCAGTTCTCCTTTGGGTAGCTGTGAATGGAAGCCTTGTTTGAACATGCTGCCATCTATGTTGCACCTGGTTGGGAAGGTGCCCTGTTCCCCGAAGAATTCAGAGAAAAGGTTCAGCTAAAAGATGGGCATAAATTAGTTATTTGTTGATGCAGTTCTTGTATCCAGTTTGTCTTTGCCTTTCATCTTGCCATATGAAGCTTGGGACCAAGATGACAATACGATCAGTGGTGGAATTCATTTTTTTTTTACTACCGGATCTGTGGACGTGGCTTGGTAGGCGTGGCAGGGGAAGGATACTGCAAAATCCCCATTCCCACCCCACTCCTGGGGGAAGGATACTGCAAAATCCCCATTCCTTCCCAACTCCTGGGGGAAGGATATTGCAAAATCTCCATTCCCATCTCACTCTGGGGCCAGCCAGAGGTGGTATTTGCTGGTTCTCCGAACTACTCAAAATTTCCGCTACCAGTTCTCCAGAACCTGTTAGAACCTACTGAATAGCACCCCTGAATATGATGTAAAAATGCAGCCGTTACCTGAGAAATTGAGATTAGGAGACGGTAGCTTCCACAAAATCTCCACCAGTGCATCGACAACTTGGTGCAATAGTAATAAACCAGATCATAATAGGTGGTTGCTATTCCTACCCGTCTCCCCGTAACGTTACACTAGCTCTTTAGAAGTAAGACTTTTCTTTTCTTCTTCACTGTCACCTAACTACTCCATGAATGGGTTGATTAAAAATAGATCAAACATATTCCTTTTTTAAAAAATAGTGTTACTTATTTAGTAGATCATGATAATGTTGCAGACATAAAACATCTTGATTGCAGCAGATTTGAGAAGCAGCCCTTCTCATCCAGTTCGCTCAGAGAAATGGCTGACAGCAGCGAACATTCCACAGGGAATCACCTTCCGGGGGATCCAGAGATGTTAATAGACAAGTAGGATTATGAATCTTCAATTAATAGGAAATCTAACAGCAATAGACTTATATACTGCTTCACAGTGCTTTGCGGCCCTCTCTAAGTAGTTTACACAGTCAGCATATTGCCCCAAACAAACTGGGCCCTCAGTTTACCCATCTCAGAAGGATAGAAGGCTGAGTCAACCTTGAGCCGGTATGAATCAAACTGCGAGCAGAATTAGCCTGCAATCCTGCCTTCTAACCACTGCACCACCATGGCTCTATAATAAGAATATACAGTGCATTCAGTAAATATTAAGACCCCCTTCACTTTTGTCAATTTTGTTATGCTGCAGCCTGATTCTATAGTTGTTGAAATTCTTTTTCTTCTTCTCATTAATCTACACTCAGCATCCCATAATGACAAAGTGAAAACAGAATTTTATAAATGTCTGTAAATGTATTAAAAAGAAAAAAAACCCTGAAATATCACATTGGCATAAGTATTCAGACCCTTCACTCAGTACTTTGTTGAAGCACCTTTGGCAGCAATTACAGCCTCGAGTCTTTTTGGATATGATGCGACAAGCTTTACACATCTGGATTGGGGGATTTTCTGCCACTCTTCTTTACAAATCCTCTCAAGTTCAGTCAGGTTGAGTCAACCTTGAGCCAGTCAAAATCGAATTCCTGGCCGTGTGAGCAGAGTTAGCCTGCAATACTACATTCTAACCACTGCACCATCATGGCTCTTCTACATATTTAATATGCACTAGTCATTCCTATAACCACAAACTTATCTAATCATCAGAACCCAGTTTCATTTTTTTCCATCTCAGGCACAAAATCCAGAAGCAGTTTCGAAATAGAGACAAAGTTGGATGTAAAAGCAATTGCTTCCTGTTGGAGAATTTTTTAAAAAAAAATAATACTCACAGAGCAGTGAATACCATTCTTTTCTAATTTCCATCCTGCAGGAAGAAATCTAGCTATTAAATTTAACCCAGTCCATTTAAAACCTTTCTATTATTTCTTTTATCTGTTGCCAATTCAATACATTAGCTACCCCTCCCTCCCTCCCTCCCTCCCTCCCTCCCTCCCTCCCTCCCTCCCTCCCTCCCTCCTTCCTTCCTTCCTTCCTTCCTTCCTTCCTTCCTTCCTTCCTTCCTTCCTTCCTTAAATCCAATGTCTCCCTGGACTAGCCAATTAAGTTTTCTTGGATTTTTATTTATTTATTTGTTATTATTTTTACAAATGGCTTGCCTCTTCTTTCTTCCTGGGGCACAGAGCAACTGACTGGCCATGCATTTGCCATTAACATGTGTTTAATACCTTACTCCTAATGGCTCAAAGTGGCCTATCCAGAAAAATGAGAAGAACATTTCTATCTCTCCACTCTTGTTCTTTAAACTATTATTTTAAGCTGTTGTATTATTATAATGGCATTAAATGTTGTATAATCACAATATAAATATATTATATCATAATTACATAAAATATGTTGCACTTAAAAGCACCCTTCAAATTTAATTCTGCTGCAGCTAATAAATAATACTTAAAAAGAATTTTCCAGTACATTAATAATTTTTTTTTTTTAAATCCCGTGATTAATGTAAATTTCAAAGCACTGCAAACATTAGTTTACTGCATTGGTTTGTGTTCACCAAACACTGAAGCTAACTACTTTGAATTGAATTGGTGTATTAATTTTGCTGTTTAGATTGATTTTCTGACACCGCTTTCATAGGGACAATGAAAGAAAGAGGAACAATTTATCAAGATGCCTTCAAGTAATTTAGTACTATTATGAGCAATTGAAGTAGACGATTTCTCACCAATAACTACTGAGTTAATAAAACATAGGAAATAAGGTGAAATGAAATGATACCTCACCATTTTTTCCCTGGAGAGATATGATAGATAGATAGATAGGATAGATAGATAGATAGATAGATAGATAGATAGATAGATAGATAGATAGACAGACAGACAGACAGACAGACAGACAGACAGACAGACAGACAGACAGACAGATGATAGATAGGTGGATGGATGATAGGACAACAGTTTATTAATTATATATTTAGCTCTCACTGTTTCATAATTAAACACTGAGCAATCTTACACCTGGAGATAGATACACTTGTGCCTACAAACAGAACAGATTAATGTAATGTTTTGCTACCTTCGACCTTGTATCCTTGAGCCTCTTGATTCTGTGTCGCCAAACATAGAACTGTAATAGAGTTGAGGTCTAGCTAATAGTTTGTGCTATTGTGACTGTCATGCTCCATCTTTGTAACTTACTGCTCCAGGTCCCCAAAGTAGTCTGTACATACTGAGAAACACGTGCCAGAAAAGGCAAAGTGAAGCAGAAAAGGCCTTAAAATGGAAATTTCTTCATTCGGCTCATTCAGAACCAATTTCACCTGCAAGAGTGGGCTGTACTGAAATCTTTTCTGAAGAAAAAACCAAACAGGTTGCATTGTCAACAGACCAACAATCAATAAGAACTTAACTATACTCATTTGGTAACGGGAATACTCAATGTTCATGGTCTCTTTTGAGTGTATTCAGCCTTACGAGAGTCTTGGAAAACAGGCACATTTCTGGTTGAGAGATTGACCATATGGACTTCTTGGTTGAACTAAAATGTGATGGAGAAGCTACTTCTTTTATGCTTCATTTGCTCTGCGGTCAAGCCTTGCCTTAGTTAGAAATGTCCATTTCATTATCACAATGTCAGTGTTTTGTTGGTGTCTTTTGCCAGTTATGTGCATCTCTTTAAGAAGAGATTGGACAACCATTTGCCTGAAATGGTATAGGGTTTCCTGCTTGAGCATGGGGTGGGACTAGAAGACGTCCTAGGTCCCTTCCAACTCTGTTATTCTGTTATTTTATTCTGTTATGCTTTTCCTTTTATGCCCACAAGAAGGCTGTGAGGTAGGTTGGGATGAAAGACAACAACTTGTCTAAAGACACTTAGGAAGCTTCATGGGGAGTGAGCATTTGAATCTGACTCCCTTACGCAGTCCCTCAATATCTGCCTCTTTTTTGGTTCTCTTTAGAATCCGGTTTCTTTCTTAATTTCCTCAAGCACAGCCATTTTTCTAGATTTTCAGGGACACAGTCTCTAGACTTGCCTTCATGATTCTGGAATCAGCTCCTTCTCTTCTCCTGTCCCTGAAAATCTGATGACTTTAAAGGGAACTATAACATCTTTTCTTTAATCAATGGGTTAGTGTAGGGCTTAATTATCCCACCCTACTTTCCAAACTCTTGCCAGTTCCTAGATGAATGCCTGTGTTATTTTAATTATGGATATAAACACTATTTGTTGCATCACAGGGCAGTGTTTCAAATGTACATGGCTGTTAAATGTTCCTTTCATATTCATATATGCTTATTGATTTGGCTGTTAAATTATCAATTAATTTTATTGGATGAAATTTTGCAATTATTGATTTTTTTCTTGATTGCCTTCTATTGTATGAGGGAATTCTATGGAAGATCACGACTGCACCATTTAAGATTAAAAATATATCCACTCAAAGCCCTTCTGGGTAGGGAAATAAGTTGATTCCAGAGTGATTGAGGACAAGCTATTAACAAGTAATAAATGGTTATCACAGATAGTAATAAGATAGTAATCATATCTTGTACATATATTTATAAAATCCTATCTAAATATAAGGTCCATTCAAGCTCACTCATGGACTACATTATTCAAATGGAAAGCATTCGTCAATCCCATCTACTTCTCTTATCTAAGTGCAGTGTAACACTAGTCTGGTTTTAACTAGGAAGTAATGTGTTTTTTACCTTCTGCGTATGCGGTACGTGCAATTCCGAAACGGTAAGGAAGGTAAGTAGATTTCACCTCTGCTTTGGACCAACCTGTCTGTGTGTCTCTGTTAGTTTGTTTCAGCCCAACCTACCTAGAGTTTGTACAGCTAAAATGGACACCCGTTAGGCATCTTGAACACCTGAAGAAAAGGTGGAATATAAACCTAACAAATAATTTTTGCCTCACCTACACCTAACAGCAGTAGCTTTTCAGGGATCCAGACAGATAAATTTTCTCCTGTTTTACTCCCTGATCTTCTTTGAAGGAGGTACCCAGGATTGAACCTTGGATCTCATTTACCAAAGCTTTGTTATAATAGAGCAGGGGGTGTCAAACTCAAGGCCTGTGGGCCGGATCCGGCCTGTGGGGTGCTTAAAACTGGCCTGTGGAGCCATCCTGGAAACAGCTAAGGATTGGTCCATGGGGCCTCTGCTGGCAAAAACTCTATTTTCATTGGCAGAGGGTTGCAGGAGGCCATTGCAGCCAAAAACGGAGCTTGTGAGCCCGTTTTTCCTGGCCGAGCACTCGGGCCACCACAGGCGCCTCAACACAAGTGATGTTAAGCTGGCCACGCCCACTCTGGCTCTGCCTACTCTGCCCGCCCAAGGTCAGACACAACCCTGATGCGGCCCTCAGTGAAATCGAGTTTGACACTCCTGTAGTAGTGGAGTGTCTCATCATGTAAGAGTACTTTAATTTTGGCAATATTGTGTCTAAAGCTTATAAAACATTTTTTAAAAATTAGTGGGTATGGCAGTACCCAAATATTTTATTATATATTTAAAATGTCATGCTAAACAAAGCATCTTATAATCAGGCGACACGATCCTGTACTCTAAATATACCCCGATTTGCTTCCATTAGCCAAGGCTAATCATTAACATTATGTAGTTGTACTAATAAGTATGTAATTTTTCTTGCTGATGCTGTTTTCTAACCTAATTACATACATATTCTCTCTAATTTTCCTACTACGTACTTAAAGACATTATAGATTATTTATTTATTGCCAAGGAAATGGTGTGTGCCTTTTCTAGAGTTCCTGGGATGGGGGTGGGGGAGAATGTGGACTCCAAATTCTTTGCCTAATCAAAAAAATAAAGATTCCCTCTGAAAGTAGAGATTTCTATTTTAGATTAGTTTGGGGGTATTTAAGCAATCTCAGCTAGCAATAGAAGTTAATGAAAATAGATTTGTCTGCATATGCTGATCATCTGCCCAACTTCTCTGAAAAGTTTTGACCTCAGGGAAGTCTGTGACTGCAGACTTTTAAAACTTTAAGCTTCCTTGGAAAAGAATCTTCCCTTCTATGAAAAACTGTCATACATCAAAAATAATCACATTCATTTGCAACCTGAACAGATAAATATCTACAGCAGAGACAAATGCATCCGTTATTATTAATGCTTAGGAATAGACATTTTTAAAAACTCTTATTTGTAAGCCTTCTTTCTTTCTTTCTTTCTTTCTTTCTTTCTTTCTTTCTTTCTTTCTTTCTTTCTTTCTTTTTAATGGACATGCCCTTTTTCCTTTTAATTTTCTCATTGACATTTAAAACATGGATTTGTGTTTGGAGCATGCTTTCCTTCAAGCTAGACCCCTTGTTAGCTTCTTTAAGCGCTTGCACAAGCCCTATGCATACGCTCCCTTCAGTTGTAATCATCAAGCAAGTTTATAAACTTTCCCCATGTTCTTGTTCTGGAATTTTGTCAACAGCCTACTAGAGTCAAAATATTTTTCTCTCTTGAACTACATGCCCAGATCCAGCTAAAAACCTGCTCTATGGAATGGATGTGCACTATATCCCAAGAAGCTCGGAGAGATTATTTTTGCTTCATTCAATATGACAACATACATTTTATGTTCATTCAATATGGATGTAAATCCTCTTCTCTTCTTTTCTTTTTCAGTGGACTCTGGAAAGCCTGAATGGTCTTAGTTTCCCCAAAGCCAAATATGCTTAGCAAATTCAAAATCTTTCCATCCAGGTTTTTTAAAAAAACTTTTTAGAGCTTTATGGATTTTATGGTAGTGACTTTGATAAATGTATTAGCTATTATATTTTGATAAGCTGTCCAGAGCCATTGGGAGTGAGCCGAATATAAATCTGTAAATAAACAAGATGGGACTAAAGCCACAGTTTGAAATTGCTTGAAAAGTGTCCTTCCCTCCCTCCCTCCCTCCCTCCCTCCCTCCCTCCCTCCCTCCCTCCCATCCATCCATCCATCCATCCATCACTCCTGATGTCTGCCTGGACCAATCCATGAACTTTTCTTGAATTTTGTTTACAAATGGTTTCCCCTTTGCCTTCTTCTTTCTAGGACAGAGAGAGACTGATTGGTTCAAGGACACCCAACTGGCTTTGTGCTATATGTAGGATTACAACTCACAATCTTCCAGTTTCTAGCCTGATGCCACAAGAAAACTCCTCACACCAAATTAGTTTTCTTTAAGGCAAGGGTGTCAAACTCAATTTCATTGAGGGCCACATCAGGGTTGTGTTTGACCTTGGGGGGGCCGGGGGGGCATGGCCAGGGTGGGTGTGGCCAGTTCAATGTCACTCGTGTCGTGGGTGCCTCTGTTGGCCCGAGCATTCTGCCAGCAAAAACAGGCTCCTGAGCTCTGTTTGCATAACATTCTCAGAGACTCTTCCCATCCTGCTTACAATCTTTTTGGATTGTTGCCTTCTGGCAGAAGATACAGAACAATTGGTGGCGCAGCAGACTAAAGCACTGTTATTAACATCAGCTGCCTGCAATTACTGCAAGTTCAAATCTCACCAGGCTCAAGGCTGACTCAGCCTTCCATCCTTTCAAAGGTAGGTAAAATGAGGACCCAGATTGTGGGGGCAATAAGCTGACTTTGTATAAATATATACAAAAGTATGAAGGCTATTGCTTAACGTATTGTAAGCCGCCCTGAGTCTCTGGAGAAGGGTGGCATATAAATCAAATTAAAAAAAATAAATAAAACTCGGACCACACGTTTTCTGAATAGTTTTTATCCCAGAGCTATAATTGCACTCAACAATCAACTAAAGGGCCACCATCAGTGACCTGTTGAACAGTATTACTTGGTCTGTTGTGTGGATGTTTGGGTGGTTTAGGGGTGGGGAATTGTGGTGAGTGGAAGTGTGTTTGAGGATTATGTGTGTGGGACCTGGTCTTTGGATGTCAAGTAAATGTTGTTGTATGTGTATACTGTGTATATACATACAATGACAATAAAGTTTATTTATTTATTTATTTTCGGCTGCAACAGCTTCCTGCAATCCTCTGCCACGAAAACGGAGCTTGGGAAGTCCACCCGCGGCCCTCCCTAGTTTTATTTTTGCTGGCAGAGGCACCGTAGGTCAGTCCTTTTCTGTTTCTAGGGTGGCCCCATGGGCCAGATCTAAGCACTCTATATGCTGGATCTGGTGTCCAGGCCTTGAGTTTGACACCCCTGCTTTAAGGTCTTACCTTGTTCCAAACTTTGCATTCTAAATCCAGTCAGCTTCTAAGTGTGGAATGATCCTGTTGCCATCTTGTATTTTGCCTCCAACAGTACCTCCAACCTTTCCCTTGTGGGATGCCTTATTCTGGCATTAATCTATTCCATGGTCATCTTCTCTCACTTCCTAGTGGGTAGGAAAGAGGGAAAAATAGTTTTTGAATTAGTATCAGAAAAATATTATTGCGATTATTTTCGTTATGATATTTCCAGGCTTTGTGATAAAGAGTTAAGTGCCAGGAGTCCATTTTTGCACTCTCAGAGGGAGGTTTTTTGCTATCTTCTTGAATGTGGATACTCAATGATAAAATGTGCATCACGACATTATCACACGAACAATGTAACTTATATTGCCATACACATTTCTTCCTTTTTGTGTGTCTGTAGTTTTCACTGTGATTGCTGAGAATTGACAGCAGTTGGTTTGAAATTGATTTTAATAATCTTCAGTTACGCTTAACACGGTAAAAAAAAAACCCCAATCATCTTCACACAAACAGAAGAACATTTTGGAAATATTTATGGGTTGTTATCAAATATTTAGTTACGATGTGGCAAGGGAGAGAGAGAGAGAGAGAGAGAGAAAGAGAAAGGGACAGAAAAGTAAGTCTTGACTTTCATAGCTCAATTGTCTTACTTAATTGCCACAAAGAAGAGGTGGTCAACCTATTTCCCAAAATACCTGACAGCAGGACAAAAACAATGGATGGAAACTAATCAAGGAGAGAAGCAACCTAAAACTAAGGAGAAATTTCCTGACAGTTAGAACAATTAATCAGTGGAACTACTTGCCTCCAGAAGTTGTGGACAATCATTTGCCTGAAATGGTATTGGGTTTCCTGACTGAGCAGAGGGTCGGACTAGAAGATCTCCAAGGTCCCTCCCAATTATGTCATTCTGATATTCTGTAAAGCCTGCAGCCCCCTTTGGCTTTATCCAGGCCAGTTAAATCCCAAACCATTAATTTCCATGAAAGCGATGCTAATAAAAAAAACCCAGCAACACCAGCACTTCAAAGTGATAAAGAAACCAGCTAAAGAAGGATGACTGAAATAAAGGCAGCATTCTAAAGTACCCTGAGAATGAGGCAGAAAACCAGTCGCCTCTTGCGCAAGGGAAAAAAATGTTTAGGAACTCTGAGGACAGATTGCAGCGTAAGAAATAGAAATGTACGCCTTCACGTCAGTTTGGATTCTTGGTTCAAATTTGCCAGCTCCTTCTTCTTTAGGTTTAGAGAAAGCCTAAAGAAGAAGGTTGGAACCGGTTGGGACTAGAGTCCACAGTCTCTTGGTTTATAGTTTAGTGCCTTAACTACTATATGAGTTGCTTTGCAGCCTAGTATTAGGTTTAATTGCTATACAGCCAATTCCGACTGTAGTTTTGGATTCCTCATTCTCTAGTGCCATGATGGCGAACCTATGGCACGCGTTGCCGGAAATGGCACACACAGACATTTCTCCAGGCATGCAAGCCATCACCCGTTGTTCTTCTGAGTTCCAGCGCACCGGCCAGCTGGTCTTCACGCACATGGGAGCACTGGAAACCAGAAGAGCAGCCACCCAGTGTGAATGCATGTGCCAGGCAGTTTCTCTTCCAGTTTCCGGCACACGCATGCACACTGGTCACTGGGCCTACGGTTTATGGTGCCAAGGTGTCCGTGAAGATCAGCTGGTATCATCTTCCTGGCACGCGCATACGCTCCAGGCAGCTCCTCTTCTGGTTTCCAGCATGCGCATGGGCACTGGCCAGTTGGTCTTTGCACATGCATGCGCACCAGAAACTGGAAGACCATGTGGTTGGTATGCATACACGCACCATAAATCAGAAGAGAAGCTTCCCGGTGCATGCATGCACACCAGGAATGGGTTCTACTTACCTTTACTACCAGTTCACATCATGCCTATGCACTTTACTTGCGCACGTGCACGCTCTTCTGTGTATGCGCAGATCGCTTCTGATGATGTCCAGGTCAGTGGGCGTAGCCTCCCGCCGGTTTTACTACTGGTTCTATAGAACTGGTCCAAACCAGGGGCAACCCGCTACTGATGCACACCGGGTGGCTGCTCTTTCGGTTTCTGGCATGTGTGCGCAAGCGTGTGCGCGCTCCCATTTCGGCATTCAGTGCCGAAAAGGTTCGCCAATACTGCTCTAGTGTGTGTGGACTTGATCTTCCACACTCTTTCTTCCACTTGTTTGGGAGAATGTGTGAACAGAGACAATACGTTCATTCTGACTCATTTATTTTCAGGACAAAATGGTAGGCTCGCAGTTTCGTTCACCAGCACTCAGAAAGCCTGTCTTTTTGCTCTGACGAATTATCTCTTTAGTTCTGGTGTGTATCAAAAAAGGGTTCTAATTTTGGTAAGTGAAATCTCATCACTAATGTGTCTCATTTCTTGACTGCAAAACTCAACTTGTCTCAAGGAAAGCCTTGCTGTCTGTAAACTAAAAGGATTTTATCAGCATTCAGGAGGGGGGGGAAAATGTTCTGTGCCTTCTAAAGCTGCAGCCTATGTTCAATCAGCCTACAGCTAATAGAAGCCCTCCAGTGCTAAGCAATAAACAAACACACTTGGGCAAACAGTCCAAAATCAAATCTAGTTTATAAGGTGGACAGTACATAGTTAGTTCCATTACAGAAGACTCCCCTGGGAAGCTGAGCTGCTTCTGAGCCCTTCTCATTATACACCAACACCATCTGTAGCTAGCCTGACTCTTATTTGGGGATGTATAAAGTACGTGGGGGAAGAAATAGACAAGGAATCAATGGCCAAGCAATCCTATTTCAAGTTTAAATTTTGCTCGTGAAAGATCATTTGGTTTTAGACTCAGCAAACTGTGGGTCTCATCCCTCAGAATGAGCTATGCATGTAGCAAGGATTACTTCAGATCAGAGAGATTGAAGGTAATAACTACTTTCCACAGGGAGTAGCAAGACTTTGTGCCATTGGAGAGAGACACAGGGCAGTGGGTCATTATTTGCAATGATTCTCCACCGTCCCCTCCCCCAATTGGAGTCATCTATTCACCCTTCTTTCCTTTCTCCAACTAAATTATAACTAGACTAAAAATTGTAAAGGTATTTTCTTTATGAGATGTAAAGGATTTTTCCATCTCCCAAAGAAATCTACTACAAAGAGACCTTGGTGATAAACCTAGAAGACTAAACCAGAAATGGTTTGGATACTAGTGGAAAGCATTGTTTCCGCTCCATAGATGGATTGCTGATTTTTCTCCCATTGCCATCTCTAAAAGACTTTAATGCCAGGAGTGGACAACTATGGCACCTTTACCATGCTGGCTCAGGAATTCTGGGAGTTGAAATCCACAGGTTGCAAAGGTGCCATAGTTGTCCATTCCTGCTTTAATACCTATTCTAAATTCTAGCAGGGAACTCTTGGCCTGCCTCATCACATGGGTACTATTGCCTAGTTTAGTAAGCTCCAGATGTGTAAGTGGTGTTGCACACTAATGAAATGAACAGAGGGAACATGCTTGTATTCAGCTCTGGAACAGTGGTGGGTTGTCCTCAGTTCAGACTGGTTCGCAAGAACCGGTAGTAAAACCAGTGGGAGGCTCACCCACTGACCCGGACGTCATCATAGGTGATCTGTGCATGCATGCGCAGGCGTGATGCGAAGTAGAACCCACCCCTGCTCTGGAACCCATGGAAGTCATGGGCATAACCATGATGCATTCATACTTGTAACATCTCCATTGAATGAACATCTGTGTAAGACTTTATGGGGACAGCATTAACTTTTCTCTTGGAACAAAATACCTTTTTGCTGGAAAGACAAATTCCTGATAGAACTTGATGGGCTCAAGAAATGTTCTTTTCTTGCAGCCTCCCCCCCCCCCCCCAAATCATTGTGATGACAAAGGCAATAACAACACAACTATCAGATGGTAAAAACTGGAAGATGAGAAAGTAGTGAACTGGCAATTAATTTGTTTATAACAGAGGTGACATCACAGCAGGTAGCAGTAAAACAAGATTATCAGCAGTGCAATAATCTAGGCCAGTGATGGCTAACCTTTTCCAGACTGAATGCCTATAGCCGTGATGGCGAACCTATGGCACGGGTGCCACAGGTGGCACACGGAGCCATATTGGTGGGCACGCGAGTGTTGCCCTAGCTCAGCTCCAGCGCGCATGTGCGCACCAGCCAACTGATTTTCAGGCCTCCCAGTCCCACTGGAAGTTGGGAAACTGGCTGTTTCTGACCTCCGGAAGGTCTCCGGGGGGATGGGGAAGGCTGTTTTTCCCCTCACAGGCTCCTAGAAAGCCTCTGGAGCCTGGGGAGGAGGAAAAACGGGCCTACCAGGCCCACCGTGCCATTGTGTGCCAAAAGCAGGGGGAAGTGTGGGGGGTCATATGAGCATGTGTGGGAGGGCGGGGTGCATTGTATTATGGATGTGGGCACCCACACCCATGACCCCCCCCCACGCTCCCCCCACTTTTGGCACACGACGACAAAAAGGTTAGCCATCACTGGCCTATAGCATGCGTGCACACCCCCAAACCCCCAAAATGCAATGCACGCGTGGGCACAGGGCATGTGCCCCACCCCCATGCATGCATGAACATCCCCATGCATGTGCACGCATCCCCTGCATGCACTCTCACACATGCACCCGTGTGCACCCCACCCCATGCATGCGGCAGAGCCCCAACGACTAGCTGGCTGGTAGGAGGCACACATGCATGCACGGCGGAGCTGAACTGGGGTGATGGCTCACGTGCCCACAAGGAGGGTGCTGCGTGCCATCTGTGGCACGCATGCCATAGGTTCGCCATCACGGATCTAGGGGGTGGCAGAATTTCTTCTTTGATAAGATTTAGAGAATCATAGAGGGAGAATGGCTTTATAGGCATTTGGAATCTATCTGTGAAGGTTTGAGGTAAAAAGGTCTGGTCCACATGACCATAAAAGCAAGGCTCCCCGATATTGCTTTAAAAATCCATACAATCACTAGGTGGGAGTAAAGAGTTAAGCGAATACTGGAAAAGTAAAAGTTGATTCAGCCCAGATATGGAGATATCTGGGGGGGGTGGGGGGGAGGCAAGCATTTTAATTAACTTGCTATCATTGAGACTGGGACATTCTTATTTGATTTCTAAGCTTCTGTATTTTCCCCCAAAGTAGCATCAAAAATATCCTACTGAAATCTCTGTTGTGCTTCCCCTCTTGGTCTTGCCAGCTATGTGGGCCTGACAATAGGCATGGTGCCCTCTATAGGTTTTTGCAAACCCTGATCTGGTACCTTTACCAAGAAGGTTCTCTTTTATGCCATCATTTATGGATGGAGAAGTTGTGTTCCTCCAGGTGTTGCTAACTACATCTCCCAGAAGTTCTGATCAGCCTGGCCTGCATGGTGAAGAATGCTGGTATATGAGAAAATGGCAAGACACAGGCTTCTAATGCAATACTTTCAGAGATTGTCAAATCGCATTTTCCTAATACTTTTAATCCTGAGTTTTTCTTGGGCCCTTGGAGCCTTCCCTGACCATTGTTCCTGAACACTGGCAGTAGTTTCCTGCCATTGTGTTTAAAAAAATGAAATGCTTCCTCAGAACTCCACCCCAAAAATTCAGCCCCATCAAGATGTAGGGTGTGCTCTGCCCGCTTTGCCCTTCCAAGTCAAGGGGCACCCTGAATCAGTTCCATCATAAGGAAGCCCAAGAATACTAAAATACCACCTATTCTACTGTTGACCTCACCCCATTCCTAAGAGGTCTGTAAGGGGCGTGCATAAGTGCACCAGCATGCCTACTGTCCCTGTCCTTATATTCCTTTTTTACTTACTCTTTTCATGTATTCAAATTATGTTTATACTTTTACCTGTTATCTTATATATGCTTATGACAAATAAACTTATGATTATGTCTACCATAAACCATGATTTCATCTCTGCTCTCTATAGCTGAGAAAATATATATATATAATGCTGTGTTTTTCTTTTAAGTATTTATAAGTGGCTTTGAATGAACTAAAGGTTACAGAGCAGTTAGCAAGCTAGTTAGAAACTTCATGAAAAATGAAATCTGGTCTAATGGTTAAGGTAGGTAAAATGAGGATCCGGATTGTGAGGGCAATAAACTGATTTTGTATTTAAAAAAAGAACACCGCTTAGGGGGGCCCGAAAGCCCTACTAAGCAGGTATATACAAAAGTATGAAGGCTATTGCTTAACGCATTGTAAGCCGCCCTGAGTCTCCGGAGAAGGACGGCATATAAATTGAATCAATCAATCAATCAATCAATAAATAAATAAAGCACCAAGCGAGAAACCAGGAGATTGTGAGTTCTAGCCATCAAAGGCAGCTGGGTGACTTTGGGCCAGTGTCTCTCTCTCAGCCCAAAGTTTGTTGTTGTGGGGAAAATAGGAGGAGGAAAGAGTATTAAGTATGTTTGCCATCTTGAGTTATTTATAAAGATAATAAAGGTGGGATAAAAAAAATTAAACAAAAAAAAAATCAAATCAGCCCAGAGGGAAGGAGGTCATGCTGAGAAAAGCCTCTAGAAGGGCTATGGTTTAATTTCAGAAATATTGATAATATTATGATTTCCGACGGAACAAGTGTTTTATGTGGTGGTTGTTTTTTTTTTAAACTTTCAAAGAGCAGCTCTTAGGGCAGCTTAGAGCCGGTGAAGACGAATGATAAAAATCTAGTTACTTTAAAAAAAAATCCCATAAAAGGAACAATTTTAATCCCCAAATATTTTACAGGGGCGTTGAAGAGATTAATCTCAAGTATGAGATGCAAGACTATGATGGCCGGTCCAATGTTTTATTGTGCTGCAGGAGATGATGGGGAAGGGAACAAATGACCTTCATAAGGGGAAAGAATTCCATAATGTGAATGCAATGATGGAGAAATTCTGGCTTCTCTCATAAGGTGAAGGAGACTCCAGAGAACTGCAACTACACAAGGTATGTTTGAAGCCCTAATGCTTTTTCACGTGCCTTTTGCTTCTATTTTGTCCTCCCGTGCAGAAATCCCTAGTTTAAACCCTTTCCCCCAAGTATTGTTCCTACTTGCCTTGAGCTGACATTCCCCAGGAAATGAGACATGCAGAAATCCATTTGAAATCTGCATTTTGTTTCCTATATTGGGCTGCTTTTAAACTGTTAAAAACAATAGGAGATTCAATCATAACCATCCTACTGTAATATCTTTAGCCTTTGTTTTGCTTCACATTGTTTCTTATTTTTCTTCAAAAGGCCATGTTTTCCTTTCATTTCTCTCTCTGTGTGTGAATCTGTGAAATATCATACGTTTTCTTCTCCTTTTTATAATGAAATCTAAAGTTGGCTCTTGGCTGGGTTTTATTTTTCCTCTTCTTTTGTTTTCAGCGAAACAACGTGGAAGATCCTTGAGCTATTAGTAACAACGTACTGTGACAACTGAAGTTTAATCACTGGAAGAAAGTATGTTGATAGCAGAGAATGTTTGAAACTGCAGTACTATAAAATTAAAACCCAGTTTTCAAAATAAAGGGCAGCTGGTGATGTTGGCCTTATCAGAAATAATTGTTTGCTTATGTTGCAGCTTGTAGCTTGTGGTAATTTATGTTAGTACTTCTTGCTATTGGATTTAATCAACCAGTGCTTGAGAGTAGTAATGAACAGTTTATTTGTACATACAATGGGTAGAATCCAGATTGCCTCTACTAAGAATAGGCAGATTCATGCTATTCATAGTGGGAAATTGTGAAAAGAAGAGAGGAAAATAGGTGATTTGTGTGTGTGTATCTCCTAGCATTATTCTCCACTCTATCCCAATGAGCACTTGTTATATTTTCAGTTAAGTTAATCATTTAAAACATCTATAGATAAATATCTGTAAGTATACATTAGCACACAAATTACATCTAAATTGTCCCACTCTATTCTGTAATACATTAAGTTATTCTTTAGGGAGCATAAGATACAGTAAGAGAAAGGAATCTGAGTGTAACACATTCCTACATATATAGCACCCAGCATACTATAACAAAAGAAATACCGAACAAATGGGCATACATTTATCATATGCAAGATGAGAATGTTCCTAACTCAAGTCTGCGTTCTGATTATATTATGAATGTTCAAACTTCTGTTGACGCTTTAGTGTAATTTCTTCCAATTCAAAAAAATTCCTACTTCTATTATACTAATTAGATAGTTTATTCATAAACTATTCTTTATCAAACAATTGTGTGTATATACACACACACAAAATGGGCATGCACACATACTATTCAGCGATATGACACGTTAGTATAACATTGTTAGACTTCACAATAGCACAGGACCTCCCTTCTATCCTAGACTCATTTTCGTTTTAAAATATATACTTTAAACTTTGTTTATGGCTTTCTCAGATTCTGCCATGAGCTGCTCCATCCTTGTCAGATTGACACTTTTCTCTTCCACTGAAATGGACACAAGTCACATTCTCTATCCGTCTCCTGCGTTTTATTTCTTATGAAATTACCCAGGGGTGGGCTTCAAAACTTTTAGCAAGGGGTTCTCTGCCCAGTTGCTGGGTGGGCGTGGTCATAGTGGGCGTGGCCTAGTCAGCCTCCTGCACCACGGGGGTTTTTGCCCTCCCCGGGCTCCGGAGGCTTTCTTTGAGCCTCCTGGAGGGCGAAAACGGCCTCCTCAGGCTCCAAAGGCCCTCTGGAAAAACAGGCCTACAGGAAATTTGGGAAGGCCAGAAACGGGGCTGTTTCAGCCTTCCTGAACTTCTGGTAGGCCTGTTTTTCACCCTCCCTGAGCTTCCGCGCATGTCCTGCACTTACCTGCATCCAAAATGGGCTGCATGCGGACTCTTGGGATGGGTGGAGTGGGCGGGGCCAGCCAGGAGTGGGATTTGGGGGTTCCCCGAACTGCGCAGAATCTTAGCTAGAGGTTCTCTCGAATCCCTGCAAACCCCTTGCAGCCCACCCCTGAAATTACCTCTGTTCTATGTTCAAGCTAAGTGAGATTTGCAAATCCTAAAATAACTACCGTATATACTCGCGTATAAGCCGAGTTTTTCAGCCCGTTTTTCAGGCTGAAAAACGCCCCCTAGGCTTATACCCGGGTCACGAAAAAAATGACCCTTTCCCTGCAAGCTAGGAAACAGCGAGAGAACGGGGTTTGCTTACCCCGCCCACTCCCAATCTATTGGGACTACCTCCTGAGTTCCAGCTGATGGCTAGAGGAGGGAAAAAAAACTTTAAATTCTTGCTGCTTGGGGCTTCAAAGGCCCCCCCTACAGCTGGTCAGGGTTAAAAGAAAACAAATGAGAAGATGGGTGCCGGCTGCAAAAAGGTGCCTGCTGCAAAGAGCACATTTTTTTTCTCCTTATGCTGAAACCAAAAGCGAAACTAAAACAGCTTGTTGGCTTTGCTGTTTGCTAAGGCAGATTTCTTTTTCCTCATCAAAAAAGGTTGGTGCAAACAATGGGAAATTTATGGCAAATGGCAAAAGAGGAGAGTTCAAGATTTTAAAACACAAAAGAAAAAAAGTTCTATTTAAATAGGGAATTGTAATAATTGAGATATTATTAATTGTATATTGTGTTGAAAGCAGAAATGGTTAAGTTGTGGTTTGGAAGAATATTGGGGGAAATTATTGGTTTATTATTATTGGTAAATATAATTAATTGATTTGTAAGAAATTGGATTGCATGGAAATAATTGGAATATTCATGTTCATATTGATTAATATACAAAAAAGATAGTTATATAACTAATTGATTTATATTAAAATGTTGAATTTGTATTAAACAACTGTAATATTACATAATTAAGCAATGTGAGGATTGATATAAAAATAGATGACAATGGGAAGGGGTATAATATAGAATAGAAGGGAAAAATTGAATTTGATTAAGATTAGAGATGAGGATGAAGGGTAATATTGGTTTTTTAAAAAATAGATGAGGAATAAAAATGGCAAAAAGGAAATATAGAAATTGTAAATTTAAGTGAAATGACTAAGCACTGTTTAAATTTGTGAACCGGCCAAATATTCTGTTCAAAGAAAATACATTGTATGTTTGTATGTGTGTTTCTAATTATTGCTATTTATTCAGTTTAACAATTCATTCTTTATCTTAATATCTTTATATGTGTTTGGGGTTGGTTTTCTTCCTTTTCATCTTTTTTATTGTACAGCAATCTTTCTCCTCAAACCTACCACTTCTTTTCTTTCCTTCTTACTTTCTCTTCCCCCCCCTTCTTCTCCTCCCTACTTCCTCTTCCTTTCTTCTTCTCCTCCTCTCTTCCTCCCTCTCCTTTTGTGCACATGGACTACTCCGAGGGCTGAAAAAGTTATTTTTGACTGGTCCTCGCACTTGTGACCAGTCCTTGAACTTACGACTGTCCTCACATTTTACGTTTTGGCCCTATCTTGTCACCATGGTGAAGAGAACTTGTCACCAGTTGTGAAATGAGTGACACCGTTTTTAAGAATGCTACAATGGGCATAAATGATGACCAGTCATAAGTGGGAAGACCGGTCAAAAGTGCAAGGACCTGTCAAAAATTACTTTTTCAGCCCTCTGAGTAGTCTATATGCACAAAAGGACTACCCAGAGGGCTGAAAAAAGTGATTTCTGACAGGTCCTCGCACTTCTGACTGGTCTTCACACTTATGACCATCCTCACATTTATGCCCGTGCAGCATTCTTAAAACCATGTCACTCATTTCACAACTGCTTCTCTTCACCATGGTGACAAGATAGGGCAAAAACGTAAAATGTGAGGACAGTTGTAAGTTTGAGGACTGGTCACAAGTGCGAGGACCAGTCAAAAATTACTTTTTCAGCCCTCGGAGTAGTCCATGTGCACAAAAGGACTACCCAGAGGGCTGAAAAAAGTGATTTCTGACAGGTCCTCGCACTTTTGATCAGTCTTTTTTTATTTTGAAATTTACGAGTAGCTGCTGCATTTTCCACCCCCGGCTTATACGCGAGTCAACAAGTTTTCCCAGTTTTGGGGGGTAAAATTGGGGGGGTCGGCTTATATGCGGGTCGGCTTATACACGAGTATATACGGTATGTCATTAACAATATTTAAAAAAACAAAAGCTTTACTGATGCATACTGTTTAGGGACTCTTCAGGGATACAATATTATGCATTATGGAAACAGTCACCAGAAGGCTGCAGGACTTGGGAAATCAATTACTGTATTACAGCTCAAGAACTTTTTTTTTTTTTTTTACAAAGGAAACACCATTTGAATGAATGAATGAAAACCCAGATTGCACAGGGGACACCTGAAGGATCTGCCACAAGCCCCTTGGGGCTTAAACAAGCAAATAGTCCTTTGAATGCTAACTATGGTACAGATTCAGTGATTGTGATAATTCACAAAATTGTGCCTTAAGCTCTGCTTGGGAACCGGGAGAGATACATCCTTCACAATATATAATACAGGGAAAGTGTCATTTCCCTTTCACTTCATCTTTCAATATTATTATGGTAAGGAATGTAAGAACTGTAGTTATCAACATGAAGAATTATAATGAGGGCAGATTGGATGTTGACATCAAAAGAGCAACACACAGCCTCCCTCTCCCCACCCCCCACCCCACCCCGCACACAGGATGTTCACATTCCAGCAAGTGCTAATAAGCCAAACACAATTTTCAATGTTTCCCTCCTTGACTCAAAATGGATACTATACCAGTGATGGTGAACTTATAACATGTATGTCAAATATGACACACCATGATGGCAGTGGTGAAATCTAAAATTTGTTACTACTGGTTCTGTGGGCGTGGCTTGGTGGGGGGGGAATAATGTGATTGGGTGGGCGGAGCCTTTTTTTTTTTTTACTTTTAAAACAATTTTTTCTACAACCTCTTTGGCAAAGAGGTTGTAAAAAAATGCTTTCAAAAGGCTCTGACGATCCCAGCTGAGTTACCTGATCGGCAGAGGCTTTTAAAAGAAAAAAAGCCTCTGCTGATCAGGCAACCCAACTGGGATCATCGGAGGCTTTTAAAACCATTTTTTCTACAACCTCTGAAGAGGTTGTAGAAAAAATGCTTTTAAAAGCCTCCGATGATCCCAGCTGAGCATCACGATTATCAGAGGCTTTTTTTTTTACTTTTAAAAGCATTTTTTCGGCCGAAGAGGTTGTAGAAAAAATGCTTTTAAAATTTTTTTAAAAAGCCTCTGATGATTGCGCAGCTCAGCTGAGCATGGGGGGGGCGCAGAGATTTTTGCTACCGGTTCTCCAAACCACTCGCCTCCATCGCTACAGGATCGGGCGATCCAGTCCTAACCGGGAGCATTTCACTCCTGGTTTTAGGTGACGCAACGGCGCTCACCAACCCTACCAACAGCTCTTCTCGAAAGCACACCCTGTTCTTGAGGAGTTTTCAGAAGCTGCAGAAGACATGGAAGAGCATTGTTCAAGAACGAGGAGGGTCTTGTGTGACCCAGAGCAGGTAGGTCACAGTGGCCTGGCAATAGAAAGAGTACAGCCCTTGAAGGTTAGTGGTGAGTGTCAGATCCTGGGCCGTAGGGACAATCATGCCATCCCCCAAAGCTCGCAAACCTTGAGAGTGGCAGGAGGTGGCATTTTTGAGTGGCAGCATGATGCTAGGGTTGAAGTCAAAGTCCCAGTTTCAACTTCAGCTCTGTTCTTGGCACTGCTACTGAGTGTGTACCACTGTTCAGGGTGGCCGAGATTGGTCTTGGTGGTGGTGGGAATAGAGAATTGTTTCTCTTTTGTTTAGTCTGAGTGTGTGTGAAACATACCAGCAGTCAAGTTAGGCATTTTCCAAAATTTTGACATACCGAGCTGAAAAGGTTCACCATGACTGTTCTGTACTGAACTGAGCCAATGTCTGTGCCTGTACATACTATATGTACATTTGTGCTAACTTTGATCCCATTTTTTTTACATCTCACACACACATAAACTTTTAATTTGCTTTAGTTTTTTATACTTTTTTTTGAGGGGGAGCATTGAAAATATTCAGGAGAGAATTTCTAACAGAAAAACCCAGCGACAGGACAAATCAAAACTAAAAATCAAGTGCTTACTTAATAGCAAAGATATTTATGAAGCGCACACAAGTAGCTGGTGCAAAAAAACCAAAACCAAAACCAAAAAACCCTAGGTTTCACTGGGAGTCTCCAAAACCAGATCCTACATTTATGCAAATATTTTGAATTGGTTCAATCAGTTGTTTTGAGCTCAAAGAAGTCATTCTGGCCCCAAGTCAGGTTGTTCTAACTATTTTGGATGTATTTTGAGTTTGAAAAGGCCTTGTTTTGAACTCAAAGGATCTGTTTTGAACTCCAAAGTTATATTTTGAATTCAAGTCCTTGGTTCTGAATTTGGAGAAAGCCGCTCTGAACTCCAGGATGGTTGGAGAAAGCTGCTCTGAACTCAAAACTGAGCACTTTGAGCAAAAATCATTTTGAATTTGAAACATTTTTTTTCATACCCCTCTTGGATTCCTTTTTCTACCTCCAATCTCCATGAGGCTCCTTCTGAGATTAAAAAATTCTGACCTTGCCATGCAAATTTTATCTTGATACCTGTATGGGGATTTCTGCAAAAGATTACTACTGAGAAGCAGGTTCTGCTTTTGCTTTTTTATTTTTTATTTTAATTTTACCTTTACGTCCTGTCCCTGCAAATTCCTTTTTAAGAACCCAAAGCCTTTCATGAAAACCTCCAGCCTTAGAAATGAACGAACGGCTGAAGGAGTGGGAGAAAGCAAGTCTGTGGAACATCTGTGCTTATGGGAAATCAAGTTTGGTGCTTTCGTGTGAAGGTTAATAAATTTCCAATAAGGGATAAAGGCAGCCTTTGGGTGACTGATTGGGGAGGTCATGTACCAGTCATCCTTGGCCTGGCTGGATTATCCATTTTGCTCAGTGGGTGCGGAGGGTCTTTTGTTGTTGTTGTTGTTATTTTGGCCCTTTCGAATTGAGACATAACAAAATCTACAGGAGAGAAAAGCCTTATTAACATGCTGTCTGAGGAAGATTCTAATAAAGCCAGCTGGAAATGGCTTGTGGATCCAGGCATATTTTCCTGCTGTATAACTGAATAACTCTGGTAGATGCACATAGCCCAAATCCATGACCTTCCATGGAGCTCTGTACTTAAACAAACCTCATCTGTAAACCTTGGAGCGTGAAAACAGTCATCTTGCTGATTAGTTGCCATGTGAGAGCCATGTGCCAACAAACCTATCGTGTTAGGAGGCAGTCGGCGTTTCTTGTAATGAGGGAAATCTCTGGAAGAGTGAAATGCAGGCAGAAGATCATGACTAACGAGCAGGATTTTGATGATGCTCCATGTCTCCAGCCTAAATGCATTGGAGAATATATTTTGATGGAAGTTCCAATAAAAAAAAAACCGACCCCCTCAGCTATTTAGTGCATAGGAGAAACTAAACCAAACACAATCATCTTCATTTCATGGGCAATTATTGGAGGAAGCAGAGGCATGGGAACCAAAGAAAATAATGCTATTTTTAATTGAAGAGTGTAACATTTGTTTGCCCTGGTATTCATCTCCCCTAAGGCAAAAAAAAAAAAAAGAACATACAATTTACACGCATTAATTGATGACATCTAAGTATATACGTAAGATTCTCTCATAATTAAACAGTAGCTATTGTTTTACAAACACAGCCCTATACTTTCTGGTGCTCATCATATTTTGAGCAGGGCTGAGTGGCGTAAAATGCCTTCAGCTGTGCTTCTGACCCTCAGTGCCTCCACCTGATATAAAATTAGCTGATTTACAGGGCAAATGAAGAGATGAAATACATAGCTGGACATTGCGGTTGGTTCCCAATCAGGATGGGGAGGGGTGGGGGGAAGAGGAAGGGGAGGGTCGGGGGGAAGAGAAAAAAAAAAGATCAGCACCATTTTCTCCCTCACAAAGCAGTAGAGCCTCTCTTTATAAATATGAAACACATTGTCGGCAGCAGTCCGCTGACCTGACAGGCACACGGTCTAGAATCTTGTTGGAATTACATTGGAAGTAAGGTAGTAATGTGATTAGTATCCAAATGAATGTATGCCTCAAATAGCCCAAATTTAATTTTATGTCTTCCAGTGGAAATGATTTAAACTGAATTCAACCCAGGTGTGCTTCCTGTGAGGTTTTCTAATTGCCTCAAATCAGAGTGATACTGTGTCTCTCTGTGTGTTTTTTCTCCCCTGTACAAAAATGATGGAAAGGCTTCTGATGTTCCTTTGAATAGGACTGTTTTGCCAATCATTCTACTTCAATAGTAACCATTTATTTTTTCAAGCACTTAGTTCCTTGATCAGAATCCATATTCATGCAGACCTGCTGTAATCCACTTTACCACTTAATGTTGCAATTCAAATGTTCAGTAAGAAGCAAAACCCTCCAGAATAAAGCATGAATATTACCGTGTGGGGCTGTAAAGAGAAGACTATTAGAATATATCACCAACACACTAGGGGACCATTTAGTGCTCTGCTCTAAATACATCATTTAATTACAATGGAGACATTACTTCATGTTTCTACTGATGTAAGTATTATTAGAATTCATGATATTCGCAGGCTACGGTGGGCCATTACGTTGGCCATAAGCTATTCCATAAGATTTACTACTAAAGGCCCGCAAGGGTATTTGAGCATTCATGGATTCTGAAGCGGTAAGCTTTTATCTAAGACACATAAGTGAGGGACAACCGAGTTATTATCTCTAAGAAACATAGCTTAATATTTTGGATTCTAAAGGTTAAGGTGCCATAAATCCTGAATTACTCTAAGATATCACAGAAAAAGACATTTTTATTTTATTTTACTCCACTCTGCCTCTTAAAATATTTTATGGTGGCAGCTTCCCCAAGTTGTGCCATGGTGTTGACATGCAGTCCCTCGACAGATTGGGAATGTTGATGCAGCATTTCTTTTGGTGGGAAGAAGCACACCTGCCTCTGTTCCCCTTCCCCTCTCCTCCCTTCCCCTCCCTTCCCCTCCCCAAACTGCTCTCCCCCCAAAGAAGTTATAGAGGTACAGAAGGAGAGGTCTATGCTTGAGGTTGCTGCCCAGACTCAAATACCTCAACATCCATACCAAGGGAATTTGATGACTGTTGAATCCAGATCTTGTAGACCGCATTCTCTAATGTCGACTTTGCAATATGATGAGTCTAGGCTCAGAGAAGCTATCACTGCTACTTTTATTTCTCTGTCAGATGAACGTGCTAAATAAAACACATACTTACCCACAGGCGTAATAATGGAAACCTTTCAGTTGCATATCAGTGATCACTATCATTACTGCATTACTTCACTCTCCTTTGGGAAAACATTAATTATTTGATTTTTGATATAATAAAAGGGCATTTAAAGTGTTGAGAAATCCATTGACAAGCCAAGATTCCATTTGTTTGTTGTGTTCTTAGGCCAAGGAGTGAGTTGACTGCAGGGAGTTCTGTAAACATCAATTAATGGGTATTTGATATATTGGGGACACTTCAGAGGATGTTGCCAAATATAAGTTTGGGGGAATATGGCTTTTTCTTCCAGAATACCACATTCCTTGTTAAGTTGGAACAATTAACAGCTAACTAACGTGGAAGTTCCAACTAGACATTCAATATGTAATACAAATAACCTGGAACTTTAACTCAGGTCCTTCCTTCCTTCCTTCCTTCCTTCCTTCCTTCCTTCCTTCCATCCATCCATCCATCCATCCGTATTTGTGAATTATTCAACATGATATTTAAACAGAGTAATGATATGCAAAGCTTCCCTCAATGAATTTTCCTTCAAAAACATGATCTGGTGGCTTTCCAGATGTTGTTTTGCATATTCTTTCACCATTGGGCAAATTAGCATCATCATCTAGGAATTTTAGTCCAGCAATTTCTGCTGGGACCACAGATAACTGTATTCCTTTCCTTTCCTTTCCTTTCCTTTCCTTTCCTTTCCTTTCCTTTCCTTCCTTCCTTCCTTCCTTCTTTCTTTCTTTCTTTCTTTCTTTCTTTCTTATAATTTTTTTTTATTTTTTAATATAATAATTCCATCTTCATTTAAACAGTATGTCATCTGGGTACAAATATCTTTGTAAAATGATAATCAAGATTTACAACAATATTCATTACATTAGCATTAATTCTATAATAATAAAATAATAATATTAAAAATAATAATCATAATATTTACTTCTCTCTCTTAACATATCTTCTTTGTTTCACTAATCTTTTTCTTTTGTTTCCCTGTTTCTAATTTCCATTTTTGTTATCTAACCATTTATAAAATAAGTCCCATGTCATATAATATTCAGTTTGTTCTTTCTCCTTAATTGCAAGCGTTAATCTACTCATTTCTGCACATTCTAATATTTTCCTGATCACATTCTCATCTGTGAGGATCTCTTCACTTTTCCAATTTTGTGCAAATACAATTCTAGCTGCAGTTAATATATGAATAATTAAATATCCATTCCCCTTATTGTATTTTTCAGGTAAAATCCCCACTAAGAATATTTCTGGCTTTAAATCAAGATGCTTTATCATTTTTTCCAGCCACGTATGTATTTTTGTCCAATATTTTTTTGCTTTTAAGCATGTCCACCACTTATTTTCATTCATTTTTCATTTTCATTTAATTAGATTTATATACCGCCCTAGTCCCGAAGGACTCAGGGCGGTGAACAGGTACAAGATAAAATACATAAATACAAAAGTTAAAACATAATTAAAACCAAATTAAACAATTTAGCTCGCGACAGTTAAAAATCCCAATAATTTAAAAACAAATTAAAATTTCACTTTAGAAAATGTAAAAGATATTTTAAAAAAGGGGGGAGAAAATTAGTTCAGGCCGGCTTGCTGGAATAGGAGGGTCTTAACAGCACGGCGGAAAGTATGCAGATCCGGGATCCTCCATATCTCCGGGGGGAGCTCGTTCCAGATATCCACTTATGATAATATGACCCAGGTATCTGGTGGCACTTCCAGCATTTAGCTGACTTATCTTTAAACATCTTTGCCAACCTCGCTGGTGCAAAATGCCATCTATAAAACATCTTATACAAATTTTCTTTGTATGCAGTTGACATTGTTAATTTATAGTTCCTATCCCACAGTTTCTGCCATTTATCTAACTCTATTGTTTTGCCCATACTATCATTGTTTCCTTCACTTGTTCATCTTCCAATTTAATGCCTAATAAGTAGCTTTCTTTATGAAGTCTTTTTCTTTCTTTCTTTCTTTCTTTCTTTCTTTCTTTCTTTCTTTCTTTCTTTCTTTCTTTCTTTCTTTCTTCATATATATATATATATATATATATATATATATATATATATATATATA
>WNWU01000006.1:26231171-26260309 GCA_012654045.1 Ptyas mucosa | reverse complement strand
ATATATATATATATATATATATATATATATATATATATATATATATAAATTTTTTTAAAGTTTTTAATTGTCTGGGGATTTTAAACTGACTTGTTTTAGTACTTGGATTGTTGTGTTGTTTTTATTTTGTGAGCCGCCCTGAGTCCTACAGGAGAAGGACGGCATATAAATTTGATAAAAATAAATAAATAAATATAAATAAATAAATAAATAAAATAAATATATGGAAATATATTTCTTTTGGAATAACAGCCAAAATTAGCATCTTTAATGCCATTTAGAACATTTCCTAAATGGGAGACATTACACTTGTCAAAATCATTACATTTTTTTTTTAATTTGATTTATATGCCGCCCTTCTCTGGAGACTCAGGGCGGCTTACAATGCGCTAAGCAATAGCCTTCATACTTTTGTATATTTATACAAAGTCAGCTTATTGCCCCCACAAACTGGGTCCTCAATTATATGACATTGCTATACTAATATTATTTCCCAATGTTGGTTTTTTTCCTGTTTATGCTATTCAGGTTCAATCTCTTCCAATCTCTCTTTTGACCGATTACCCGAATCTCTCCCCTTCCCAATTTTACTGCCCGTGGCATTATCCCACACATTGGACAGTATTCTTTTGCAGAGTTATTCATGCAATTCTCCAATGTTTAAATTTCTTTGAAATCTCAGATGCAAAACATTTCTTAACTAGTAAGATTTGAGACAAGGGGTACAAACACTTGGAGTATCAGAAAGAATTAAGAGTTTGTTTACAATTCAGAACAATCTATGTTTCTGTGTGTATTTAACTCTGTCAGACCTTTCTCTGGACATACAAATTCCCTTCAGTTGTTCTGTAAATATAATCAGTCACACTTCAAGAAAAAAAATCTTCTTGTATTTAGTTAAAGATTTAATAAATTCAGCTTTGCTTTGCCTTACTCTGGTCTTTGAATGTATGAAAGAGAATCAGCAGTAAGTCAAATTTGCTCTTAGAATCATACTTCAGAAGGAGCAGAGCGTTTCCAATTGCCCTCTAGCTTCCAATCTCTCTGTTTGGTGTATTTGATTTCTCAGAGATGATTGTCATGCGCTGTATGGAAATACTTTTCCACCTGGGTCACTCTAAGCCCAGGAAAGCATCATTTTGGACGAACCTTAGAGAGTATGGAACAACAGCTTAAGGTATCTGTTCCAGGCCCTATGAGGATTAAGACTGATTTCCTTTATGTTAGTATATTAGGATCCAGAGAATGCCCCTTGGCTGTGTGCAACCTTACTGAGAATGTGAAAATGGGGACTTAAAAAAAGAACAGTTAGATATAGTAGTAAGATGCTTGTTGGTGCAATGGTCCTGATTTTATGCAGTTCCTAGTACGATTTGATAGCTTATTAGTAACCTTGACTATCACTAAGTGTTGTATCTTTTTATTCTCGATGAATGTATTTTTTTCTCCTTATGTACACTGAGAGCATATACACCAAAGACAAATTCCTTGTGTGTCCAATCACACTTGGCCAATAAAGAATTCTATTCTATTCTATTCTATTCTATTCTATTCTATTCTATTCTATTCCATTCCATTCCATTCCATTCCATTCCACTCCACTCCACTCCACTCCACTCCACTCCACTCCACTCCACTCCACCCCACCCCACCCCACCCCACCCTACCCCACCCCACCCCACCCTACTCTACCCTACCCTACCCTACCCTACCCTACTCTACTCTACTCTATTCCTGAAATAGTTGTGGAAACAGGACATTATCTTCTCTATTGCTGCACAGTTTTTTTTAGGTTCTGTGAAAGAGACTCCATGATCAATAGCTAACTTTGCCTGGGAAGATTTTCATTGGAATTTGCAAATTTCTCCTGTTTTAAATCACAAAAGAGAAAAGGGAAAGGATCAAATAGGATCATATCTGCTTCTGGTACGTTGCTCGGCCAAACGCTCTTATCTTCATCAATATCAACTAGGAGAATCTATCTATCTATCTATCTATCTATCTATCTATCTATCTATCTAATAATCTATTATGTATCATCCATCATCTCTCAAATATCAAATTTGTATGCTGCCCATCATAATAAATAAATAAAATGTTCCTCCTAGTTGATGTTGATGTTGAACATTAAATGTCATGGTGCAAATGACACGAATTACATATCAAGTATTATTCATGTCATTACACGCATAATATTATTGTAACCTGACAGCCTATAGTTAGTCAATTAATACCTATTCACCAGAAGGCAAACTAGAATTTATAAATGTACAGATATATAAGATTTACATTTTTTATTGTTAGCCAAGGGCCAAGAACCACCAAAAGACATACTGAGAACTAAAACAAAAAAATAAATAAAACAACCCCCCCCCCATTTTTAAAAAATCAGAGCAATATCTGTAATTAGTTCTCTTCCTCTTCATTTTTCCTGACTATGTGACTTGATAACTGAAAGAGGAATTATGTGACTCAGAGATTAACTGCATTGTTCCTGGCTGCAGTCATAAGAAGATATCATGTAGCAGGAGCTAAATAACCCCTAAGGTCAAAGAAGAAAGTGAAAGTTCGTTTAGGAGATCATCTAATGTCTTAACCAGGGGTGGGCTGCTGGCGTTTGCAGGGGTTCAGGAAAACCTCTAGCTAAGATTCTGTGCAGTTCGGAGAACCCCCAAATCCCATGCCTGGCTGGCCCCACCCACCCTGCCCCACCCCTCCCAGGAGTGCTCACATAGCCCATTTTGGATGCAGGTAAGTGCAGGGCACACGCAGAGACTCGGGGAGGATGAAAAATGGACCTACCAGAAGTTTGGGAAGGCTGGAAATGTGCCTATTTCCAGCCTCCAGAGGACCTCTGGAGCCTGGGGAGGCCATTTTCGCCCTCCCGGAGGCTGGAAGAAAGTCTCCAGAGCCCAGGGAGGGCAACCCCCACCCGCTGTGGTGCAGGAGACTGACTAGGTCATGCCTTCCATGGCCACGCCCACCCAGCAACTGGGCAGAGAGCCCCTTGCTAAAATTTTTGAAGCCCACCCCTGATCTTAGCCATGAAACTGCAATAGTGGTTTGTGCCCATTGACAAGCAAGTTTGTGGCGAGGTGCATTCCCTTTCATTAAGGAAAATGGAAGGGACAGTCTTTTGTAGTAAAGCCCCCAGTTTCAACCACTGACCCTTCCAGTAAAAAGATCAAGTGAGGTGAAATCTCTCTACCAGAAGGGACATACAGAACCACTGCTGGTAATCACAGAGAGTACAGGGCCAGCTGGACTACAGTTAGAGCTGGCCATGGCCACTCCCTATGCTGGATCTGTTGCAGTTCCTCTTGGCTTGAGTAGACTGGAGCAAATGAACTGGCTCTCCTTCATACTCAGATGTCATTCCTCTGTATACATCCGTGTCTCTGAGGCTTAGAATCTAACAACTTGACATGGAAAGATAAATCACATTTTAGAACATAATGTTGACTGTATAATTGGAGAGGGAGTAATGGAACCCTTTTAAAAAAAACTCATTTTTTTTCCAGGGATTATCATGCACAGAGTGAAGTTGGCAAATCCATAAAATGAGAATAATTTCCTGCAGAAATTGTACAGCTAAAAGCAAACATCCCAACCTGCTTTAATCAAAGGAGTCTAGCAAGAAACAATCAATTAAAGAACAGTCTGATTCTCTGTGACATCAATGTATGAAAATCTGTTAGACGCCAGATTGTGTCTCAAGACACATATGATGAACTGAACAAAATGACCTGCTAATAGCTTTTACGGGTAATAAATGCATCATGTTATTGGTAATTCTGCAGATGGTAAATCAAGCTAATATCTGAGCTGAAACAAGCAACTTGGTATATATCCTTCAAAAGAGTTCTTGTAATTCCCTAATTGTATCACGCTAAAAACGTTATTTCCAATTTAGCCACTGAAAATTAAAAGATCTGCTCTCTGTAAGCAGGTATTTTCATATTTAGAACTATTTGCTAAATAATTTCTTGTTCCTTTGGTTTTAGGATTCCATGTTCCCTTTCCAATCAATGTACTTATTCAAGATATATCTTATAAACAATCTCTTTATAATATCAGCTACCTCTGGCTCTGATCTGCATATCTGAAAGATACTCCCAAAAACTTACTTAGGAGCCTAAATTATGTTATACTATGAAGCAGCAAAAATTACAATGTATAAATGTTAACATTTTCTAAGAACGGAATTCGGAAATACCCTAATTGTATTTGGGCTGAATGAAATATAAATAATTTAATTTGGGGCATAATAATAAGACAACTTATATTTTATTCTGAAACAAACAAAAGCTGAATTTCCGAAGTATTCTGTGTCTCATGATAGTGAAATCTGGCAATCCCACTCCCTGCCCTCTCCCTTTCCATAGTTTTGAACTGAGGTCAAGGAAAAACAAAATAAATACAAGGGACAAAACATCCTATCTGCCATACAACTCACTTTTTCAGATTTTTAAAAATGTAGCTCTTTCATACTGTTCGCTAAGCTTCTGGGGGAAAACAATGAGTTTCACCTGAGGAGCACCAACTGGTAGCAATCCAAACGGAGTTATCCAGTTTTGTAAAAAAAAAAATGGTAGAGGAAGAACAGATGTTCGTTGCCCAATTATTAAACTATCTGCTAAAAAGTGTTTTTGACAGGCTCATTCATCAGGAAACAAGCAAATGATTGGAATGCATTAATAAAACCTGAGAGCAACCACCGAACGTGTTAAATCCGCAGATACTGTAAAAAGCTGTCAGGCATCTTCAGGAGGTAACGGTGAGGTTTAGCAAATGTGATGAGAGAACCCAAAGCACAGAGACAGGGAGGGAGAAGAGCGGGGGGGGGGGTGTAGAGAGAAAAAGGAAGAGGTTGTTCTGGAGAAGCTTTTGTGTAAGCTGTCTTTCCCAGAGTCTTGTGAAACTCTAGAGGTGTTGACCTGCATTATTCCCTCGGATCTTCCTTTTCCTTCCTTTCTTTCAGCTGCATGTGCCAAACAAATGCTATGCTCCATTTTAAACATAAGCTTGCTTACTAGCTCTCTTCCAAATTGCATGTTAGTACCAATTGATTAGCGTTTGGTAGTAAAAGATCAATCTGTTCTGATTTATTACATGAATGAATGCAACATTCAGGACGCGCAAATACAAGGCCCACACAGCATTAGTACCAATTTGCTTTTGTTTCCTATTACTATAGGCGCAGTAGATATTACAGGTTCATTTTGAGAAGGAGGAGAATGTTGCATTCGGCCAAAAGTGTGTCCTCTGAGATGCTTCCATTTTCAGGAATTCTGCAAGAGTACTAAGAGTGTTTTCTTGCACATATCATCATGGATCAGAGTGAGTATCTGAAGTCCTGTTTCAGGGTGGAAAACCTATGGCCCTAGCTCTAATTGCACAACCCTTCCATAATGGATCAATTCTGATTTTTGGTTAAGAGCTCTCTGCTCATTTTTCGTGTGATCTATTATTTGGAGAGTGTAGTGGAAAGAAAGACGGGGGGAAATAGAAGTTGCCAGAGAGAAAATTGTGCTCCCATCCAAATTTATCTCTTGTTTGAATCGCTGTTTGCTTCAGCCCATGCCACCATGAATAGTCTCTTCGTTCATTAATTTCATGACTCCTTTAATTCATTAACAGAGGACAGATTCATTATTTATGTATTTATGTAATAATAAATAATAGAGATTCATTAAAACCTGGTTGCCCACATCTGCAACTTATGACCAACTGCTAAATATCACAGAGAAGCCCCATATTTATTCCAAGGGTCGACTATCAATAACCCTATGGCCAGGGGTGAAATCTACTTACCTTCCCAACCGGTTTGGAAGTGCACGTGCCATTCACGCATGGACCCTCTGCTCATGCGCAAACTCTTCTGCGCGTGTGCAGAGGGTAAAAAACTGGTTACTTCCTGGTTAAAACCAGGAAGTAATGACGACTGGGCAGGTGGGCAGAGCCTCGCACCGCCATCGCTATCGGTTCTCCGAACCACTGATCACTATCAGTTCGGCCGGACCGGTCTGAACTGGCAGCATTTCACCCCTGCCTATGGCTCTCAGCAGTCCATTTATAGCCAACAAAGACCCTTAAAGTGGGACAGAGCTTAGAGCCAACAAAGACCCTTAAAGTGGGACACTTCTCAGGTTGCCCATTTCTTAGATGCATAGGAGGTTCCAATATTATCCCTCCAACCTATTCCTGGGTTCCATATTTACTCAAGAACATTGTACCAACTCTTGAGATTTTGCTAGGCACACTTCTCTGTAGTCTTCAACAGCAGTGGTGGGATTCAGCCAGTTCGCACCACTTTGGGAGAACCGGGTTTTAAATTTCTGAGCAGTTTGGTGAACTGGTTGTTGGAAGAAATCATTTGGGCAGAGAACCAGTTGTTAAATTATTTGAATTCCCACCACTGTCCAACAGCCATAGCATGACTTCATGTGATGGTCTTTAAATGCCCAGAAGAGTTCTTTCTACAGGAAAGCACACATTAAAACATCCTTGGAAACTCTCACATCATCCCCATTCTGAAATATATGAAGAATAACAGCAAATAAATGGATACTTCTGCTCAAATTCTCACTGCTTAAATGTGGCATTTGAAGAAGACATGCTGGCATGCAAACAGTTTGCCTTCTGTACTCAGTGGTGGTACAAGGGGCCCATAAACAGTTCTAATTTAGGACAGGTCCAAGTCAATATATTTATATTTTAGAGATAATTCATTTTTTAAAATCTGGCCATATGGCTTATAATTCTCCAAAGAATCAGAATATTCATAAACTAAATCATACAGTGTGAAGTTATTAATAATTACATTTTAAAAAGTAACTTTAAATCTCATACAACACACACACACACAAGCCAAATATGAGTAATACTAATTGCATCATCCAAAAGTCTATGTTGTTGTTTCTTTTCTTTTCTTTTCTTTTCTTTTCTTTTCTTTTCTTTTCTTTTCTTTTGTAAAAAAAAAGTGTATATGTGGATTAAGGTATGCAAAGAGTGGCTCTTCCCTTAAGAATTCTGACTTCTCTCTCACATATAAAGTGGGTGCTTTCAATGAAGCAACCTATAGAAACTGTCAGGAATTCTATAGAGTACTCATTAAAAATATGATCAATATTCTTGATCAAGAATGTGAACTAGTAGATCAGGTATTCATTCAAGAATGATGATCTATTCTATTACTGCTGTTTTAATTTCAGTGCTATTTTGATTTTATAAATTATGTTTTCTTGCCACATCTTGTAGTTTGACTAACTCTAAAAATGAGACATTATACATATTTAATATTTAATTACTGGTGCTACTATGTGTTGCATTCTTGTTGTGTTGCATATTAGGTGGTTGGAAATATAAGACTATATTTTGCTAGTTTGGCTTAGTGCAGGGGTGTCAAACTCGTGGCGCATGGGCCGGATGCATCACGCATAGACCACGCCCATCCTGGCTCCGCAAGAGCAAAAAACGTCATGATTCGTCGCCATATGTCATGTGATGCAATTGAGTTTGACACCCATGGTTTAGTGCAGTGATGGCTAACCTTTTTGCCATCACATGCCAAAAGTGGAGGGAGTGCGGAGTGGTCGCGCGCGTGCATGCCCACACCCATAATTCTATGCGCTCTGCCCCCCCCCCCCCCGGTGTATGCATACGCAACCCCCCGTGCTCCTCCCAGTTTTGGCATGTGATGGCACGGTGGACGTGGTAGGCCCATTTTTCGCCCTCCCCAGGCTCCAGAGGCTTTCTAGGAGCCTAGGGAGGGTGAAAACAGCCTTCCCCACCACCCTGAAGGCCCTCCAGAGGCCAGAAACAGCCCGTTTGCTGACTTCCGGTGGGTCCAGAAGGCCCAAAAATCAGCTGGCCAGGGCATGCATGCATGCTGGAGCTGAACTAGGGCAACGCTCACGTGCCCACCAATATGGCTCCACGTGCCACCTGTGGCACGTGTGCCATAGGTTCCCCATCACGGGTCTAGTGGTTAAGGTACCAGGCTATAAAGCAGTGATCATGAGTTCAAGGCCCACCTTGGCCATGAAAGACTGCTGGGTGACTTTGGACCAGTTCTCTCTCTCAGCCCAACCCACCACACAGAGTTCTTGTTGTGAGGAAAATAGGAGGATGTGTTCTCTACCTTGAGTTATTTGTAAACATTATAAAGTGGGATATAAGCAAACCAAAAAACAAATAAATATACTTTTGTGATATTAATGCTGATTCTTAGATTAGCATTAATATCTGAGACTAATTTTCATATTCTGATTATCATTAGCCATTTAGGTTTTTTAAAAAAATAAACATTATATAATATTATTTTATATTGTATTCTGCTGTATTATTGCTTTTGTATTATTAGTTTAATACTTATTGCAATCCCTATATATAAACTGTAGTGATAGGATGTTTTTAACAGTTTTACCTCTTAGTCATTCATTTTTATACTGTACACCTGTTATTATTGACAACTTGTAATTCTCTATTGTAATTCTTATCATTCTTATATTTCTTATATTCTTATGCTATTGTATGTTGGGCTGTGACCAAAATAAGTGTTTGAAATACAATATGATACGAAGAAAAGGTTTGAATTGTGGAATGTTTTGTGCAAATGCATGATTAAAGATTGGTTATTGAAAGTGATTAGAATGTTGTGTGATGGAATTAAAGCATATGTACAAACTCATTCAATATTTAAGGAATGAGTTTTGGGAATAAAATGGTGGACTGAAGACAGGTCTGCAAAAAGCAGAACCAACAAGCACAACAGAATGAAGACTTGGACCTGGACCAGCTCTTCAATAATTCCTCTCTGAACAAGAAGAGGACTTGAGATTACCCACAAGTGCTCCAGACAGCTGCTGCTCATAAGGAAGCTGCAAGACTATGGTGTCCAGTGGGTGTATAGCTTTGGGAGATGAGGAATAGCCATTTTGCTGAAACGGCTGTCATCACCTTTGAAGGGATATTAAATTTACATACTTCTTTTTCTAATCACTTTAAGAAATTGCTTGTTAACTTCTTTTCAGTTATTAGAAACCTTTGAATTGACATATTTTATAGTACCAGGTGAGTTTCTTTCAATCCTTAGCAAAAGAAGTTTTAACTACAAGTTTAAGAGTTTCAAAAAATATTAACAAGCACAAAAGGATTTTGATTTTAAAAAGCTACAAACTGACTAAGAGTTAAAAAAAATAGATAAGATTTTGGAATTAATTGTAAAGAAATTGGCCAAAAGTCAGTGGAGAGTCTCAGTTATCCCGGCCATTGTTGTCTCAAAGGTGCTTTTTCAAAGGGCAACAGTACCGATGAAGAGGTTTTGCTTCTCATCCAAAAAGCTTCATCAGTTCAATTGCCCCCACCATCATGCCAGAACCAATGACCCTTCTTGGATGAGAAGTGAAATGTATTCATCATCTTCTTCTTCAAGGAAAAACAGTCCAGTTGTCTTTTGAAAAAGCACCTTTCAGATTGTAAAGAATTCTTCTTGTGGGAAGGAAAATGCCTTTGTTTTGAATTCTTTAAAAAACCCAAAACCCAATTGGACACTAGAGAGAACTAAAGATAATAATTAAAAGAGAAGAAAACTCAAACTCAGGTTACAGAATGAAGCAAAATATTTTAATATTGGTCATATTGAAATTTATTTTTGAACAATAGACTCAGAAGTTCATTTTTAGTGTCTGCCTCATAGATAGACTGTGTTTAAAATATGTTATTTATTTATTTTACTGGATTTTTATACTGCCCTTCTCCTTTCAGACTCAGGGCAGTGAACAGCCAGAATAAAACATTTGTGTACAAAAGTTAAAATAATTTTAAGATAATTAAATAAAGTTTGGCCCATAATTTTAAAACATTCGATTAAAATCAGTATCAATTTTAAAACCAACGTAAAATCAGGCCAGCCCGGCTAATTGAAAGAAATAGGTTTTTAGGGCCTGACGAAAAGTCCGGAGATCTGGAATCACTCTTATCTCTGGGGGTAGATCGTTCCAGAGGGTAGGAGCCACCACAGAGAAGGCTCTGCTCCTGGGGGTCACCAGCTGACATTGTCTGGCTGACGGCACCCTGAGGAGGTGTTGTGGGAGCAAACTGGCTGGTGGGAGGCAATTGGTGGCAGAAGGCGGTCCCGTAAGTACCCCGGCCCTAAGCCATGGAGCGCTTTGAAGTTGATCACCAACACCTTATGGAAGAGGAACAGGTCTTACCCAACAAGATCAAGACCAATTTGAAAGTGGATTTAAATATAACAGGCTATAGAAATGACATGGAAAAAGATGTTACACAGGATATAAAATAGAAACCGGATGGTGTCTTAATAATTAAAAGAGATATACAAATAACAGACCTGGATAATTTTCCTATACTGGATTTACCAAAGAGACTTTTTAAAGTTTTGAAGAATCTTGTGAATATGGATAAAGAAAAACATGAAAAGTAATAAAATTCCATAACATTATTTGATAGGACTAAAGATCGAAATTGTTAGAAGTAAAAGGAAGGAATTTGAAGTTGGCTTATTTGATCAAGGTTAAAATGGATTTGTTGTCATCTTCCCTAACCCTTAATGGTTTATTTCTTACACCTTTGCTTGTTCGATGTCCTGCGGCATATTCTGAAATGGAAAAGAAATACTGGATAGATGGACAGTACTGACATTAAGTTCCAATTTCTGTATGGAAAAGTAGTCCCGTTTTCTCCAACTTGGTGTTATGTTGGATTGAATCTCCCAAAACTTTTTAACTATCATGGTCAGAATTCTACCTACTGTTTCGATGCAGTCAAATAAACCCATCTGTGAGTTGCTTAAAGTTAGGAAAACATTTATAAATCCTGCCTTTCCATTTTTTTAAATCTATTTAAAAGAATGAAACAATCTAAATGATATATATGAAATAGAACTGATCTGTTTTTTCTTCCTATTATTTACAATTTTTTCCCCCTCCTCTAAACATTAGTGTTTTAAAGTCAGGCTGATGCCCGCTTTCCAATATATGCAGATAAGCCAGTTTAGCAGAATAAGATTACATGGAATGTGTGTTTAGAACAGTCCAGCAAAGGTGGTCGAATCTCCTCGGGATTGCTTCTGTCCACCTCCTTCCTGTTCACCATCTGTCCAATTCAAATAGGCCAGAATTCTGCACTATGTTTCTATGGAAATTATTCAATATTTTAAAACGGTAATTAAGCAAAAATTGTGTTTACTGAGCCAAGAGCTGATGGGATTGGCAAAATTCCTAAACCGAAAGTGCCATTTGGAAGCTTCTGCTGCATACCACTGAGACATTCCTGGCTTCTGAGCACAGCCACTCATTGTGTGTGGATGCTAGAGTGGCTGCGGAAAGTAATGAGATGGGTGAATACAGGAAGGGTGAAAGTACTTCCTGTTTTGATGCCTGCTGCAAACAGCTGAAGAAGGGAATTGGAATTTGGCAGTTCATCAAGTCAGCAGGCAGACTGGGCAGAGCTGGCCCAGCACGTTTTTCCATCTGAGACAAAGGAGAAAGTGCTTACCCCTCCATTCTACATATCTGGCTACAGATCCTGAAGCAATGGCTATTGTAGTAGTTCCTAACCATACTTGTGGATAGCATGTTAGGGAGCAAACACGACTCTCAATACCATCCATGAATCCATCCGGAGGTGAGCAGTTAGAATGTTCCTTCTGTTTCTTTCTCAGCTTATAGCCATTATTCCCCATTTCTGCCTAATAGCAATAGTATTTAGACTTATATACCGCTTCACAGTGCTTTACAGCCCACTCTAAGCAGTTTACAGAGTCAGCATATTGCCCCCCAACAATTTGGGTCCTCATTTTACCGACTTCGGAAAGATGGAAGGCTGAGTCAACCTGGAGCCTGGTGAGATTTGAACTGCCAAATTTCAGGCAGCCAGCAGAAGTAGCCTGCAGTACTGCATTCTAACCACTGAGTCACCACGGCTAATTCTAAAGCCAGTGTCTTTCCACCAAGGCAAGTCATTTGTTCTGCCTTAGAACATAAATCGACTGCAAGGTATTGGCTTCACTTCTCTTTGCAGTAAGGATGGCAGGCCTGAAGATCCAAAGAAAAAGATGGCTTCCAGGCCCAGAAGCCATCTTTTTCGTTGGATCTTCAGGCCTGCCAAAGGATGCATGCAATTCCAGAGTTGGTGCACAGGTAGTCCTCGAATTAGGACCATTGGTTTAACAACCATTCAAAGTTGCGCCCGTATTGAAATAGGTAACTTATGACTAGTCCTTGCAGTTACAAACATTTTCAATATCTCCACCATTAAAATTTGGGTGCTTGGCAACCGGTATGTATTTACGATGTTGCTGAGTCCTGGTGGGATAGTGTCACGTGATTACTATTTGAAACCTTCGCAGTGGGCTTTGACAAGCAAAGTCAATGGGGTGAAGCTTGATTCGCTTAACAAACATGATGATTTACTTCATCATCATCTTCATTTAACAGCTCCATAATCCCTTGTGGGGTGGAGTCTGGGCAACTGAATGGAGCTAGCAGAGTGTTTTAATGGCCAGATGCCCTTCCTGTTGCCAATGTGGAGTTTTGTTCAGCAGATATATTCTCAGTGTGCCCAGAGAGAGAAATATCTACCTCTACCTAGGATTGAACTCACAGCTTCCTGATGGTAAGGCGAGAGCTCCATCGCTAGGCCACCGCACCACTCCATGATGATTTACTTAATGACTATGACCAAAAAAAAGTTGTAAAATCGGATGTCAGTCCTAACTGTGATTGTAAATTGAGGACTCTATTTATGATTATGCAAGTAGGACCAAGTGGAGATGAGCTGGCTTCCAAGGTCATATATCTGGGCAAGGGCAGATTCAAGAGCAATATTATTCCATGCCTATGTATATATGTTGCAGATCCCTCTGTTCAGTCCGTGGCATTTCCAGTGAAAAGGGTGAGATACAAGGGATAGGAAAGACCTCTGAAAGAAAGAAGAAAACTAATAAGAGATTTTGGTGAAATGCTTTTACATTAAAAGGCAAAAGAATGTCATGATGTAAAATGTCCCAACAAAAACAGGCAAAGAGACATTTCAGTGCCTGAAAGCATCAAGGGGAGCGGCAATCGCTAAAAAAAATAATATACAGTTGCCTTCCATAGTGGAATAAGTCATGATTTTAAATGATTCTATTATGGAGGAGTTGATACTATGGAACATTTTGCTCCTGGCGAGCATTGTACAGAATGGCTTGTGTTTAATAAAAATGTGAGCAGCAAACCAGATGGGTTTTGAGAGGAAAAAAAAAAAGAGAGAGAGAGATGTGAAATGGGTAAGCTTTTCTTGATGCACTTTTCCCAGAATCCCTTTCTGTAGTTAGATGCGGTAGCCCTAGTTATAGCACATACCATCTTTATTGTACATCAGGACAGCTGCTATACTCACAGTCCTCCTGTGGAAGAAAGAGATCAGGCCAAATGTTCGAGAAAAGCAGTGGGGGGGGGGGGGAGAAGAATTAAGTGGCATTCATTTGCCTGTAAGCTTTCTCCCCCATGCATGCTTTTGATATTTTAATTTGCTTTGAAGGTAGCAGACAAAACAGCACACATCTGTGCTGGACATTTCTGAATATGGGCTAGATGTAGAGTTTGCATACCGCAAGTGAAAGTTGGAGAAGGCTGCCATCCAACTTTTATTTATTCACCTGAGACCGAGTGCTGCGACCTTTAGCAGCTATTTTCAGAACATTGATTCTGTGAATTATTTCCAGTGAAATTATACAATTCCAAAAAGTGTAGGGATTGTTTGTTTGTTTGTTTATTTATCTGACTTGGCCATTCTTCTCCTCCAATCAATTCTGAGCACAGACTAAAAAGCACAGAATGACAATAATTGGAATAAACAAGTGGGATTTTTTTAAAAAAATGGTAAAGCATTGAGTCAGCTTTAGTTCCTGGTAATTTCATGGATATTTCATGGCAAAGATGATAACTATCTTGAACAACCTTCAAGAATGAAGAAGTGGTTTGCCATTGTCTTCTTTTTGGATTGTTTTGATTTGTTTATTTTAAATTTTCCACTCTAATTTATATATACAGTACTAGGATTTCCTGATACTAGCCGGATCCAACTTTGCTTAGCAAAACCACCCAAAGTTGGATAGGTACTGCCATCAAATATAATAGAAAACAACTAAATCATTAGGCAGCATTTTAGTGGATAACAAAGTAGAACTATTATGGGAAAATACCCGTGATAGCTGAATGAATCCTCAATGGATACAGACAGCACACTTCTGATTGCTATCTGATTTTTTTTCCATCTTATTCTATGTACTACTACTACTACTACTACTACTACTACTACTACTACCACACACACAACACAAACATTACATACTATACCTATAATAGCAATACAACAATACATTCTGAAGAGCAAAAGCTTAGCATAACAGCCTCAGCATAACATAGCTTCATCTAAAGAAGGCTCATTGGGTGGCTATGTCTAAGCTTAGTTCCCATAGCAAACTGACTTTCAACCTTCTTCGAGAGATGCAATGGCCAATACGACTCTCTTACTTCAAATAAACTAGTTTATTCTCTCTACATTCCTATTTTCTCTACATTCTTACTCCAGAGGAAGATTGCTTCTGAGTCAAGGAAGACTGGTCATTCTTGAATGAATATTCCTTCAGAAGTCATACATTCTTACATATTTTGTCCTTGGATCAAACTGCCAGGTTGTCTGATGATGCTTCCATGAAATTCCATGGGAATTTAATTTAGGCATGGGCCATGACAGCATTCACATTGATTTTGGCATCACTTAAGTGTGATAACTGCTCTGAGAACTGAGTCCATCCTTATTTAATATTGGTCTCAAATGATCACAAGTTAATGACCTGTGGAAGGTGATGCTTTTTTTAAAAAACAAAACAAAACATGCCTTTTTTTTTACTTATCAGCAAGAGCCAAGTTTGTCTGAAGCAGAAATTAGCAAGCATTAGCACAAACCTCTCTGCTCAGCAAAACTCTGCAAAAGTCATCTTAGTTTTGATTGACTTTCTGAAGTTCCAAAAAACAAAACAAAACAAAACTCGTATTCTGAAAACAACTTTTTCATATTTAAGATATAAAATGAGACATTTGTAGAACCCAGCGTGGTTCCAGTATTTAGAAGGAATATAAAGAATCGGAATTACTATGAATGGAAGCAGCATTAGCATCACACCCTAATTAAGCTTACCTAAGCACTGACAGTATATTTTGGTGAATTTGGAGAAAGGGAGTGCTTTGTTGTGTAATTAAGTACAGTAGGTCAATGTGCAATGTTGGCAGTGTTATTTTCCAGCATAAGGAGCAATGGGTGTTGTCAGGAGTTGGCCAAGCATTAATTGGTAGCTGGGAAAGGAGATGAATATTGAGGATGGTTTAAGTGGCTTTGCACAAATGCAAGCAACAAAGAAATGGTTGTATGTCTTACTGGTATGCATTTTTAATAATACCAGGACTGGAGCCTGCCCATAAAAGGGGGAACTAAGAGTAATAGCTGAGGCACCTTGGTTGTTTGCAGACTGACCCTGTGGGTTTCCTTTGGGGAGTTTTTCAATTTATAGCCGCTGGTTTAAACAACCCAACTGCTTACTTTTATTAACTCAGCAATTTGCCTGCACGTGAGTTTGCACTAAAGATAGGAAGCAAGTAGGAGAAAAGCCCAGATAATATGCCATGCTCCTTCATGTTCATAAACCATGCTTTCCATTCACGGCAGGATTCAAGATGGTGTACCTGGAGCTTGGATTCCTAGGAAGTCTCCCCACAAACCATTCTCGTCCTCATCTACACTCTTCTAGACCCTCGATTAAAAATAAAAAAATAAAAAAGACTGGGATCATACATTATCCTAAGCCATACTTAGGTTTTAATTTTAATTTGCTAAATATGATGGTTCATACATCATGTTACGAAGGGGTGTCAAACTCAAGGCCTGTGGCCCACATTTGGCCCATGGGGGGGGCTTAGATCTGGCCCACGGGGCACCCTGAAAATAGTGAAGGACTGGCCTACGGTGCCTCTGCCAGCAAAAACGGCCTCCCAAGCCCGGGTTTCGTTGGCAGAGGGTTGCAGGAGGCCATCCCAGCCGAAAATGGAGCTTGAGAGCCTGTTTTTGCTGGCAGAGCGCTCAGACCACAGGTGCCCCCAACACGAGTGATGTCAAGGTGGTCACACCCACCCTGGCCATGCCCCCCCATCCCCCCAAGGTCAAAAACAACTTTGATGCGGCCTTCAATGAAGTTGAGTTTGACACCACTGATGTTACATAATAAATCATGGGCAACAAACCAACATGGCTAAGTTTACTTATTGTACTAAGCCAAAAAAATGTTTTTAAAAGGCAAGTCACATGATGGTGGGTGAATTCAGATACCCTGGTCATCTGAGGTTGCAGTAGTGACTAGAACGTTTCTAGAAGCAGTCTAGTGTCTTCCAGGTGTGTTAAACTACAGTTCTTATCATCTTCTGCCCTTTTCTTTGAATTACAGGGCTTAACCCATTGTACTTACCCCAACATCTTCTTTTTCTTCTCTGGATAGTTTTTTTGTAGTTAAAAAAAAGCTTTTATATTTTGCAAGTTATAGTTTATAGAAAATTGTATTTTTGAAGTATAATTTCAGAAATTAAGAAATTAATGATAACTTCAGTGTGAAAATTACTTTTAGACAACTATTAGACAACTTTTGCGTCAATATTTTTACAGCAAATCATGACCTTCCTGTACAACTCTCATTGCAGGGCTGGAATACACTGTTTGTTTATTTCAGTGAATCCTTGGTTACTTTCCAAGACTATCAGAATAGCTGAGAAAGTGGATTCTAAAATAGCATTATCATGGATATAGTTTTTGTAGCACTCATCTATAATGTGTATGGGGAGGAGTGTGTGCACTCCGTTTTAGTTTACTGTGTCGTGTGAGTCCAGCCAGTGGTGGCTTAATAAAAAAAAACAACAACCCATGCTTTAAAAATCCATGTATTAGCACAATATATGAATCCTCTCTTAGTGATTTTTAATGTGCCAATTTGTACTTGGCTCCAGTTACTTGTGAGAGTTGCCAAGTGATGATAAAAAAAATTCCCTGGTTGCTCTTGTGCTTTTAATTTGTGCAGAAATTAATACTTTGCATCTCCATGGCACGTAAATCACCACCAGTTGTTGCAAGGGCATCTGCGAAAAGATGGGATACACATATTTACCCACGCCATATAGAAATGAGTATAGTTGGCAGATGTCAGCTAGAAAGTTGGTACGCCTCCATACTACAAAACACACTCAGGTGTAGTCATTTCCCAACAACACATTCAGGTATTTTTCTTTCCCAGTTTAGCTTTTTTTAAAAAAAAAATTCAGTAGGAGAAGCCTGATGCTTTCTTGGGGTTTTAATAGCAATAGCACTTAGACTTAAATACCGCTTTACAGCCCTTCTAAGCGATTTATAGAGTCAGCCTATTGCCCCCAACAATTTGGGTCCTCATTTTACCCACCTTGGAAGGATGGAAGGTTGAATCAACCTTGAGCCTGGTGAGATTTGAACTGTCAAATTGCAGGCAGCCGGCATGCAGCAGAAGTAGCCTGCAGTACTGCACTCTAACCACTGCACCACTGTGGCTCATTAATAGACAAGAGATTGACCATACCCCTTTAGAACTTTCTTCTTTAGAACTTTATAGGGTTTATGTTGAGCAGCTCTCCTGGAGTGACTTTTCACCTAAACTGTGTTTATAGTGCTACATTTCATTCAGGAAGATAATGGCTGCAGCTACCAGCATGCTGGGCTGGAAAAGAGCTTAACCAGTGTTTGTAATAAATGAACGCACAGAATAAACTTGCTCCTACCACTGGTAGTGATGATGATTTGTAGGGCATCTGTGCCATAAATCTGAAGTGCACAACCTCTGGGATACACAATGTGTGGCCTCTGAAAGCCTTGGGGGATCCTGAATTGGCTTTCACAAATAATCACCGAACTATAATGGTCAAGAAGCCAGAAAGAGTGAAATCAAAGAAGCCACACCTGGAAAGTCAATTTATTTCATGAAAAATTATTTGGCAACAGAGAAAGAACCCACTGATTCCCCCACCCTCCTTTTTTTAGTCCTAGTCCCACCCTCTTCTTTTTAGAGAGTATCCCGTCAGAGACTAGCTGAGTCTAACAAAGTGCTTTTTTGTGTCCAGGCTTCAAAAACCCAATGGTCATTAATTGATTGAGTTTGTACTATCAAGTCATTTTCAACTCCCAGCAACCATATAGATGGATTTCCTCCATGATGACTTGTCCCTCACCTGGTCTTTCAGGTTTCTCAATGGTGTACTCATCACCACTATAATAACCGAGTCTATCCACCTTGCTATTCGTTGTCCTCTTCTTTTTCCTTCCAAGATGACCACTAGAGGACTGTCTGATTTGCTGTCCTCTAGTGTTCATCCAGAGTTTTGCAGCCCAGATCTTATAGACCTAGCCAAGTCACAGCAGGCAATGCCATCTTAACTGACCAATCTTAGCCTATGAAAACAAGCGAAGGGCACTGATGAACAAATGAAAACCATATTGCCGATTTTATTGTTGCACTAGTAGCAGCATCAACAGATGACCAGAGAGAAAAGAAATCAGGCTACTGGGGAAAATGTTTGAGGATCACTGCTCTTAACTGTTTTAAACTGCTAGCTAGGCAAGGGAAACACCCCCCTCCCCGGTTTAATTTCTTATATCGTTAGTTTTCTTTCCCTATGGATTCCTCCTACCCCTTGGTGGTTTTTATAGTCTATATGTCTGTCCATCCATTCAGACATTAGGAACTATTGTGATCCTGTTACGTTTTTCACCTTCCTCCAGCAGCCCTGGTAATATGGTGCAAAATGATATTTACTGCTCACTTTTAAAGCATTCATTAATCAATGTTCAACTCTATTCCAACAAAAATGTCTACAATATGTTTTCATATAGTCTACATTTAATAATAAAATTAAAGTTTGAATTAATTTTATATTAATATTATTTCAAGCTATGTTTTTTTTTCTCTTAATGGTTACATTTGTTTTAATCAGTGGTGAAATTCAATTTTTTTTATTACCGGTTCTTGGTGGGCATGGTGTGGCTTGGTGGGCGTGGCTTGGTGGGCGTGGCAGGGGAAGGATACTGCAAAATCTCCATTCCCATCCGACTCCCGGGGAAGGATACTGCAAAATCTCAATTCCCACCCCACTCCCGGGGAAGGATACTGCAAAATCCCCATTCCCACCGACTCCTGGGGAAGGATACTGCAAAATCCCCATTCCCTCTCCACTCCTGGGGGAAAGATATTGCCAAATCTCCATTCCCACCCCACTCTTGGCCCAGCCAGAGGTGATATTTGCCGGTTCTCCGAACTACTCAAAATTTCCATTACCATTGTTCCAGAATCTGTCAGAACCTGCTGAATTTCACCCATGATACTGCTACGAAAAGAGAAGTGCACTTGGTTCCAGTTGCTCCTGCAAATGCCCCTTCAATTTACTGAGATAATTTGGGATGTCAGTCTGAGTAAGCATGGTTTTGATGGGGCACCTGGCAAACATCAAGACAATCTCTGATAAAGCAAATTACACACATTTTCTGATTCCATAATTTTTAACATATTAAAGAGCTAGTCTGATGTTTACATGGAAAGCTGGCAGGATGGGGGCAGGACACGGATATTCCAGGCAGGATTAATGCAGAGAGACAAATGGTGAGAGACATTAATAAATATGTATTCCATCTTTCTTCTCACGGACTAGGATTTTACAGCTTTGAAGGTGTGGACTGCATTTTGAAACAGCTGAGTGAAAATAGTGATTCTGTTGATGTAACAACTACTCTGCTAACTGATGGAGCATCTGAGCTGATGCAGAATGTTTTAAAGGAGGTAATGCTTGAGGTTTTTTTTTTTTTGCTTAAGAAGTTATCTCTACAGCTTTTAATAACTGTCCACAGTTAGCCAAGGAGGGACAGAAGGTAGTAACACTGCCGCTCCATGAATGAAGATGAAAGAGTTGTTTAGATCTTTTCTAGTCTGGATTCAGGTTAAAGCAGACAGGGAGAATGGAATACTGCTGATTCTCTTGGATCTCCCAATAGTTGTTAATCTCAAGAAATATGATATCCTGTTAAAATCCTTGGGAGATGGAAGCACCATTTTGCAGAGATTCTGTTTTTAGATCTCTGGGCACTATCAGAAATAGAAATGGAAGACATCTTTTCCTCTCTCCTCTATGTCAGACCTGTTTTTTCTCCCACGTTATTCAGTATCTCTATGAAAATATTGGAAAACATTATTGCTGATTTTGGAGTTAGCTGTGGCTTTATCACAAAACCATAGATTGTTTTAACCCATCTGAACATTATAATTCAGATGAGGACGTAAGCTAAAAACCAACAAAACATTTTATGGTTTATTATACAGTGTGAAATTAGCTATAATGTAGGCCAGGGGTATCAAACTTGCATTGTTACAGCAGCATCATGTGACGTATCGTGACTTTTCCCTCCTTCGCTAAACCCGGTGTGGGTGTGGCCAGTATGTGACACATCCCGCCCACAGGCCATTAGTTTGACTGCCCTGATGTAGGCCATAAGTAAATGTACTTACTGCTACAATTCCTACAGTCCCTTGACTTTGATCGTGTTGGCTGAAACTGAGGGAATTTGAAGTCTAAAACATATTATAGTGATCATCTGAAGATATACATTTCCTTTATTATCTTTTCTCTTACTTCATATTCAACTCATGTTACTGCATGGATTGCATCTCTGTATTTCAACCAAGTGGTACAGCTGATCTTTTGCTATTACTCAGCTAATCAATATTTTTATTCCCTGTGAAGCTGCACATTGATTGGAGAGGCTCACGCAGTAGGTCTAACCATGTGATTCAAACAATTACTTGTAATGCAGAAGAACTGTGCAAATTTCACTTACGTTCAGAGCCTCATTTTAAAAAAAAAACCAAACAAACAAACTTATGCCCATTTGTTTGCATGTATTAATTTTTTCAAAGGAAAAAATTCATACGAAAGTTCTTTCCCATTTTCACATACTTTTTTCAAACCTGCCTGTCTTAATATATACATCTTTTGCAAGCCATTTTCAAAATTTGAAGAAGTGCTGGATATCAAAAGCCAATTTCATCTTGGCTCGTGAAACAAGGTTGAGACACTTGAATTTGAAAGTTCTTACTGAAATGAGAATGAAAGGAATTCCTCCTCCTTCCCCCCATCTTTTCCCATGCTGCTTGGTGCTGGTAATGTTGGTGTGTATAACTGAATGTCTGTGTGTGTTAAAGAAGTTTAAATGTGTTTAGGAGTGTGATGCATATTTTATTTAATAGCACATTTAGAAATTCACTGAGATCACACATTTTCATATTCGTTTGTAACTTCTTGTTCACTGAGGCCGAGAAGGAACCATTTGTGTTTTTTAAAATATATTTTAAGTACTTCAATATTCTACAGCCATGTTATACAACCCTGTATGATGTTTCTATATCTTCTCTGGAAAAAAAAATACAGGCAATGTAAGAACAAGCTCCTTTACTTTGCGGTGGCTTGAGGGAAATTGAGACCTTTGTTGTGTAAATAAATATAATGGGTCAGCAAAATGTAGATCGTGTTCTACACCAGTATAAAATACAACCCACAACTGACATCGGCCGCCCAGCATTAATTGCTAGACGGAAAAAGACATTCATACTGTAACTTATTTAAAAAATATTTTGCATACACATCGGCTGTAAGGAAATGGGTTTATGCTTATTGCTTTCTGAATTTTTAATAAAGCTAGATCTGGAGATTTCTTTGAAAGAAGCTTAATGGACGTAGCAATAATACAAAGAAGAGATGTGGTATATTTATTTTGAATATATGTGCAGAGAAAGTATATTCTATTTTCTACATTTCTAATCTTTCTGATCATTTGGGATCTGCGTGGATTTGTGGATTTGGAAAATTAAAAAGAAAAAATCAAATCTAAACATTAGCAGATTAGGTGGTGGTCAGTTTTTTGTTAATAGGAATGACAGAGCACAAATCTAAAACACAAGCCCACTCTGCACTGGTAACTTATGATTCACTGCGTTTGAATCATAACAAAAGCAACAAAATTTGGTGAAGAAACTTACTGGATTCTACCAGAATCCCTGGTAGAAACAATACAAATAGGGAATAGCTAAAGAACATGAAAGCAACTTTTTGACTTTTTGTTCATGTAGCCTGAGAGGACAAGTCTTTGGGACATTTGGCTCACCATTTTAATGTTTTATATATTGTGATGCTTAATGTGATTTGATTTTTATCTTAACAATCATTATTTTTAATTAAAGCCTGTAACTGCCTCCAAGGTATGTCGGTGTCCCTGGGTTAGATGGGTTGGTCATTTGGGAAAGGGCCCAATTGCCAGTGGCCTTTTTGGAGGAAGCACTACATTAATTTTTTTAGATTACAGCATTTGGCTGATCCTGATGGACGGATTAAGTGTGTATATACTGCCTGCCTTTTGTGCTGGTTTTCTATTAGTGGCAACCTTATGTCCATTTATTTAGGAGAAATTGCAGTGGAATTCCTAACATATATGGATAAAATTAATCTGACTGTATATTTAGTGGGATTTATTTTTAGGGAAGGATATCTAGGAATTGGGCTGCAAACAACATCATGAATTACAGTGTAATTCTTCATATAAATATTCTATGCCATAAATGATTTCATGCAAAAACGTATGCTACTAACTAGAAAATGCCACAATGGGACTAGTGCCAAAATTGAGAATTAGTCCCATTGATTTTAGTGAAAGAATGCTTACTTACAACGATTTCCTGCTTAAAATAATGAGGGTTTAAAGGATTTATATTTGCTGAATAATTATCTTTATTATTCAAGTACTAAGGTGATTTCTTTCTTTCTTTCTTTCTTTCTTTCTTTCTTTCTTTCTTTCTTTCTTTCTTCCTTCCTTCCTTCCTTCCTTCCTTCCTTCCTTCCTTTCTTTTTCTTTCTTTCTTTCTTTCTCTCTATCCTTCCCTCTCTCCCTCCCTCTTTCTTTCTCTCTCTCCCCCTCCTCCCTCTTCTTTCTTTCTTTCTTTCTTTCTCTCTCTCTCTCCCTCCCTCCCTCCTCCCAATTTCTTTCTTTCTCTCTCTCTCTCCCTCCATCCTACCAATTTTTCTTTTTTTTCTTTCTCTCTCTCTCCCTCCCTCCCTCCCTCCCTCCCTCTCTCTCTCTCTCTCTCTCTCTCTCTCTCTCTCTCTCTCTTTCCAAGAACAAACACATCTCCTTGTTACAATGTACATGGGAGAACATTTACTGAGGTGACAGTAGGACCCAGTTGTAAATCACAAAGAAAGTTTCTTGTAACTAAGGACACTTGTAACTTTCTTTCTTTCTTTTATTTATTTGTCAAGAACATATTAAGTAATAAGTATAAACATAGATTGGATACATAAAATAGATACAAGTAGAGGAAACATTAGGACAGGGAAAGTAGGCATGCTGGTGCTCTTGTGCACGCCCCTTACAGACCTCTTAGGAATGGGGTGAGATCAACAGTAGACAATCTTAGGTTAAAATTTTGGGGGTTTGGGGATGAAACCACAGAGTCAGGTAGTGCATTCCAGGCATTGACAATTCTGTTACTGAAGTCGTGTTTTCTGCAATTGAGTTTGGAGCAGTTCACTGTGTTTGTATCTATTGTGTGCTCCTGTATTGTTGTGGTTGAAGCTGAAGTAGTCATTGTAGCAGATAATGTAGATAATGTAGCAGATAATGTAACAGATGTAGTAGGACATTGTAGCAGATAATTTTATGAGAGGGCTAAGTTTCTAGTTCTAAATTTTCTAAGCCCAGAATTTCAAGTCTGGTGGCATAACGCATTGTAAGCCTCCCTGAGTCTCCGGAGAAGGGCGGCATATAAATATATATATATATATATATATATATATATATATATATATATATTTAAAAAAGGTATTTTGTTGCTAGCAGAGGAGTGGGGGACTCTTCTTGTGAAATATTTCTGGACACATTCAATTGTATTAATGTCCGATATGTAGTGCGGGTTCCAGACAGATGAACTGTATTTGAGAATTGGTCTAGCAAATGTTTTGTATGCTCTGGTTAGTAGTCTTACTATTTTCTTACTTTCTGTTCTGGTCTTACTATTTATTCAGTCAGCCTTGTAACTGGGTTCTTCCACAGAATGTAATAGGTTTTGGCATTGTTTGTTCATGTAACATCACTGCTAAATTTTTTGTAACCCCCATCAATAAAATGACTTCTGCCAAGTCCTCTGGAATACAGTGCAAGTGGGCCAATCGTGATTGCTGGGGTTCCTCACTCAATGACTCTAACAAGGAGCATATGGTCACCATATGATGTTGCTGCTTTCCCTCCCCCGATTCCATCAACTGTGAATATTTTTTTGCAGACGAACTTTCCCCCTGCTAAATGACTGTTAGAGGGGAAGGAGAAATTGACCTCTGTCACTCTAAAGAAGGTATTCTCCAAATAAACCAAGCACGAAGGGATTGCAGTCCTTTGTTTATGCATGTCATAGAACACAGTCAGAGAAAGACGTTAAAGTACCTTCATCTCGTGTTCTCATTGATTAAACCAATATTTTAAAATGTAAGAATCCAGAGAGATTAAAAAAAAAAATCCCGTCTCAGATTTCCCCAACCCATGACTTCAGATCTACTGGATGTTAGTTCTCATCAACCTGAGGTAGCATGGCCCAAAGCCAATATGATCGGAGGCCATGCTGATTCAGGATTATGGGAGTTGAGATCCGGAGGGCACTAAGTTTCCCAAAGCCATTGGATGAATGCGTTTGGGAAAGCAGTCAAGATGATTATAATAGCAGCAACTCTTTTATGATAGGTTTCATTTGCTTATCTTGACAAGTATTTTTTTTTACCATGGCAATTGATACCATGTATGCATAAATGCATCAATTCAATATTTAACTGTATACAAATTGTATAAAAGGTTTTGATGGGAAAAACCAACAACATCAGTTGGCAAACTGTGTATAAAGGATGGATGACACCCCCTGCAGTAAAACAGCACAGTCCGACAAGCATATACCTAAATATCTTTTGTGTTTTATCTGGGTTTGAGATCAAATTTAGTTGCAGTTGTATCAACATCACTGCCAACATCCCCTTTGCTGAAAGAGCAAGTTACAGATCCTAAATGCTCTGGAGAGTCCCTGCTGCATAGCTCTCCTAATTTGGAGGTATCAAAGAGCTGTCCAGAAAAACATTGATTCTATGGACACAACATTAAGTGCCCTTACTCTAGTCTACACTAAGCAGGAACAGGCACGAGGCTTGCTTGTTTCTTTTTTCTGCTCTTGACCTAAAGCAACAATAACGACAAAGCTAATGAATGAAGGGTTGGATAAATTCCTAAAAGTCATTGAATCAATGGTTAAAAGTCTTATTGGCAACAAACAAATGTGACTGCCTCTGGAGGCCATTTTCTGGGAGACTAATGTACTTCCTGGTGGATTTGGTTGGCCACTGTGAGAACAGAATACTGGACTAGATGGGCCAAGGATTCAGTGCAGAAGGTTCTTATGTTAATGTTTATGTAAGTATACTTATATAAAGTGCTTATGTTCTTATGTTAAAAGAAGGTAGGCTTGCCCAAGGGAAAGAGGAAACCAGGGAGGGTATTTTGAACTCTCCCTTCCTCATGAAGCCAACAGTATTTTGAGACAGGGATTTCTCACTTTGATGGAAGGGTGGGTAGAAAATAAGATGATCCAAGAAAACGTGTTAATTCCTTACGAACGTGAAGGAGCTTCCTCCAAAATTTACTCTCTTACTGGACATACGGAGCAAAACATTTTAAAATTATACGGGAAGTAGCCATGTGAACTACATGAAATAGTTTAACCTGGGTTTAAGTTTTGTTTGGTTTTATTTTCACCTGAGACTTCGCCTACATTATGTCTCCAGAGCTCCGAAGCCTGCTAAATGACATAAAACATAAATGAGGTAAACATTATTTTTGCTTGCTTGATTTGTTGAGGTGACTCACCAAATGCGAAAAGTGAAAGCGGAATGGGGATCTTTTGAAACGCAGATTAAAATTGTCAGTAAAATAGGCAGTGAAAATTGGAACCATGAGCAGCTGGAAGAAGAGAGATGTCTCGATAGATTTCTTCAAGACTGAGATGTGGAGAGCGGACTAAATCGAATTCCTGGCGGAGTGTGCTCTGTAGACCTGGAGCAGAGCAAGAGGAGGTCTTCTCCCACATGCTGTCTAATAGCAGAGGCTCTTCTGGCAATCTTAACAGCCAGGAAAATGTAGATGATATATGTTTCATGTGTGTTGACTTCAAATAAAAGTACATTTCCTTATTCTGTCCTTTTCAGCCTAAGTGTATCAGTCACCATACAGCAGGTGTAGGTTGCAAAGTATCATGGGCTATGTTTTATTTTATTTATTTATTTTTTATTTTTAACAGTTTATTTATACATTTTCAGTTTTACATACATAAGTGCTTTGTGGACAGCATATTATCTGGATCCATTTACTTACCTAACAATAGTTTCCCAGCTCCTAATTTCTACCTCTGTTGTTCAACCATTTGTAGAACAGGTCCCATGTTCGAAAATACTCTGTATCTTCTTTTTCTCTTATCTATAACATCAATCCGTCCATTTCTGCACAATCTAGTATTTTTTTTAAAGTACATCATCTTCTGTAGGTGTTTCCTCTTTTTTCCAGTACTGTGCAAATATAATTCTTGCTGCTGTCAAGACATGTGATATTAAATACATATTCCCTTTATTCATACTTTTTGTTTTATTTTAATGTTTATCTTGATAGCTTAATGTAAGATATATCCTTTTTATTGTTTGGTCAGCTGCCTTCATAATTATAGGCTGTTGCTGAAGTTGATAGTAGTAGTAACAATTACAGCAGTTGCAATAGTAGCTATAATTTGAATATTAATATTAATAATCATTTATTTAATGTAAAACCTTTTCACACATGCCATGAAGCAGAGGGCTTTTTAAAACAACAACAACAGCAATAAACAAATCTTTTAAGACAGCGTTCTAAATTTTGCTGCACACAAAAAAAACAGAACCAAGCAACAGCTATAATAAAGATGCACTGGTAAGTTCACAGAGAGTTCTCAGTTCAAGAATAACTAAAGGGTGTCATCAGGCCATTTGCCTGTGGAAATCTGCATTTTCGGCTGTGTACTCTAAAATGCAGTCTCTGCTAAAAAATAAAAAAAAAGGAGAAGAAGAAAGAAAAAGAAAGAAAAGAAAATAATTGCTTTTGACATTATTTGACTGGTTTGATTTGAACAGGCTGTAATTACACAGTGCTGATCAGGTTTCCGGAGGGATTTCTAAATTCAGGAATGAGCAGCACAAACATGACGACTAATCACAAACTGATAGAAACCAGATTTGTCCACATTCTTGTTCCAGCATTAGTAAAATTCTTTCAGACTTAAGAATACACGTAAAATCACATGCTGCAAGAAAAAAAATGGTGCATTGACCCTTCTGTAGGGCAACTGAGAACCAGCAATAGGATTTCCTATTGATTTCAACCAACATCCCACACTAACCATACCCCAAGCTTTCTTTTTTAAAAAAAAAAAAAACCCACAAATCTTTCAAATAGCTTTTTGAACTCTTTATTTAATTGGGAAAGTTAGTATAACAAACCCAAAAACCGTAGCTGAATTCTGGGATGAGTGGAGGAGAACAAGCGGAAAGTTTTCAGGGTTTTATAGAAAAGGGACAATGTTTAACAAATCTCCAACATCAGTAGATAATATGCTTGGTGACTAAAAGAGAAATAAATTCTGCGGATGTAATAAATGCTGGTTTTTCTTTCTTTTCTTTCGCATTATTTTGATTTTATGATTTTATAGAATTGTATACATAATACATTTTTCTCCCAAATTATTCATTCATTTATACAGAGTATAAGTGTTCAGTATGCCATGATCAGGAATAACCGTTTATTTCTACAGCTAGCATAGAATACTAATAACAAAAGTGATATAATTTTTCCCATTCTGATCTATGTAAAATGGATTTCAGTTACAAATAACTCAATTTAAAGACCCCTTCTTCTGAGCAAAGAAAGCCAAGTAGTAGATATAAGTTTACTGTATAAATGAAATTACACTGTTCAAGCTAAGGCTACAAAGTCCTCCCACTAAGGAGTCTCAAAATGATTATGTCATTAATTTGTGGGGGTAGGGAAATGGTGGTCACCAAAGGAATAAATCTTTACACATGTTTAATTATACATTTATTTTAAATACTCACATCTCACAACAAAAGATCCCATCCAGCGGTGAAATCCAGCCAGATCTATCCAGTTCACGCAAACCAGTAGGAGGCTCCACCCACCTGTCAGGATGTCATTACATCCCGTTTTTGACCCTCTGCACATGTGCAGAAGAGGCACACATTTCTGAACCGGTAGTGAAGGTAAGTGCGTTTCACCATTGATCTCATCCTCTTGATTCTTAGTTCAAAATGCTTCTTTAAATGCAGTTCAAGTGAATTGGACTCTCATGGACAGTTCTGCTTTCTCAGCCTACAACACCAGGCTTTTTGGACGGGGGGGGGGGGGAAGGAGGTAATGCTGGGGAAGCACCACTCATTTGAAACATGAGCAACCACGTCCACCAAGCCACACCCACAGAACTGGTAGTAAAAAAAAATTGGATTTCACCACTGGATCAAAGCCATTAAAAAGCGAAAGTTAGAATATTTTGGACATGTGATGCGACACCCAGAAAAATACGGCATCCTTCACTTAATCCTCCAGGGAAAGATTGAAGATATATGAGGTCCAGGCAGAAGAAGAACATCATGGCTTCAAAACCTAAGGAACTGGTTTGGACAAAACTCAGCAGTACTTTTTCATGCGGCTGTTGACAAAAATAGGATTGTTAACATGATTGCCAACGTCCGATGATGGATATGGCAGAAGAAGAAGGAGAAGAAGGAGAAGGAGAAGGAGAAGGAGGAGAAGGAGAAAGAAAAGGAGGAGAAGGAGAAGGAGAAGGAGAAGGAGAAGGAGAAGGAGAAGGAGAAGGAGAAGGAGAAGGAGAAGGA
>WNWU01000006.1:26102905-26231071 GCA_012654045.1 Ptyas mucosa | reverse complement strand
GGAGAAGGAGAAGGAGAAGGAGAAGGAGAAGGAGAAGGAGAAGGAGAAGGAGAAGGAGAAGGAGAAAGAGAAGGAGAAGGAGAAGGAGAAGGAGAGGAGGAGGAGGAGGAAGAGGAGGAGGAAGAAGAAGATGATGAAGAAGAAGAAGAAGAAGAAGAAGAAGAAGAAGAAGAAGAAGAAGAAGAAGAAGAAGAAGAAGAAGGAGAAGAAGGAGAAGAAGAAGGAGAAGAAGGAGAAGGAGAAGAAACTTCTTGATCCTCTAGGAATATTACTTTAAGAGTGCACTTCTGTGCATATTGAGAATAACAATGGGATATCCTCTCAGTTTAGATAGTATAAGCCAATGTTTCTGAATGTTAACCATCTTAAGACATTTATCTTTATCTTTAAAACTTTATGGTTTTTATAGTGGGTTTTTATCTCTGTAAGTCCCCTGCAGTCACTGAAAGTTGAGTGGCCATATAAATTTTCTTAAATAAAGTAATGAATAAACTCTGAAAACTTCAGTAGAAGTAGAAGTAAGGGCAGTACAAAGTTTCCAGACTGAATTCAGAGAGAAGGGTGCTGACATGCAGGGGAGCCATGCAGCAATAGTCGTCTACAGCAGCCACATACCTTAGAAACCAACAAAAGGCTGCTTTAATGAGTCATATAAATATGCCATATTCGCACTCCAAAGACTTTTCCAAAATGATTCTGTGGCATCACAGAGCCCTATCTGAAGACTAGCAGGGAGTAGCAGAGCCCAGCAGAAAATCCCAGAGTTGTGGCCTTCTTCTGGAAGAAAACCAATTTCAAGCCACTCCCTATTATTGGTGAAAAAAATCTGTCCAGACATGAGCTTGACTTGAAGGAGACTTCACCTTTTAAAGGCAAATTAACTGGATGCAATCACTCTTTCCAAGTGGTGGTCATTTCTGTTTTCTGTCATATTATAGATTAAAATTCAGCAACAAATTTGATGGGGGAGGGGGTGGCGTATGCAGCTCTAGAGCTAAGGTTGTGCCCCCTTGATGTATAAGATTGCGCCACAAAGGTGGAAGTCCCAAAGTTCATTATGGAATTAGAAAGTAAGGCAGGTAAAGCTTCACCAAAAAAAAAAAAAAAAAAGAGCGAACTCTGCTCTGATTTATTTTATGTCTGATTGACTGGGGAAATGACTTTCAGTTGACATCTAAGCCAACAAGTTAGCTGAAATAAAATTTTGCTTAATACCTTTGCATCAATAATCTAGGCACAGTGCCATTGATTGAAAATGTCTGATCGATAAGAGTATTACTGACTGCTTAACTGTAACTTTGCCAGACTTCCTCACCCGCCCCCCTCTATTTTTTGGCTAATTCTGCTGATGACCTTTTTACCGCTGCTTTTCAAGTTCAGCATCTTTTTTCCTGTTTGAAATTCAATTTCCACATTTTGCAATTAATTAATGAATTAACGCACCCAATTAATTTATTTCCAACAGGTGCGTTAGAAGTGTCAGATATACATGAGTGTACACTGGCTTGACAGAAGGTGGTATGTAAAATCTGGGTCATAATCTCATAACAATAATATTCATGCACTTCAGCCTCATTCAGCTAAAAGGGCTCAAATGTCATTTAGCAAAGTCATTTCTTTGTCTGGGGCTTTCCAGATGTGTTGGACTTCGCCTCCCATAACCCTCAACCAGCAGGGGTGGCTGGGAATTAAGGCAAGTTAGGGAAAACTAATTTGGGTTAATGTTTTGTTACAACAGAAGCAACTCATACTCACACCAATTTATGTTATATACCCAGATTGCATCCTGTATATAAAGATAAATCTACGTTGACAGATACATTGCAATAGGCCATGGTTTAAGCATTTTAATAATGTACAATACAACACAACTAAAAAATATTAAGATATAAATCATAATTTGCAGATTGCTATTGTTGAGTTCAGACATGTTTAGGCAAACACAAACAAACTATACTATGAGGTTGAAAGATGTCTGCATGCAAAATTTGATCTATCTTGGCCTTTGTCAAATTTGTTTCCCTTTAAATGCAGTTCCTATATCTTCAGCCCATTAACTCTGGGAGTTTGGATTGATGGTCACTATAGTCCAAAAGAGCAAGAGAGATTCCTCGATGAAGAAAAGTAGACCAATACAATCAATTTTATCTTTAATTAATCTTAAGGGAAATTTTCATACAAAACTTTTGTTCTTGCCAGTTTTTTTGTTTTTTTTTACAAGGAGATAATCTGTATGAATGTATGACTTCTCTGTCTTTCACAGCATCCATTCATTTTTCTCCATTTTTCTGTGGCCTCCCTGGCTTCCACATTTTAATTAAATTTCACAGAAAGTCCCCAGGAGGCAACACTTCCCAGGAGGGAGTTTTCAGGAGCAATGAACATTTCATTGCTTAAGGCAAGTCTTGCCCTTGAGAAATGGTTGGAGAATTTTTCCTTCCCAAAAACACAAACACAGAAATTGTATGCCCAGTTCCTTTTCCCACAGATTTGGTGGTCATTTTTGAAAGGCCATTTGTATCCAGTTCCACTTCAAAGTTTCTTGTGGATTTACTGGAGGCTTCTGGTATATCACCCCTGGAAACAAGACCTGGTCCAGCAGAATTCCTTGTTTCCTATGGAATAGAATCATATAATTAATTACTCAATTAGATGGCCAGAAAAAAGCCCCACAGTTATACTATTGTGACGGGCCAGTAGTGCTCTGCACACTTGAAGGAGGATTCAGAAGAATTGTTTTTAATCTTTGGCAAGTATGAGGACAACACTTTTCTGCCGCTAATTCAAGGAGACACAGTCTCTATTTAGGCTTCTGTATACATCTCGGAAAACAAAGACATGGCTGCTTTAATGAACATCAGGCAGGTATTGTGCTCGAATGATGTCTGAAGCACTCTTTTGCCGTCCAAGTAGCCAGAGGTCAATTCACATGTACTAAATACTTGAAAAACATGTTCATATGAACTTGTATATAGATTATAGCAGTGGTGAAATGTAAAATTTGTTACTGTCGGTTCTGTGGGCGTGGCTTGGTGGTGGGGGTAATGTCACTGGGTGGGTGCGGCCAACTTTTTTTTTTTAACTTTTAAAACCATTTTTTCTACAACCACTTCGGCCCAAGAGGTTGTAAAAAAAATGCTTTTAAAAGCCTCTGATGATCCCAGCTGAGCCACGCGATCATCAGAGGCATTTTTTTTTTACTTTTAAAAGCATTTTTTCGGCCAAAGAGGTTGTAGAAAAAATGTTTTTAAAAATAAAAAAAGAGCCTCTGATGATTGTGTAGCTCAGCTGGGCATGGGGGGGGGGCAGGGATTTTTGTTACTGGTTCTCTGAACCACCCGCCACCATCGCTACCGGATCAGGCAATCCGGTCCGAACCGGGAGCATTTCACCCCTGGATTATAGGTTATCTGTATCAGCTCTGATGCACAGGGATATGTTTTGCACATTATTTCTCATCTTGCTTTTTGAAATCTGGGATATTTTAAATATCTGTAAACTATTTTTAAAAATTTTTAGTGAAGATATACAAGCATTAAATGTTTCATATTATTTTAACTTAATTATCTGAAAAAAATGTGTAAGCATCTGGTATTAGTTATAGTCTTAGTAACAAGAAAAACATTTTTTTTAGCTAGACAGATTCTTTTCCACTTCATCTGTGCAATTGCTAGTTCTAGTCTGATTTAAATATCTGCAGAACTAAAAGTATTCCACATTTTCTGTGAAACTGTATGAAATTACATAAATCATGGGTAGAAATCAGTCCGATTAGCCTTGGATTTTTATGGGGCAGTGAAGAAATGCAGACATCATCGCAACAGACTTTAATAAATAAATTTATTACAAGATAATTGGGCATTTAGTAGTAACATTAAAAAAATCCCTCATCCATATTTCACAACCCCATGTCACTGTATGTCTGACTAGAATTTCTGAAGCTCTCAGGAGCATCTACATAAAAAGACCGAATAGAAATCATAAACTGTAAAATTAATGAAACTATTAGATACTGATCTAGAAAGTGTGAAAGCAACACAAAATTGGGGACCTTAGGGGAAATTGCAGATAATACATGATCCGTAAAAATTTGGCTATACATTTCTGGTGGCTGGGTTTTTTTTTTAAAAAAAAAGTTTAATTATGTAAAATAGGTATTCATGTACTGATGTTATATTAAATAATCAGAAGTACTAATTTAAATCTAAAATACGGTTCCCTTGCTAATTGACATAGCTGGACATCATCTGTGTCAATCATGGAGCTTCGGGATGCTTCATGAATGGAAAAGCTGTCAAGTGTGCTGCAAATCCCTTACACGTCTTTATCAGGCCTTTATTGATTTACTGGGCCTTCCTTCTAAATCCTTGGCTGCATTTGTTACAGTGAAATTTGATGGAATTTGGCAACTGCCAACATTTAGGGGCGGATACTATGAATCCCAGACAAATTTTAGGAATGCTTGAAAACTCAAAAGGGGCAACAGTGAATTTGCTAGTCACAGAAATATGATTGTCAACTTCTACTTGTATATGTATGAAAAGCAGGGGGATACAAATCTATTCACAAAATTCATTGGGAATGTTGACCCTTGCCACCAGTCCAATTCTAGACCTTCTGGGTGTTCACTACAGGAAAATTTCCATATTGAAATTCGGAACTAAGCCAGTTAAATAAAAGCTCAGCTCATCCAGGAGCCCCTGCTAGATTTTCATTATTCATTATTTGTGAGTTTGTTGACAAGCTCAAGCACTGGATGTGCACATTTCATAAAATGAATATGACACCATTAAAATCCACATAACCAGACTGGTGGGTTCGAAGTGGGACCTGAGGATAGGAATGTTAAAAGAATGCATATGGTTGCAATGGGCTTATCCCTATTATAACAGAATAACAGAGTTGGAAGGGATCTTGGAGGTCTTCTAGTCCAACCCCTGGCTCAAGCAAGAAACCCTATAGCACTTTAGAGAAAAGGTTGTCCGTTATTCTACAACTTTACGAGGGGAAGGGGGATATAGGCTATATGGAGACATGCCAAACATAGAGGTGGTTATGATGATGGCCGGGCTTGTATAAAAAAATACTTTAAAATTTTATTTATACTGAATCAAAATTAAACAAAATCCACATGGTTATTTTCTATTCATGTATTTTCTGATTTCTTTCTCCAGTCCAGTTAAAAAGGGCAAACTAATAACCACTTTTGGAGATGATATTCAGGGCCCTAAAGAGAGAGCATAATAATTACAATTTCAATCAATCAACCTATTATTTATTTATGAAAACATTTCTATCCCGACCTACTTCAAAGCAAAGAGGTTTACCAATAACAAAAATAAACACATAGACGTAAATCTGATTATGAATTATAGAGGCAGCACAAGTCCACTGTCTATGCTAAGAGCCCCTTGGAACATCACAGTCTTCATGGCTTTTTGTGAAAGGCAAGTGTTTGGGCATGAGGGGTGCATGCGTCAAAGTCACATGAGTTTCAAAACTGGGAAGGCACGCTACTTTTACCTCACATGGGGTGGGAATTTTCAGCAGCCCTTCCCAGAATGAACGCAGCAGGCAGACTGATAGTGGGCAGGAGAATGGGCAATGCAGGACTTCAAAGGTTAAACCAATATCTTCGATTCACCCTGAAGTCTATGACAACCAATGAGATAACTGCAAAAAATATCATTTGCTTGCTTTTTTATTACGGTGATGTCCCAACCTCAAGGCATTATAATACTTCCTCCTCCAAGTTTCCCCACAACAAACTGTTTATAATAGAGATAGTAGATAGATAGACAGACAGACAGACAGACAGACAGACAGACAGACAGACAGACAGAATAGATGGATGGATGGATGGATTGATGAGAGAGAGAGAGAGAGAGATAAAGAGAGTGAGATATAAAGAGAGAGAGGGAGATAAGTCTCACAACCATATCAAAATGATAAAATAAAATAAGTACAACAATTGAAAATAAGTACACAACCCTCTTGTGAGGTTGAAAGGGAGTGACTAGCCCAAAGTCACCCCAAATATCAATTGGTTGGGTTTATTCCAGAAAGATTGCCATTGTCCCACCAACATATGCACTTTACTGCAACCCATTCATTTGGTCACTCAAATTTTATCTATAGTGGATAAAACAATCCTTTAAAATAACGTTATAGTTTATTTAGTGAGCAAAGAACTTGTCTCTTAAAAGTATTTTAATAGAAGACTCAGTGCAAGAATGATATCCCTACCCGACCATACCCAGAACTCAATTTCTGTATTTATAACTTTTTAATGACCCAATAGTTAATTTACGTAACTTATTTGCATGTGTGCCTCCATTCACTTTAACTGCAGAGATAAACGTGAACGGAAGTGGATGGGCCAAATATTCCTTCATTAAAAGAAGTGGAGAAACAATGTCATGCAGGAAAATGAAGTTATAGAAAGGTCCTAGGCTAAAGACTGCAGAAGACGTTCTATACATTTCATTTGCATTTAAATAGTGGATTGCTATGGATTCCTCTGCAGCTTTTAAATGGGCATGTTTTCATGCTGCTGTCTGAATATGGAACACATTGCCTTTAATTGTTATGTTGCTTGATTTTGTCTGTAAGCCACTGGGGGTGATCTATCTTTAATTTGTATGATGCATGGCAGTTCACAGCCAACTATCAGCTGAATATCAGTAGGACTTCCACTTCATAATATGTACATCTGTCCTTCAGTAGCTCAGCTTGTTCAATTTTGTGTTTAGGGTTCATTTATTGTTTATGGGGGTCAGCATTTGGTGAGAATTTGGTTCTTTCACTTTCAGGTAATTCTAATTTTCAAAAAAGGGTAGACAGCGCAGTGCAGAAAATCTAGAATATAACTGAATTCAGTGCAAAGTACTGCTGGCTACACCCTGCAATACTGCCAGTGTCATGTTGTCTATTGTGCCAAGTTGGCATAACTGAGACCTCTAATTAGCAATGAGTCACCCTGGCCTATCTTGAGCTAGGAGTCAGCTTTGAATATTGTTTTATTGGCCACACATTTGTGCTCAGACAGTCATGCTGGCAAATTTGAAATCTACCCAGTGTCTCCAGAAATATTCCTCACTTTTGTTGCATTTTCCACAATTCATTTACCAAACACTTTATCATAACTAGATCCCCACAACTCAACCTTGCCACCAGTCTTATTTCTTCCAATATTGGACCCTCTAGTCGAGTGTCCATTACCTGTTATGATAATAGGGCAAAGTGTGACTTTTTACCAAGGCTGAGATCCCAGGAAATTCAGTCCCTTTCTGCAAACCATTCATTCTTTCTTTCATGGACATAGGGAGAAAAGGTAGACGCAGAATGAGAAATATTGAAACATTAAGGATCTGAAGTTTGGAAGACAGAAATTTCAATATCCCTATGTAATTTGCTGACTCCAGAACTATTGCTGGAAATGTTTGGGAAAAATTATAATACAAAGCTGTCAGGGTTCCAAGTAACACCCCCAATGAAATCAAAACTCCAAGGCAGGCATTTTCTACAAAGCTTGAATTTATTGATGTCATCTTGGCACATCTGGGAAAACCAGAATCTGAAGCCCCCGGGTTTTCCCCACCCAAAGTAAGGTAGTAAGCCACATGGGCATCACATGGTCCAATCAGGTCACTCTCCCAACTGTAGTTGACTCCCAGTCACACCTCCCCAGGTGCAGGCTGAACGTCCTTGACTCCCAAGGGAAAATATGTTGTTATGGCTATACATTCCACACTATCTCCACCCCACCCCCTCCTGTTCCCACAGCTTGCTCATCCACCGCTGTGGCAGCCCTGAAGATTCCAAGTTAAGATGGCTCCAAGGCTGACACAAAGCATCATAATTATCAGAAATAGTGGGAATTTGCTGGTAGTAGCTACATTTCCAAAATACTGTATATCTGAGTAGATGTCTGGTCTCTCTCTCTCACACACACACACAAACATCTGCACCTACATTATATCTACCCACACACCCATACCCATACCCATACCCACACACAAACACAAACACATTCACTGTTCTCTCTCACAAAAAACATTAGGCAATAGTCATGGCAGTAACTAAAATAAGATAAAGAATACTATTAAATCTTCTAGTTTCAGGATGGGGCAAGATCACTTAAGCAACCTTCTTATTTGCCTCTTATGTCTCCTGAGAAATTGATTTGGGAGAGACAGTTCATGATTTTTGCAACAACAGAAGCCAGAATGTAATGACTGAGACTATTTATAAAATGTCATTTTTAGATTTGTGTTACAAACAAAAATGAAAACATAGAAAGGATGGTGACATTCAATTGTGTACTTTGTGGATAGAGTAGTAGCTACCATTGGCATCAGGTATCAATTCTCTCCTTTCCTCATCCTCTCAAAATCTGCTCTGGAGGTCTGAATTTGGAGTACCCAAGTTTCCTGGAGCAAAGGAAAAGAAATTCCTCTCATGTAAGCACCATCACCTACAATAAATGTCTCTCCCAAAGTAAGTTTCAAAGAATTCTGGATTCAGACATCTCAATTAGCCATAATAAACTCTCCTTTTCACATGAATGAAGGCATTCTACGACAAAACATGTAAACCATGTTTATTGCTTATCATGTGTGAATCCAGTAAATCACACATTATTCAACAAAGTGTCTTTATATAAGTGTTATATCAACTTATATGTCAACTCAGCAAGGATTCTTAGTATACGCAAGAAGAATCAAAACAGAAAGGAAACCAAAGGCTTAATAAGAAGCTTACAAGGTTACAATTTCATGAATTAAAAAAAAAAAGAAATGTGGTTTCAGGATTAAATTACTATAATTTAAGATCATTAATATAACATGGATAAGATCGGTCATGGTATATATAGATGCGGAGAGGGATGCAGTGGCTCAGTGGCTAAGACGTTGAGCTTGTCAATCGAAAGGTCGGCCGTTCAGCGGTTCAAATCCCTAGTGCTGCGTAACGGGGTGAGCTCCCGTTACTTGTCCCAGCTTCTCCCAACCTAGCAGTTTGAAAGCACATAAAAAATGCAAGTAGAAAAATAGGGACCACCTTTGGTGGGAAGGTAACAGCGCTCCGTGCACCTTTGGCATTTAGTTATGCCGGCCACATGACCATGGAGACAGCGCTGGCTCTTCGGCTTTGAAACGGAAATAAGCAACGCCCCCTAGAGTCAGGAACGACTAGCACATATGTGCGAGGAGAACCTTTACCTTTACCTTTATATATATAGAAGGAGGGCTAGGCTCAGTTTTTATCTATAAATGCATCCCTTCAGTATACTGTATATAAAAAGATCAAGTAGAGCTTCATTCCTGGTGAGATCATGAACAAAATCCAACAACACAAATGTGTTTTGGGAAGTCAAATAATCAAGATTTGGAGGCAAGCGGATAAGATATTGAACTAGCCACCGTTGTATACCACTTTATTTTTTCATTTTGCTCCAAATGTCACATATTTTATCCATTATAGTTTACTTTTTGAACTGAGACATTTTCTTAACAATCTTGCTTAACTAGTAATTTTAAGGACTTCCTCGTGCAGTCAAACACTGGCAGCATATGACATCAGAGGGACAAACTTTTGATTTTAATTAAATGGCCAGGCATTCCCTTTGTTTCTACAAATGATTTGATTCCTCCTCAGTTGTAAGTTGTCTCTTTCTGCAAAGTTCAGCAACCAGGGAGGCTTTTGGAATGACAAAGCTATACCCTGTTTCCCCAAAAATAAGACCTATCCAAAAAACAAGCTCTAGATTTTAGCTGCTATTTATTATTTTATACTAGAATTTTTAATTGTATCTTTACTGAGTGTTTTTATTTGTTCTGATCTCTGGTCTATGATTGTAATAAATTGAATTGAATTGAGAAAAAGTTAGCATTTTATCAGAGCTTCAGAACTGTTTGCTATAGCAGGATAGCTACTAAATCCTTATAGGCTTAAGTATATATGCATTCGTTTATTTTTCCTGTGACTTATGCCTTTTTAATATTAACTTTTAAAATCTGAAATAATTGGGAAGGGATGCCAGTACAGAAGCAACACTGGGTTTTAAAAGGGTAAGGGCAAGGAATATGCTTACTATAGTTTGATGAGATGGTTATAGGAAAAGCGGAGATAAAAACAGATTTTAGGTTTCTTATTATTATTTCCTACAGCTTTAATATGGTGTAATCATGTTGGAAAAATTGCACTCTGCATTTTAGCTTTGCTTTTTCTCTGGCTTTATATACTGTAATTTTGCCGGATACTGGGATTGCTGCTAGCCACAGAAAATAGTTGCAATAAAGATGGCATCCCGTACAATCTTGGCATTATAAACCACTAAATGAAAAATAGCCAAGTCAAGTTATCAAGTATATATTCTCTTATAGAACAACAAAAAACTCCCCCCAAAATACAAAAAGCAAACAATCCCCAAGTTTCCAGAGTTGTTTTCTTTTCCATTTGTGTTTTATGATAAATGAAAGTGATTGGACCTGCTCTAACACACAGTTACACTAGGCTACAATAACATTAAATGTAAGCACTAATAAATCTTCTGTCTTGTGATTCCTTTTACTCTTTTCTTCTGCTGTAAATGATATGGTTGTTTCGTCTGTATGCAACAACATGAACTAAGCTGCGAGGATTATATCAGCCCTTCCTATTGCCTATGGCAATCTTTTTGCTATCCCATTCAAAATTCAATTTAGTAAATACATTTCTTCTTTGAACACTATCATCAGCAATGGCATCACCACTCACCCCACAAGCTTACAAAAGGCAGAGAAAAGAAATTTGGCAGAACCTTGGAAGTTGGAAATGTTGTTTTACAAGACACGCCCAATAGGGAGTGTGTTGGGGGGAGGGGTCTCTGCTGTGTATTGAGTTGTGGGAATGCCAATGCAGTCATTGGATCCCCTGCTTCCACTTGTCCTGATCTGGGTGGGCATATTTTGAATTATAAAAGTTATGACTTTTTCCTCAGTCAATAGCCTTACTCTCCTGTGATTAAATGAAAGAAATTGGTGTGCCTCTATCATGCATCCATGTTGTTATAATAGAGAATTATACAAATATAGCTGTTTATAAAGAAAGAAAAATCAGGTCCATTTTGCTTCCTAACTATATTGTTGGTTATACAGATAGTCCTCACTTAGCAACCACACCGTTCCATGGTCACTAAGCAGAAAAACACATGACTGCAGTGGACTTACTACATCCCTTCCCATTCAGTCATGAAATAAAATTTCCCATGGTTGTGACTTGAGATTTTGCTTCCACAGTAATTCTGTTTGCCACAAGCCAGTTGGGAAACACACAAATGGTGATCATGTGACTGTGGGATGCTGCAGCCGTCATAAACGTGAAGATTGGTCACAAAATGGTTTTGTTTTTTACACTGTTGCAATATTTTATATAAGTGTTATATCGACTTATATGTCAAGTCGGCAAGCTTTCAAGAATTGTTACTTAGTAGACTGGTAATTTCAGGCAGTAATTTGAGCAGTCGGTAAACGAGGACTACCTGTAAAAGCATCTGAAGGTAAAGGCAGTTTTCTAACTAGCCACTTTCCCCATAGTTCACATTGCTAGAGGTTCTAGAGTGGGGGACATAAGTCTTCAATTATGCAAACATGCTTTAAAAACTCCTGAATTTAAAAGGCAGCCAGCAACAACCTGGATCATTGACCTTCTCCAGAACCCAACAATTCTTCCCACCTGCACAGTAGCCCAGATATGGTGAACAGGGATTTAATTGACCAGATTTTTTTCTATTTCTCCCTCCTCCTTCTAATGGGGGGATTTTGTGGGTATGCAACATTTCTACTTGCTTGCTTTGCTTTGCTTTGAGTTTTGAGCCGCTGCCATGTGCTCACTTCAGCCCAGAAAGGCATTCCCATTGATAGGAGGAAAAACCACCTGCAACCTGGAAATAAGGAGAAATTTTCTGACCGTGAGAGCAATCAACCAGTGGAACAGAAGTTGCCTTCAGAAGTTATGTGAGCTTCATCACTGGAAACTTTCAAGAAGAGACTGGATTGCCATCTGTCAGAAATGGTGTAGGATATCCTGCTTGGGCTATTGTTGGACTATGTTGTTGGACTATATGTTGGACTAGATGCCTTAAACAATTTCCACTCCCATCTACAGTATAGCTCAGCGATTAGTTTTGGATGCCAGGGATAGAAGGCATCCCTTTATACTTATCCTTTATCCACAACCACTTGAGACAAAAGTGGTTTTCTCCTCTTTTACATCAAATGTTGGGGGAAATGAAACCCCATTGTTGAATTTTTATGTTTTACTGACAAAGAAATAAAGGGAGACTAGTACAGACCTATTTCAAGCTATTTAGCCATATCCTTTTGGGATTCGAACCTGGGCTACTTGCATATTAAGTAAATGTATTAATCTCTAAGCCATGGGCTCTCCTCCCTTTGTCAGCTATACTAGATTACTGTATTTTTTGGAGTATAAGACACACTTTCCCCCCCCCCCCCAAAAAGAGGGTGAAAATCTGTGTGCGTCTTATACTCCAAATGTAGCCTCGCTCAACCTTTCAAGCGGAGGTTTCAGAGGCTAAAAAAGTGCCTCCAAACAGAGCTTCAGAAAAAAAGCCTCAGAAACAGAAACAAAGTTTCAGAGGCTTTTTTTCTAAAGCTCTGTTTTGGAGGCTTTCAGAGGCAGAAAAAAAAAGCAAGGCACAGAGCTCACAACCAATGAACCTGTTGCTAAAATTCACCTCTGGGAACAGCTGATTGGGGGTATTCTGGGACACCAATCTACTCACCAATCAGCTTTTTTCTTATTTTCCTCCCCAAAAACTAAGATGCATCTTATACTCTGGAGCATCTTATATTCCGAAAAACACAGGTAAGTGTTTTTTGTCAGGGCAACCTAGTCTACCCAATTATGGGACAGAGCATATGCTTTCGCCAAGTACCCCAATGTAGTTATTTTTTAAGGGAAAAAGTAGGTAGCACAGAGAATGAAAAAAAAATTAAAAAGATTTTGCTGGATTTCCAATCACTAACTTTCTGTATGATCGAAAAGTATTATATCGGCTGTCCTATTACAGAGTTAGTGATGAAGGCAGCTCTAGAAGATGTTAGAGGCTTGTTGTGCCTGTATGTATGTCTATTTTGATGCTTTCACTTAGTATATATACATTTTTAGGTGAACATGTGTGTGCATATGACACATATAATATAGATAAAGATACATGCACATCTATGTACAGTATCTATATATCCAGATCTATATATTTTCCTACCAACAGGAAGAAAAGCATTTTACAATTGTTTTGCAGGAATAGAAAATCGAGAACAGCGGCAAGTTAATTATGGAGTAGGAACTCTGGACGTATTCAACCTGACAAGTCAACTACTGAAACAACCCAGTCTGGACAATATTTTCTTTAGCTGGTTAGCTTGATGCTAACTAGCATCAACATCAGCAGTAGTTAAATACTCCCTTCTGTTTTAGGGAGTAATGCAGATATGCCCATTGCAACAGAAAACACTAGTTTCATTCTAACTTGAAATCAGCTCAGTCAGGGGAAAAAAATCGGACTTTTTTCTCGAAATAGTCAACATCCTTTAATTAGACAGGGCAAGAACCACAGTGAATAAAGCAAAGGCCTCCTGTGGAGGCGCTGCAGCTCATTTCCAAAAAATATTCAGCTGTATCACATTTTTCATGGGATTAAGTCAATAGTTCACCAACATTTTCAGACTACACTGTACCTATCCCCATTTTGTGCAGGCAAATAAGATATGTGTGTGTGTGTGTGTGTGGAGCGGGGGGTGTTAACTCCTTTCTTTCCTTCTCAATAAGCCACAGAAAAAGATGTTTTAGAAAGTTTTTATTTTTTTAAAAAAGTTTGTTTTTTTTAAACTTTAGTACTTTGAAGGGGGAAAAAAAGGGTGGAAAAAAAATAGGGTTTTCCCCCTTTTTTCCGGTAAGGTCAAAGAATTTGAAAGAATGCAATGAATTTTGTAAATAAAAATGGTGACAGTTCACAAAGTTTATTAGGTGCAAAATAGAAATGCACATTATTTCCGTAGCCAGGAAGATAAAGCAGGTATGGTTCAATTGATTACATTATTCAAAGAGGAAAATTTGTTTTTATTTGGATAAAACACTTCTGGATTTTGTGCTTGCGAACAAAAAAAACAAACAAACTTTGGTTTTGTTGATCAGAAAGATTTGCTGTTATAGGAATGGCTAGTTATATATTAATGTGCAAAAGCAAAAAAGTTGAGGTTGGAGAGTGTTTTTCTTGTACTGTGCTAAGAGGAGTTAGAAGTCAATGCCCCCTTTTCTTTCTTTCTTTCTTTCTTTCTTTCTTTCTTTCTTTCTTTCTTTCCCCTTGTATCTCACACCCCCTTTTCCCTGCTCCCCTTCCTTCCCTTAATTTCCTATTTTTTCTTCTCTTCTTTGTATTTTGTATAATAAAATAAAACCTTAATAAATGAAAAAAATTAGCAACAGCAAAAAATAAGATCGTTGATCCTCCCCTCTATGTTTACTGCCATCACAAAGCGAACAGATACGGCACTATTCCCACCCAAAGAGCTGTTGAACAGAGCCAGGAGTGTGATCAATTGCTGGTATTCAGCCACCATAATAATGAGTATGGAGGAGGTTGTACATTGGCTGCTCACCCAAGATAATGATCGAGCGCTAGTAGAGTAAACATACTCTGCATTCGTCCACAGAATGTCATAGACACGGTATACAATATAAAGAAAGTGATCAAGCATATAGATATACAAATGCTAGCAGTGCCACCCAGCCAGGGTATGGCATGAAATGAGACTGATTAAGTAGTCTGTGATAAATAACATCTTCCTGCTAGCCTGGGGAATATTAGTATTTCCAAAGTCGTCTCATTCTCTACTCCATAAGAGTATCCCAACTGAGCATTTTAACAGCATGGCAATTCATTTTTATTTTTTATTTTATTTTGGTGACTGCCCCACCACGAGATTTAGGGTGTTTCTGGTGGGCATCTAGTCTGCTTCTTTTGCCAAAGAGATCTTGGAACAGGGGTGTCAAACTCGATTTCATTGAGGGTTGCATCAGGGTTGTGTTTGACCTTGGGAGTGTGGTGTGGTGTGGCCAGGGTGGGTGTGGTCAGCTCAACGTCACTCATGTCGGGGGTGCCTGTGGTGGCCCAAGTGCTCTGCCAGTAAAAATGGGCTCCCAAGCTCCATTTTTGGCTGTGATGGCCTCCTGCAACCCTCTGCCAGCTAAAACAGAGCTCGGGAGGGTTGCGGGCTGGCCCTTTGCTGTTTCCAGGTCAGCCCTGCAGGCCAGATCTAAGTACCCCATGGGCCAGATTCAGCCCACAGCCTTGAGTTTGACACCCCTGATTTAGAGTGTTTCTGATGGGCATCTAGTCTACTTCTTTTGCCAAAGGTATCTTAGAAGGAAAGTTGGAGAGCATATTGGGGCTTCCATCAGTATCTCTGATGCCTAATGCCTGAGAGACACCAACCCATTTAAATGGAAAGTAGAGCAAGTGAGATCTTCAGATGATTAACACTATATATCAGCTTTTTTATGCAACTGTGTCCTTTATTTCCATTCTTATTCAGAATCATTGACTTTTCAGGAATCATTTGTCTTTTAACATTCGCAAACATCAGGAATTAACTATGGTTGATGGATTGTCCCCCTTCAGTCTATAAGTAATTCTTGATTTACGACCATAATTGTGCTTGGAATTACAGTCCTAAATTGTTGCAGTTGTTAAGCAGGTCACTATGTGTCTGGACCCGATTTTACATTATAACTTTGAATGGTTGCTAAGTTGTAAGCTAAGGACTATCTAGAGTAGTCTTCAGTCAAGATTTATTTATTTATTTGATTATTTTATTCATTTGATTGACTAGAGTTCACAGTTTCCTGATTTCTGTGCCAGTCCCTTAACTACCACAGGATCAGGACTCTTGTTGATGCAGATGTATTCATTGTTATAAAATTGTTATAAAAATGGAGAGCCTTCCCCCAATCTTTTTGTGACATTTGCTCTGAAGATCTTTTTTCTCCCCTAATGTCCTAATAAATTAATTTCTCTAATATTTTCAAAAAGAAGAGGTAGAATTGACAATGTTTATGCAGAGTCTTGCCAGGCTTTGGCTGGCTTATATTAAAATAATGATACCAGGCAGATATAATTCTCCTGAAGTTCCTTCTGCCTGACATAGATCCTTACAACAAGCAGATTTTTGAGGATACAACCACCCAATAGCTGATTTTTTCCTGTATATTGTTAACAGATAATCGGTGTTGAATTTAATAGTTTATTTTTCCTTGTATCATTTAATGTAATAAATTCTGTCATTTGTTTTGATTTATAATGGATTTATAATGGCTACAATAAACATAAACATCACTACTATTGCTGTTGCTACTATTGCTACTACAATTTTTTTTTAATGGCCAAGATGGCATCTTAGCGTTTTAAATCATTTATAATTGCCTGATTTTATGCTAAGATAAAAATCATGGTATTTCTTATGTGTTGAGGAAATACTTAGAAAAGAATCTTGTCAAATGGCATAGAGAAATAGGAAAAGTAGCATCAGATATATTACTGAAGAAAGTGCAAATTGTTCCATTGCTCTACATCAGGGGTCTCTAAACTTGGCAACTTTAAGACTTGTAGACTTCAACTCCCAGAATTCCTCAGCCAGCAAAGCAAATCTGGCTGAGGAATTCTGGGAGTTGAAGTCCACAAGTCTTAAAGTTGCCAAGTTTGGAGACCCCTGCTCTTCCTGATGAATCCTAAGAGTGTCTTTCAGCAAGGGAGTAAAGCATAGCCAGTGTACTATCCCTCCATTCATTTTCTATCCAAGACAAAATATTTCTGATGCTTTAGCCTGCAAGTACCTTCTTATCTGGAGGTTAGATTCATTTAGATCAGCACCTAGCCAAAGTAGAGTCTTCTTTAAATTGAACTGGGCTGCTTGAGGCTACATATCCATGCAGTTTTCTTTGTAACATATGTGGGCAGAGGATCTTGTTAAAATAAAGAGTGCAATAATATTTGGATATATTTTACATCAATGATTTGCAACTTGTGCAGTAAGGACCGCTGGTGTTCAAAATGGTACTGCAAATGGTAAAGGTGCCATAATAATAATAATAATAATAATAATAATAATAATAATAATAATAATAATGATGATGATGATGATGATGATGTGATGACAACTTTACATGGACATGGCTTAAGATGGGAACCATCAAGAAAGAAACAGAAGGTTTAATACTCACTGCTCAAGAACAAGCACTACAAACTAATGCCATGAAAGCAAAGATACAAAAATCCACCAACAATCCAAACTGTTGACTTTGCAACAACAAAGTTGAAACTGTTTCACATTTAATATGTGAATGCAGAAAAATTGCACAAACTGATTACAAAGCTGGATGTGATCGAGTTACTAAATTAGTCCACCGGTCATTATGTAAAAAAATACGACTTTCCTTTATCCAAAAAGTCATGGGAACATAAAGTGGAAAAAGTTATAGAAAATGAGAAGGTAAAGATCTTGTGGGACTTTTGAATACAGATGGATTGTCACTTGGAACATAACACACCAGATATCACAGTTGTCGAAAACCAAAACGTACAATTTATTGACATCGCGGTACCAGGAGATGCCAGAGTCGAAAAAAAATAGCTGGAAAAAATCATGAAATATCGAGACCTGGCCATTGAAACTACATGGCTATGGATGAAATATGTAACAGTGATACCCATTGTCATCGGGGCACTTGGTACCATGTCCAAGAATTTTATAACATACATCAGCAAATTGCAGCTTTCTGCAATAACACCAGCGGAACTGCAAAAAACTGCGCTACTTGGAACATCGTACATCTTAAGAAGGTACTTGGTTGATACCTAGGATGCTGGCAGCAACCCATATCAACCATTAGCACCAGTCAATGGTATTTGTGATGCATTTTTGAATGTTCAGTTGACTGAGTTTCATATTTAATGAATAATAACAACAACAACAACAATATAATACCGGTAGTAGTAGTAGTAGTAGTAGTAGTAGTAGTAGTAGTAGTAGAAATCAGTGGTGGGATTCAAATAATTTAACAACTGGTTCATCCAGGGTCAGGTTGGCTGTCATGGGAGGCAGACCCTGGGCGAACTGATTGTTAAATTGCTCCCCACCCCCTGCTATCAAAGTGGATCCTGGGTGCTGCACTGCACTGCAATGGAAAAACGGGCAAAGGAGTGGCCGGCATGAGGGAAGAAGGAAGAGCAGGGAGCCAGCTGCTCTGTTGCCCATTTCTCCATTGCAGCACAGCGCCCAGGATCCACTTTGATAACGGGGGTTCAGGTGGGTAATTTAACAACCGGTTTGCCTGAACCGGTGCGAACTGGCTGACTCCTACCACTGGTAGAAATATGGTGATTGATGGTGGTCCTAATTATGACCAGAATCTCAGAAAGTCACCAAATTGCACAAGATTTTGTTGTTGTTGTTTAAAATGTCATACCATTTCAAATGAGAACACCATCATTTCATGAAACGTCAATCATTTGTTTTTGTTTTTTTAATTATTTACTATTATCATTCCATAAATGTCATCAAGGTCAAAAGGGACACAGTGCCCAGCCCACGAGCTCTGTATTGCTGATCCCTGTGTTATATGCTAATCTTGGAAAAAGGTTTATGTAGTGGTTTACATGATAGCAAAAGCTGTCAAGTGCTCTTCGTTTATAGTTTTTGTTTCTTTTTTCTTTTTAAACCTGATATTAAGCCTACTCTCCAGATGTGTTATAAATGTTAACCCCCAAAGAAATGGAAAACGTAATGGAAAAGAAAATATGCTAACTCTGTTTGTACATACAGAATATATCATTATAATCACTGGATGCCCCCCATAGTCCAGTTTGGCCTTTTCTACACAGAGACCAGCATGCTAAACTCCTCTGCATTTTAAACAGGGCTCTTTCTAGTTGCAGGAAAAACCTCTCCCCTCCCCTACTTTCCCCTCCCTTCCCCTCTGCTGCCCCCTCTCCCCTCCCCTCTCCTCTCTCCTTCCCTCTCCTCCCTCTCCCCTCTCCCTCCCCTCCTCTCCCCTCCCCTCCTCTTCTCTTCTTTCTCCTCCCCTTACCACCCCCTCTACTTCTCCCTCTCCTCTCTTCTCCCCTCTAATCTCTTCTCCCCTCCCCCTTCCCTCTCTTCTTCTCCCCTCTCCTCCACTCTCCTCTCTCCTCCCCTCCTCTCTGCCCTCCCCTCCCCTCCTCTCTTCTCCCCTACTCCCCCTCCCCTACTCTTCTTTCTCCTCCCCTTCCTCTCCCCTTTGATGCTCCCACTCTCCTCCCCCCTCCATTCTAATCTCTCCTCCCTTCCCCCTCCCCTCTCCTCTCCTCTCCCTCTCCTCTCCTCTCCTCCCCTCTCCCATCCTATCTTCTTTCCCTTCCTTCCTTTTCTTTCTTCCTCTCTTGATCAGGAGTATCAAAGACATTGACTTATCATTAATTGTACAATACATTTATACAATGTCTGCAATCCTGGGCTCTTTTTGTCCCAGGATTAGAGTCAGGTTTCATCTGTGCAACAATTCTGACCTACATACTGTATTCTGATGTGATTCCTGCCAGCTCTGGAGTTGCTACTCTATAACTGGTAGTTATGGAAGCCTCGACCGTCTTTGTCACATAACCTATTTTTAAATTTAAAATTTGAATAGAAATTCAGAAGCAAGTTATTGTAATGTTCTTCAGAAAGCTGGCCTACCTATCAATGTCCACCTCATTGTGACTATGTATTGGACAGTGATTCTATAATTATCTTGATCTGGACTACGGAAACCTGGCTAGCAGCACAACTGGATAATCTGTAATAAAATGTGTGGTGTTGCGGGAGGAGTTGGGGAGAGAGGGGAGGCAACAAATGGCCTTTCCTTCTTCTCCTTCCCAACATGGAATAAAATTTCTAAAGCTGATATTAGCTGTATATCCTATCCCTAATGGAAAGAGGCTTTGTTTTGCCCAGAGGACAGAATCTGTTCAGTATTTTGGTATGAAATCGTGAAGCAATCTTGGCCGTGGCATTTTTTGTTCAAATCCCTGAGAGCACACCTAACAAAAGAAATGGGTATATATGGTGCTGGAAAGACTATTTTCCAGATGATATATACAAAGACTGTTCCTTTGTGATTGCAGAAAAGTGGTTTTAAATGATCATTTTATTTTTCTGACTATTTTAATGGCAGGACTTGGGCCAGATATGGTATGGATCGATATGCGAGATGCCTATTTTCTTGCCCACTGTTTTTAATATTAATAATAAAGGTAAAGGTAAAGGTTCCCTTTGCACATATGTGCTAGTCGTTCCCGACTCTAGGGGGTGGTGCTCATCTCCGTTTCCAAGCCGAAAAGCCAGCGCTCTCTGAAGACATCTCCGTGGTCATGAGGCCAGCATGACTAAATGCCAAAGGTGCACGGAACTCTGTTACCTTCCCACCAAAGGTGGTCCCTATTTTTCTACTTGCATTTTTTACCTGCTTTCGAACTGCTAGGTTGGCAGAAGCTGGGACAAGTAACAGGAGCTCACCCCATTACGCAGCACTAGAGATTTGAACCGCTGAACTGCCGACCTTTTGATCGACAAGCTCAGCATCTTATCCACTGAGCCACCGCCTCCCCTTTAATACTAATAATCCCTAGTTAAAATCTCCACTGTAATATGAAATGTTCAAAGACTGGCATCCCCAGCTAAGCATATACAAGTCTTACCTAGGGTTGTTGTTTTTAAAGGGGGAAATGAAATATCTGATTGACTTGGTTGCCTTTAATATTTACTGTTGCCTTTGGTCTACAATTCCTGAATTGATATGGTCTAACCCAGATCCTCAGAATAAATGCCTAATTGTTTTTAACATCTGTATTCCTAATCTGTGGACAATGTAGTGGTTTGATATCATTTTAATGAAACGTCTGATTCTTTTCAAAGTTTCACCATTCCCGCTCCCAAATTATATTCTTGGATTCATAACATTTTGCAAGAGTACAAGTATGGATGGATCATAATGGATATTTGGCATTGTATTAATCTTTCCAATGTGAATACATTTTCCTTTCATCTGAACGTAGAAATTGTTTTTCAACATGATTATTTCCTGATACTTCATTCTTTGATTTAAAATCAAAGCATGTGATACAGATGCTATTACAGTTTCAAACTAGCAATAAAGTGTATTCCTTTATTTTATAAGATTTGAATGCATTATTTAAATGACCCCTGAATGTATCTTTCCTGAATGATGGAGATTTTATTAAACAGATGGAACAGGAAATAGCTTTTTCATATTAATAGGGATGTAGTTACATCACTGTCCTCGGAATGGTATACCTCTAAAGCCCTTATTGGAGATCAAATTATTGCAATGACATCATGTAAAAATAGAAACAATAGTTGACTAAAATTAACTTTTTAGAAGGGATAATTATATGATCATTATTTCCTTATCCATCTCATCCATCTACTGTCCAAAATAGATTTTTGGCTTCTGTGAAATATAAATTGAACAAACATTTTGCTTCCAAAACAGAATTTTTATTAGAAACTTAACATTTGTATTATGATTATTTTTGTTTTGACAGGAGTACTTGAGCAATATCATCACAGTTAGAGGGATATTCTTTACCACTATTATTCTAGCTCCTTCTTCCTTTTTTTTAATATTACATTTTGTATTGTCATGATTATTAGACGTTACTATATATTATTTTGATAATACTGTGATAAGTATTTGTACTTTTCTTCTGTTAATTAGTTTCACATAATCACATTTTTAAAATGGATCATCCTTTGAAAACAAACGTATCTTTCAAGCTAGCAGGTTTGTGCCAATTAATGACTTCATAAGAATGAGAAAAGATACTCTAGATTCCTGTTTCATTTTTGTTACTAAACATGGGTTAACATGGGTTAACATGGGTTAGCCATTTAACAACATGGAAAGTATAAGTATAATATCGAGCAATTTCCTGTTCTGAATGAATACATCAACCAATCCCACTTGACCAATCCTAGAATTATATAGTAGTGGGCAACATACATGAAATTGTTACTTAGATATTGATGTGGATTTCCCTTGCAAGTTTCTAAAAGGACAGAATAAAGCAGAAAAGAAAAGCAGGTACTACTTAAATAGCTAGTTGATGCTCTCATACAGAAGCCTTAAAGAAATTCAAGGAAAATTCTATACATTGTTATATACATCTATATCCCTCTAATACCGAGTGTATCTGGGTTTTTTTAAAGGACAATTTTGATCTTCCACATTGAATTATTAAGTAAAAATATTCAGTTATCAGATAGTTAATTAAGTGGAACTGACTATATTCATTAAAATATTTGTTCCAAACAAATGTATTTAACATTCAGATATTATGCAGAATAGGTGACAATTGCATATCTCCATGGAGATCAATAATGGTATTCAGATCATTGTGTAAAGAGTCTGCAAGTTTAATGCAGAGAGAATGTCATTATTATTTCTCTCTTAATGATGGTCATTATGCGCAAACACTGATTGAATTCCATTTGTTACCTGCGTTTGAGCTGAGAGGAATAATTACAATTTAAGTGTCTCCATTAAAATTCATAAAAGAATATGAATGCAAAAATTATACTTGAATCTGACAAAATATACTTTGAGGATATAAATTGTGTTTTCTGATAGGCCTCTTAAAAGTATTAAAAATAGCTTCATTTTAATAGGACGCATATAAAGATCATGCATTATCACCTTTATGTTAATTCTTGCAATACATGACTAATACTAAAAAGTAAAGAAATTCAACTTTCAAAAGTAGAAATTAACTAAATGATAGGCCACTGGAAAAGAGAAGATGAGATCTAGTTAATCATGCTCGAGACAATCAGGATCTAACTAGTCTTCTAGCTAACTAACCATATCCTTGGTGGTGTGAATCTATACCAAGTTACGGTAATTTTTTTCCCCCTCCATGGCCAGTTTTACTGGATTTCTTTTTTTACATCAGTTGGCTATCATTATTAGATCCATTTAAATCCCATCATCCTCTCCAAACAATGCACCCAGTCTTCTTATTAAGACAGTCGGTCCTGATTCTAAAGGCAGGTAACCAGCCTCTTGTGACTTAAGCTTTTGCCATCTCACCAAGCCACACAACGGCAACGCTTCACAGGACTAGGCCCTTAAGCCCTAATTAATAACTGTAGTAGTATTCCTCGGGGTCTCCTTAATGACCTCTCTCCTGGCTACGACAAACAAGCTCTCTAGCTTTCTGCTTCTCTTCACCATCTCTTGCTGCTATCAAGACAGGAAAGTTGAGTGACACGAGCTGGGTCTCCCCTCCACAGCGCAAAGCAATTGAAAGCTTTTCCACCAGCCTTATTTCTCAGGGGACAGGTCTACGATATGGCGATGGTAGAGGGGGTGGAATAGCCTCAAACCAATTCAGTTGCTTTGAATCAGGGTGGATTTTTTAGAAATCTATTCCAGCATTGGGGACACAAACCTGGATGACTGTCATCGATAATTTGATGCTTTGCTTTGATGCTTTGCTGCCATCTAGTGGGAGTCTGGATTTTTTCTGTTTGGATTCGGTGCGCTAAACTTTTTCCATTGTGCGACACATTTATTGTTTGTTTTCTTTCTTCCCGTTATTCCCACTTATGTTTTCTGTGGGAGCACTCTCTCTCTTTGGTTAGATCAGGGGTCCTCAAACTTTTTAAACAGGGGGCCAATTCACAGTCCCTCAAACTGTTGGTGGGCCGGATTGGCTGGGAGGGCGTGGCTAAGTGGTCATGTCACTAGGTGGGCATGGGTAGGTCATGTGGGTGGGCCAATTTAACAGTCCATTGAACAATGCACACAAATTAAATTTTTGTTTTAATTTGTTTTGCTCCTGGGGGTGTTTTATTTGCTTTTGTTTGCATGTTGCTCTTTTGGTTGCCTTTTCTTTTTACATCGTTTTTTTCAGTTGTTTAGGGGTCTAGTGGTCCACTTCAGGAAACTCCATTTTGCTGCAATTCTTCTCAGCCCGAAGGAGCTTGAGAAATCTCTCTATGTCTCTCTCTATCTATCTCTTTGTCTCTCTGTCTTTCCTTCTCTCTCTCCCTCTCTTTTTCTTTCTCTCTCTCTCTCTCCTTCTCTCTCCCTCTCTCTCTCTTTCTCTCTCTGTCTCTCTCTTTCTTTGTCTCTCTCCCCCTCTCTCTCTTTCTCTCTCTTTCTCTCTCTGTCTCTCTCCCTCTGTCTCTCTCCTTCTCTCTCTTTCTTTCTTTCTCTCTCCTTCTCTCTCCCTCTCTCTCCCCCCCTTTCTCTCTCTTTCATTCTTTGTCTATCTCTCTCTTTCTTTCCCTCTCTCTTTCTGTCTCTCTGTCTGTCTGTCTCTTTCTTTGTCTCTCTCCCTCTCTCCTTCTCTGTCTCTCCGCCTCTTTCTCTCTCTTTCATTCTCTTTCTCTCTCTTTCTCTTTCTTTCCCTCTGTCTCTCTTTGTCTCTCTCTCTCCCTTTCTCTCCCTTTCTCTTTCTTTGTCTCTCTCCTTTTCCTTCTCTCTCCCTCTCTCTCCCCCTCTCTCTTTCTGTCTCTCTTTCTTCCTTTCTCTCTCCTTCTCTCCCGCCCTCTCTCTTTCCGTCTCTCTGTCTGTCTGTCTCTCTTTCTTTGTCTCTCTCCATCTCTCTCCCCCCTCTTTTTCTTTCTCTCTCCCCCTCTTTCTCTCTTTCATTCTTTCTCTTTCTTTCTCTCTCCTTCTCTCTCCCTCTTTCTTTCTCTTTCCCTCTTCCTTTTCTGTCTCTCTCTCCCTCTCTTTTCTCTCTCTCTCTCTCTCTTACTGTCTCTCTCTCTCTCTCTATCTATCTTGTGGAGGTGGTGAAGGTGAAAAATGGGCTGTTTTTGCCTTTTTTTTTGTCTTTTCACACCTCCACACCTCCACAAGCATTCTGCAGGCTAAAATCAGGCAAAAATTACTCATTTTTTGGCCAAAAGGGGCCATTTTTGACTGGTTTTTTGCCTTTTCACACACCCCACACCTCCACAAGCATTCTACAGTCTAAAACCAGGCAAAAATGGCTCATTTTTTGGCTAAAAACAGGCCACTTTTGCCTGTTTTTTCCCCTCTTCCTCCCCCCCCCACCTCCACAAGCATTCTGCAGGCTAAAATTGTTGAGCTTACCTTTTGGTTCCAGCCCGCAGGTCTTCCGAAGGCAAGTCCTGCGCTCTGCTGAAGGGTGGGTGGGGTGATGTGAGCGGGGCAACCTCGTGATGCTCTGTGGGCCAGATTAATTGGTTCAGAGGGGAGCATGCTGCCCACAGGACATAGTTTGAGGACCCATGGGTTAGATGATTGAGCAGTTGCGCTTCTTAAGTATAACATTAATAAAGATCGGGAACCTAGAGGAATATTGGTCTGCTGCAGGGGTGAAATCCAGCAGGTTCTGACAGGTTCTGGAGAACTGGTAGCGGAAATTTTGAGTAAATACCACCTCTGGATAGCCCCAGAGTGGGGTGGGAATGGGGATTTTGCAGTACCCTTCCCCTGGAGGGGAGTGGGAATGGAAATTTTGCAGTATCCTTCCCCTGCCACGCTCACCAAGCCACACCCACCACGCCCACCAAGCCACGCCCACACAACCGGTAATAAAAAACTTTGGATTTCACCACTGGTCTGCTACTAAATGTGGCTTGTATTTTAAACCACTTATCAGTGAGTTTAAAAGTAATGTCGCGTATTACATTATTTTCTCAGTGTTCCAAAGTGATCTCATTTCGGACACACTTCATGAAAAGCTACTGCTTTTTTTTTTTTGGTGCAATTAAACGGGCTATATTATAGCTGCTCTCTTTGTTGGGTAGCCCTGGCACCACCATGACGGTGCAGGGCACATGCAACAAAGATGTGGCAAGATCGATTTCAAATGATCTGGCTTGACTCAGAGGTTGCAAGGACTGAGCTAAATAGTCTAGAACAGGCACTGGTGGGATTCAGCCAGTTCGCACCACTTCGGGAGAACCGGTTGTTAACTTTCTGAGCAGTTTGGCAAACTGGTTGTTGGAAGAAATCATTAGGGCAGAGAACCGGTTGTTAAATTACTTGAATCCCACCACTGAGAACAGGGGTGTCAAACTCACGGCTTGCGGGCTGGATGCATCATACGCTGGCCACGTCTACCTCCAGTTTAGCGAAGGGGGAAAAAATCGTGATAAGTCACGTAACAAGTTTGACACCTAGGATGGTCTAGAATGAAACTGATCAGGCTTCAGATTGACTCCAGGCCTTGTTTTTCCATGGGGGGGGACTACTTTTCCCATGACTCACTTGGATAGAAGTAGGGTGGGAAGCGGTGCGAGTCAGCACTTGTTCTTTATTAATTAAGTAACGATTGCCAGCTATTTCCATCCAGTATGCAGGGAACTTGTCTGAACTGTGCTCAGAAATATTTTAGATGAATTAAAACAGCCAAAACACTGATCTGTCAATCAACATATCAATCGATCTTGGACAAATGTTAGGGTTTTTTTTTTTTGTTTCTTACATTAAAGATATATTCAAACTTACCCTTGTTAGTCGTAGAAGAGTTTACTTGAATGAAACAGAGAGCTGTGATTTCCCACCCACCCACCTTCCTCGGGCTATTTGGAAGATTGTGATAAAAGGGGACATTTGGAAACATCTTCCAAAAGAACAACAACAGTGCACAGCTTAGAAATACCACAGGGAATGATTTGTATCCCACTGTATACAATGAGAGACCCTGTTGCTGCAATCTTACAAACTGACCTGTTCTGGAAAGAAATCCTAATGAGATCAGGAATTGTCTTTTTTAGTAGGAAAGCCTGTCTGGAATTGCGCTCTAAATCTCATCAAAATTAGCCAGAGGCAGCAAAATGATTAGTGTTAAAGATTGTGGTTTTCTTTTCTTTTTCTTTTTTTTTTTTTTTGCTTTTTCCTGTTTAGATTTTCTATTGGATGTAAGATGGAGCAAGAGCCTCTACGTTTGGTTAAAGCAAAAAAAGATCTCCAGGCTGAAGCACACAACAATTATAATTTATTATTAGAGAGATGGTGTGGGCTTTTTTCCTTTTTTTTATGATGACAGTAGAAGCCTGTTAATTGGCTTATCAGCGGACAGTCTGTCAGCCTGATTAAATGGTTGCTCCAATTAAGAGAAGACCAAAAAGCCTTAAAGTGATATTAAAATACCATCCCAAAGAAAGAGGCACGACGCTAACGCCGCAATACACTTTTATGGAAACTCTTTTATCTTTTCTCGTTGGTATTTATTAACTTCTCTGTTAAAGAGAAAAAAATAAAAAGGCTAGTGCAAAGTATATTTGAATCAGCTGGATGCCCTTGTGTTCCTGTCACCAGGCAAAATTTCTTGTGACACAGAATGTACCAAATGTTCTTCTTACGTTCGATTGATGTCTTTCAAGCAAGAAGTTCCAAAACGATCTCCTAATACAGCTCTCCAACTGATGTCTGCACATATCAGGAGCTTACAGAAAAGAAGGTAAATGACATAAGCCTCCTAAACAAGCCATCCTATTTATCATAATGTCATCAAACAAATGACACCACTTATGTAATTTGCATCAGCTGCATATATGTTGTCATTTATTTTGCACTTCTGCTGCCCTCCCTGCAGACATCCATGGTGATCTGTGTCTGTCTCTGTCTCTGTCTCTGTCTCTGTCTCTGTCTCTGTCTCTGTCTCTGTCTCTGTCTCTGTCTCTGTCTCTCTCATTTATTATCTATCTATCTATCATCTATCTATCTATCTATCATCTATCTATCTATCTATCTATCTATCTATCTATCTATCTATCTTCTATCTATTATCTATCTATCATCTACCTATCTATTTTCTTTCTATCTATCATCTAGCTATGTATCATCTAGCTATCTAACTATCATCTGTCTGTCTGTCCGTCTGTCTGCCTGTCATCATTTATTTATCATCTACAGTATAGTTGCTGGTAAAACTGAGGGTCTCATTTCTCTTTCCCCAGTTCCCCCCCCAATCTTTTTTTTCTCTTACTTTTTTTCTCTTTATTTATCTGACAGCACTGTTATCTTCCCTCCTTCCTTTTTGTCCCCTTATTTTTCCAGAGGCTCTCTAGATTATTCTTGATGAGGCTATCGAGAGGAAGACTTCAGGGAAATCAAGGTATTAGGCAGGATGGCGCTAAAGCCAGACAACAGAAAAGGAAGAAATGGGTTAGTTTCATTGCATGGAGAGAGAAGGAATCAAATAGCTATATTAGCTATGTTATATATTGAAAATATTAATTTTCAAATCTCTTTAGCAGAGGGGCTCTAGACTTGTTTCTAGTGATTCAGCTATGGTAGCAATCTAGCTGTACTTCAAATTGAGATTTAAGTGAAGTTGTCTGTCCTTCTCATTCATGTATAATGTTAGAAGAAAGCTCTCTCTGTAATTTATTCAAAGACATCATTAACCCTTGATATTCAGGGTTGAATTCAACTGGAGGCACTGTGGGAAACTTGGATATTGCTCAATCCAACCCACCTTGCAGAGTTTGGAGCATTACATCAGCTTATAGCAATAGTAATAGCAACAGCACTTACACTTATATACTTATATACAGTTTACAAAGTCAGCATATTGCCCATAACAAACTGCGTCCTCCTTTTACTGACCTTGGAAGGATGGAAGGCTGAGTTAACCTTGAGCCTGTCAGGATCGAACTCCTGGCTGCGAGAGCTTATTCAGCCATTATTCCTTTAGGCAGGTAAGACAGTTTGCAAGACTTTCCTGGAAATGGGAGCCAGGAGGCATGATTTTTCTGTTGTTGTGCCTGTCTTGTGCAATCCATACTCCCTGCTATCTGGATGATTCCAAGTCTATTGACCCTTCATAAGGTGTTGAAAACCTGGTTCTTCTCTTGTGGTTGGACTTGGATGGAACCTGTTTTATTTGATATGGATCTATAAGCATCCTAAGGCTTATAGATCCATATCAAATTGTGATATTTTCAATTGTGCACCAGCTTCCCAAAGACGTATGGTGACTGGGCGGCCGTAGAAACGAAACAAGCAAGCAACTGTGCGGTTCCAAAGCCATGAAGCACACTGCAAAGATGTCATTGGAAAATAGTGGGAAGTCAAGTCGATGGGTTTGAACTGCTTGGTGTGTAAGGGGGAATCTGCAGCTTCACTCTGATGGAGATAAACCAACGGCTTCAAATGGCTTCATTGTGGAATGCACTAAAGATGCTGATCTTGTTGTGTGTCTGAGAGGCTTGCAGCCAAGTTCAAGCCTCCCAACCAAACGGAGCCATGTTCTGCTGTGCTGCGCAATGCTGAGTGTGCTGGAAGTCCTGCCAAGCTTTGCTGGGGAGACTGATAGATTTGTTAATATGCTTTAAACATTGGGGGAGGCTGGCAATAGGTTTGGAATATGCTTGCTACTTCGATTGATGTTTTGTACCTGATCTCAGGGCAAAAATATGGTTGGTAGTTAGACGTAGATGCTGGGGTTCTCCTAGGAGTACAGAATATTGACTGATGTCAAGTGAGACCATTGGATACAAAGCCCATGCTTTGCCACTATTCGTATTCTGCTTTTATCCTCTCCTACATTTATCCTGTCCTATATTCTCAGTGGCTAAGATGCTGAGCTTGTCGATCGAAAGGTCGGCAGTTCAGCAGTTCGAATCCCTAGTGCTGCATAATGGGGTGAGCTCCCGTTACTTGTCCCAGCTTCTGCCAACCTAGCAGTTCGAAAGCACATAAAAAATGCAAGTAGAAAAATAGGAACCACCTTTGATGGAAAGGTAACAGCATTCTGTGCACCTTTGGCATTTAATCTTGCTGGCCACATGACCATGGAGACGTCTTCGGACAGCGCTGGCTCTTTGGCTTTGAAATGGAGATGAGCACCAGCCCCTAGAGTCGGGAACGACTAGCACATTTGTGCAAGGGGAACCTTTACCTTTACCTTTATTATTAATATTAAAAACAGTGAGCAAGGAAATAGGCATCTCGCATATCGATCCATACCATATCTGGCCCAAGTCCTGCCATTAAAATAGTCAGAAAAATAAAATGATCATTTAAAACCACTTTTCTGCAATCACAAAGGAACAGTCTTTGTATATATCATCTGGAAAATAGTCTTTCCAGCACTATATATATACCCATTTCTTTTGTTAGGTGTGCTCTCAGGGATTTGAACAAAAAATGCTACAGCCAAGATTGCTTCATGATTTCATTTTAGTCATGCTGGCCACATAACCACGGAGATGTTTTCGGACAGTGTTGGCTCTTCGGCTTTGAAACGGAGATGAGCACCGCCCCCTAGAGTTGGGAATGAATAGCACATATGTGTGAGGGGAACTTTTACCTTTACATTTAGGAGATTCATCTCCTTATTTTTAATTTGGCTTGTTGAAATAGATAATTAGCAAGGGATGTCCAGATAGATTTTCCAAGTATTGGTGTTTAGGAAATAGTAATTGAATACTACCAGGAAACTACCAGGCCAATGAATGAAAACCTTGGGACAAATTATTTAGGTTGAAAATATACTTTATTCTAATCCTCATTTCTTCTACATTTACGGATCTAACAATTATTACAGAAAGGATGGGAGCTGTTTATGATAATACTATGAATTGTATGAGGAGAGTAAATATACAGAATAACAGAGTTAGAAATGACCTTGGAGGTCTTCTAGTCCAACCTCCTGCTCAGACAGGAAACCCTATACTATTTCAGACAAATGGTTGTCTGATATCTTCTTGAGAACTTCCAGTGTTGGAGAATTCACAACTTCTGGAGGCAAGTTGTTCCACTGGTTAATTGTTCTAACTATCAGAAAAATTCTCCTTAGTTCTGGGTTGGTTCTCTCCTTGATTAGTTTCCATCCATTGCTTCTTGTTCTTCTTTCATGTGCTTTGGAGAATAGGTTGACTCTCTCCCTACCGAAGTACCCTCATCTAATTAAATGGATTGGCGGTATCTGCAGGATAAACAACAGCCCACAAATGACAGTAGATCTACCTGCAGACCAACACACTACATCCCCACACAGCACTTACCTTTCAAAAGACTTAGAAAACAATCCCATCCCTTATCTCGAAGAGATTATTGTTACATTTCTTTGCACAGGTGAGCCCCAAATACACATGCCTATCACTGAAAGACTGTTGCACAAGAAGACTGCTGATTCAGGGAGAACAATAGTGAGGGGTAGTGGGTGGTGGGGAATCAAACAAAAATATAGATAGGATCATGTGGAAAGGCAGATCAAATGCCTAGAAGCTCCATACTGTTTGTACTAGCATTATTTTTAATGCCACTAGCTAGATTTCTAAACTGGTTGTTTTCAATAAGCCTTACAGAGAGTTTTCAGATTTTCGAATCTCTGAGATGTATGCTAATGGCAGGAGGTTCCCCGAAAGGGGGAAGGAGGGAATGAAGGTGATAATAGAAAAGACAGAATGATAGTAATCAAATCACTTCACCATTTTTAATATATCTTAACTTGCTCAACCCATCCCTCCCCTCCAATTCCTCTCTATATGATGACACAACAGCGATCAGTCTCATTCGAGACAATGATGAATCTGCATACAGATGGGAGGGTGAACAACTAGTCTTGTGGTGCAACCAGAACAATCTGGAATTGAATACACTCAAAACCGTAGAAATGGTGGTGGACTTTAGGAGAAACCCTCCCATATTGCCACCTCTTACAATACTAGACAACACAGTATCAACAGTAGAGACCTTCATATTTTTAGGTTCTACCATATCTCAAGACCTAAAATGAAAACCTAACGTCAAAAACGTCATCAAAAAAGCACAACAAAGAATGTTCTTTCTGCGTCAACTCAGAAAGCTCAAACTGCCCAAGGAGATGCTGATCCAGTTCTACAGAGGAATTATTGAGTTTGTCATCTGCAGAACCCAACCCTTGTTGGGTTCTGCCACCCAACAAGACAGACACAGACTTCAGAGGATAATTAGAACTCCAGAAAAAACAATTACTACCAACCTGTCTTCTGTTGAGGACCTGTATACTGCAGGAGTCAAAAAGAGGGCTGTGAAAATATTTACAGACCCCTCGCATCCTGGACATAAACTGTTTCAATTCCTACCCTCAAAATGACACTATAGAGCACTGCACACCAGAACAACTAGACACAAGAGCAGTTTTTTCCCGAACGCCATCACTCTGCTAAACAAATAATTCCCTCAATACTGTCAAACTAGTTACTATTACTATTAGTTGCATTACTATTAATCTTCTCATCATTCCTATCACCCATCTCCTCCCACTTATGACTGTATGACTGTAATCTTGTTGCTGGTATCCTTAAGATTTATATTTACTGTTTCCTAATATGATTTGATTGCTTATTTGTTCCCTACGACTATCATTAAGTGTTGTACCTTATGATTCTTGACGAATGTATCTTTTCTTTTATGTACACTGAGAGCGTGTGCAGCAAGACAATTTCCTTGTGTGTCCAATCACACTTGGCCAATAAAGAATTCTATTCTGTTCTGTTCTGTTCTGTTCTGTTCCGTTCCGTTCCGTTCCATTCCGTTCCGTTCCGTTCCGTTCCGTTCCGTTCCGTTCTATTCTATGCACTGTTTTGTAAATCCTTGATGGATTTAATTTTAAAAGCAGAAAGCAAAAAAAAAAAAGTGTTGTAATATAAAAAGGTAGAGTTTGGGCTATTCTCTTTAGTTATATCTGTGTCACATACTATATTTCCTGCAAATGGTAAGATAAAGTTGGTCAGTTCGGGCCAATATTCCTGAAGTGCAACCAAAACTCAGTTTTACCCCAAGTGTGTTCATGCAATTCAGTGCAAGCTAAGCTCTCTAATCTAGAAACTACCTTGCACACATACTGGTACACATATACATAAAAAAACAAGAATAAAACACACCCATTCTCTTTTCTCCAATGTTTTTTTTTATGTCTTGTCACTGTAAATAATCCAAAAGGAACAATGGAACAATTTAAAGGATATAAGCCACAAGAACTAGTCAGCTTTGTCAATAAAAGTCAAAATCAGAACTGATTGTCCAAAAGGAAGAAAAGCATAAAATTGAATGGAGAAAAAAGAAGAGGCAATTTCAGAATGAAAAACTCATCTCGCTATTCTGTGTAGTAGTTCCTGTATGTAGTACTACAGCATGTAGTTGCCTTCTGAGATATTGTTGGGAGTAACACATGAACAGATTTTATGTTCCACATATTTTCTCCATATATTGTTCCTCTAAGACAGGGGTGTCAAACTGGTGGCCCACGGGCCAGATGTGTCACATGCTGGCCACGCCTACCCCAGCTCCGTGAAGGGGAAAACATTGCAATATGCCACATGACAGCAATGTTTTAACAGTAACAGAGTTGGAAGGGACTTTGGAGGTCAACTAGTCCAACCCCCTGCTCACGCAGGATACCTGTATTAGGGATTAGAACCGCCGAACTGCCAACCTTTCTGATCGGCAAGCTCAGTGTCTTTAGCCACTGAGCCGCCTAGTCAGGCAGACTAGGTGTGATGCTGCGAGTTTGACACCTGTGCTCTAAGGCCCACCTTCCATCAGATCATTGACTAGTTTGTTTATTGCACCAGTTTAGTAGCTGCTTCGATCACCAAAGCAATTCTAATCTATATGGAGAAACTTGTTTTTTAGTTCTTCCATCTTTGGAGACTTCTTTCCTCTCTCTTGAACAGCTGGGAACTTTCTTGCTTAATTAGCATCCTTATCCCTGCCTTTCTACAACATAATCCTGTAGGCTTGTAGAATCCCTATCAAGTTTTCCCCAATCTGAATTGATTTCTCATAAAAAAAAAATTCCTTTGTCAGCATTTTGTTGTCGACACCTTGTGCTTAACAACATTGGAATGTTTATTAATATCCCAGGATATCACTGTAACTCAGTCAAATTCAGCTCACAGATGACCAATTATACCAACTATAAAATGCTTTTTCCTTCCCAAACTCAGACTGGATGATATTCCGACAACATTTGAGCCCCAGATTAATATTAATATATAAATAAACTAGCCTGGTCATTTTGGTCTTCTCCCAGATCTGACTTGGCTGGTGTATTTAATGAATGCCCCCCAGCCCAAGGAAAGCTTCTATGTCATCCTCAATATTCTCCACCAGTGTTGGCCTCTTGGCCCGTACATAAAATACCTTTGGCTGATTGGAATTTTAAGCTGCAGCAAAAGCCAAGCACATGTGGATGCGCTAAATTGTTCAGACGCATCGCCTTGTTGTCCACAATTTATCAGCTGTGGCCGTTTAACTCACACTCACTTGAGCAGAATTAAGGGTGTTTACTTTCCTCATAAGAGGGCAATCAGATATGTACCAATTTTGGTTTTTTTTTAAACCGTGGCCAGCCAGGGAGCTGCAAACTGAAGGGAGAAGGGATTCGGGGAAGGCCTAATCAATCACTGACAGATTACAGCTAAAGCCACTTCCATACCCATTAAAGCAGGACAAATGCAGAATTGCAACTGAACAACTTCTAGTTTTAAGCCAACAGTGGGACTTCCTAGTTATTTATCAAAGTCATTGCTGGTAAGCAGCACGCCTCACTGCTCAATTGTACTTCACAGCAGACAGAGCTGACTGAAGCCTCCGTCATGAAAGGAGTGTTTATGCCCTCAGCTGTGGTGCTGTCAGCCCTCTGGAATTTACTGTAAATCACACAGCTTTTATTGCAAGATTTAGTAGCTTATCCTCTGTGGGCTCTATTCACTGCAAGCTTGTTACTATTTGGATGTTAGCCTCAGTCCATAAAGGGACTTGCTACACATCATCAAACAGCAGCGAAAAACCAAAGGTTTCATTTTTCAATTTTCTAAACCCTAAACTCCTCAACAGTCATTGAATTTCATTGCGGAAAGTGGAAGTCTACTTTATTATGGTACTCAATTTCCCCAATGGAGTTATACACTTATAACATTACTTTTATTTCCAATGACAGGATCTGGCCATCTGTCCTGGCTGTAATTTCATAACACACTCGCTAGTTTTTATTTTAAGGGAATTTCCCGATATTATATTGAGCCAGTGACAAAATTGTAATGTAGATATAAAGGGCACAATAATGATAACTATATTAACCGCTGCCTAACATTTTAACAAAGTTTTTCCATTATTTTCTCCCCACCCCCACATTTCACCCCCTCCCCTCACCTTGCTCTGGGTATGGAGGAGCTTAATAACCTTTTAATACACTCCAATTGACAAATGGAAATAGTCCATCTCAAAACGCAGAAAATTCAAAACCGTTTTCAAGAGCTGGGTTTGGCAGAGTGGGTACAGAAGGGGTAAACCGGATTAATTTTTCTGGAGAGCAGAACAGTGATGCAAAATATTTGCCACTGATCTGTCCTAATGTTAAATTAATGATAAGAGACTTATTAAATGCCTTTTTTTAATCAGAAAGCTAGACTACATTTACACATAGTCCAGAATTCTGGCAACACAGCTACTGTATTTGCCTTCATTGTATAACCTTAATAGGTTTTATACTCACTTTTAGGCTCTGTTTCTGACATGTTTGAAAAAGGAGACTACTCACAGTTGTTTGGGGCTTTGTCGTTGCCCTCCTTCAACTGAAGAAACTCAAAGTTATGGTTTCTTCTATGTGATATTTCAGATTCAAGCAGAAATAAAACAAGGCCATCAAGATGTGGCTAGGCAAAACAGTCTCTTTTTTTTTGACTACATCAAGCTCTGGATCTTTTAATTGTGCTTCCAGGGGCTTTCATTATCTTGAAACTCTTGTGATTCAATTTGGGGTTGTTGAGGTTTTTTTATTCCAAAGTAGCAAAAAAAAAAAAAGTGCATTTTTAAATTTTTGTTGTAAGTTCTTTGTCTGGCAGAAGGTCTACAAAGTTAGAGGGGGATTGAAAAACAGATTATGATGATCAGCCTTTTCTTGGCTTTTATGCAGTGGTGAAATGTAACATTTGTTACTGTCAGTTCTGTGGGCGTGGCTTGGGGGGTAATGTGACTGGGTGGGCATGGCCAACTTTTTTTTTTTTACTTTTAAAAGCATTTTTTCTACAACCTTAAGAGGTTGCAGAAAAAAAATGCTTTTAAAAGCCTCTGACGATCAGGCAACTCAGCTGGGATCGTCAGAGGATTTTAAAGGCATTTTTTTCTGCAACCTCTTCGGCTGAAGAGGTTGCAGAAAAAAATGCTTTTAGAAGCCTCTGAGGATCCCAGCTGAGTTGCACGACCATCAGAGGCTTTTTTAAAAAAAACTTTTAAAAGCATTTTTTTCGGCCAAAGAAGTTGTAAAAAAAATGCTTTTAAAAGTTAAAAAAAAAGCCTCTGATGATTGCAGGGCTTAGCTGGGCATGGGGGGTGGGCAGGGATTTTTGCTACCGGTTCTCCGAACCACCCGCCGCCATCGCTACCAGATCGGGCGATCTGGTCTGAACTGGGAGCATTTCACCCCTGCTTTTATGGCAAAGTTCTTCCTGCAGAACCTACAGTAGTTCTTGAGTTACAACATTCATTTTAAGAATGGTTTGATCTTAGGACAGCAGACTTCAACTCCCAGAACAAAGTGATTTATGACCTGTCCTGGAAGTTACAATAGTCACACCATCCCTGTGCTTATGTGATCATAATTCCGGGGACTTGGTAGCTGGTTTCCATGAGCATGATTTGCAAAGTTTCTAGTTGGCTTATAACAAGCAAAATCAACGGGGGAAGCTGGATGATCACAGTACAAATAGCCATAAAATCGGGTTCAGTCATTTGATGACTCACTTGATAACAATTGCATCACTTTGCAACTAAAATTCCAGTCCCAATTGTGGTTGTAAGTTGAGGATTATCTATACTATTGAAAACCACCCAACTTTTTCCGGCAATATTTCCTGTCACTGATTGCTCCATCAATATGCCCTTTCTTTCTTTTTTTAAAAAATTTGATTTATATGCCGCCCTTCTCCGGAGACTCAGGGCGGCTTACAATGCACTAAGCAATAGCCTTCATACTTTTGTATATTTATACAAAGTCAGCTTATTGCCCCCACAAACTGGGTCCTCAATTTACCTACCTTAGAAAGGATGGAAGGCTGAGTCAACCTTGAGCCTTGGTGAGATTCGAACCTGCAATAATTGCAGGCAGCTGATGTTAATAACAGGGCTTTAGACCACTGTACTATCCAAGGCTCTTTTTGTTGGGACTTCATTGTATAAATATTTTATTGATTTTGACCGTGTGCCATCAAGTTGGCCAAAGAGGTTGTAAAAAAATGTTTTTAAAAGGCTCTGATGATCCCAGATGAGTTGCCTGATCGTCAGAGGCTTTTAAAAGCATATTTTACAACCTCTTTGGCCGAACAGGTTGTAGAAAAAATGCTTTTAAAAGTTAAAAAAAAGGCTGTACATTATATTATACATATAATATAATTTGTATATTATATGTATTATATGTATAATATAATGTATGGTATATTATGTTTTATAAAGGTTTTTGTGCCCAACCTTTCATATGTTCCTTTGTACACAATTTTATATGATCCTTTTGTATATCTGTTGTGCATATGTGTGTAAAACTCTTAACGTTCTTGGTTAGGATAATGAATTTTGTTCCCTGGCTTGGCTCAAGTAACTGGCTGAAGACTTCCTTTTCCCTATGACCAAGTATTTTTGGATGTTGTTATTTTTAAGTGCATTTTTGCATATATATTTGTTCACATGGAAAAATATGAAACAACACTCAAAAGTAAAAGTATATATTCTGAACTATTTAGTCATAAATAATCTTCCTTGCAGCATATTGTTTGCCAATTGTCAAAAAGGCAAAATGCATCATAAGACAAGAGAACAAGAACACACAGATTTTGGGGGGAAATTTCCGTATTCTTATTTAAATGTACAGATGGGGGGGGGAGGAGGAAATGTCACCATCCATCCTACATGCGATAGAGACTCAAGCAATAAATGTTTTGACCATTTTGATCTCCGAATCCGAAATAAAATTAAAAACTCCCAGAAATGCATTAATTGTGAAAACACAATTTAAACAAGTACAGCGAGGAAATAGATTAGATAGATGATATAGAGATAGATAGATAGATAGATAGATAGATAGATAGATAGATATTATGCAAAGCATTTTACACCCCATATATTTAGTTTCTGGGCGACCTCAAATAGACTGGTGAAGGAAATATAGCAAAAGGTGATTAGATTTCAGTCATATAGTTGAAATCAATCATAAAGTTTACATATGTGTGCATTTCTGTGTGCATGAATACATATGGATACTTAGATCCTAAGTGCATTTTGAGTTATCACTTTTTTGGTTTTTTATGAAAAGCTGGCTTTTTATGGTACTTCACTCAATGTTTTTTCTCTTGTGAGGAGAATACATATGGAGTAAAACCATTAGTGTTATATAGGACAATAGAAAACGAAGGTAGGCTAAAAGGCTTTCTTCAATAACATTGGAAATGGTTATTTCTGACCTCCCAGATTCAGTTTCACCCCATTGTGAAATTTGAATCAAGTGACAAAAATTTGCCTAGGGATAGCACTTATTATAGATTTAATTTTGCTTCTCAGCCTTGTTAATTTGTCTTCAGAGTTACTTTCTATATGACCTCCATCTCCCGCTCATTGATTATCTTGTTTTAAACCTGGATGGACCAGTTTGCCATACAATAACAAGGACCTAATAGGTTTCTAAAAAAAAAAATGGCACAGTAGTTACTCCAAAATTGTTGAAGACACTAAATAAATGAAAATTACTGTATTTGAATGATCAAGCCAGCGTCCACAATAGAAGAATAATTTATCAATGTTGAAAGAATAGCCAATTTACTTTGACAATTTATGCTAAGTAATCTGGGTGCGTAGGATAGTTGGTAATTACTATGTATGAAATTTAGGGGGGGAAATAATCTCGTCAAAGTGTTCCCTCCCCCTTCTTTGTGGAGAAAGAGAGGGAGGGAGAGGAAGGCTGTCCTTTGAAGCTGAGTTTGTTCTTTCAAATTTCTGTTTGAGGATGCCTGAAAGTTGCATTTCCATAGATTAGACAGACAGCTTTACCTTTCCGTGGTGTTTAGGAATTTCATGGGGGTGATTCCTTTGGGACTCACCTCATGCTGTAAAGTATGTTGTGATCACATTTACTGAGTTCTCTGTTCACAAAAGCCCCTCCAGGCAGTTCAGTGCGGCTGTCCTGAGGGATGGAAGCTCAAAGGAGAGGCTTCAGTTATAAAAGGTATTTTTAGCTTGGAGAAGAAATATGAATCAACTGGAGAACCTGCAGCTATAACTCCACCCTAGGTGGGCCTACCTTCATTTACTTCAGTCAGTTGAAGCTTCATTTGCAGCTGATGGTGGGTCTCTCTCTCTCTCTCTCCCTCCCTCCCTCCCCCTCCCCCTCTCCCTCTCTGTCCGTCTCTCTCCCACTTCCCCTCCCTCTGTCTCTTTCTCTCTGTCTCTCCCTCTCTCCGTCTCCCTCCCTCCCTCCCCTTCTCTCTCTCCCTCCCTCTCTCTCAGTCTCCCTCTGTCTGCCTGTCTCTCTCTCCCTCCCCACTCTCTTCCCCTCCCTCCCTTCCTCCCTCTCCCTCTCTCTCCCACTTTCCCTCCCTCCCTCCTTCTCCTCCTGTCTTTGTGGAAATCGAACGCATATCTGAATTTACACCTTTTTTTTTAAAAAAAACAACGCTTTGCAAAATGTAAAGTTCTGTCAGGCTTCAGGTTACCCTTTAGATAGTTGCATAATGTTTGCTTTAGGTTTAAACCTATAGCATTTTTTAAAGCTTTCCATCTTAACCAATATGAGTCATGGGGTTTACGGTGCATGTACAGTACACTTTCATGTTTCTTAAAATCTGTGTCTGTGCTTTCACATTCCTCACACTAACACTGCAATTCATTTTGTGCTGTTCAGAATAATCTCCACTGAGGTCCCACTTCTCAAGCATCACAGCAGGATGGGCAACTTGTGTTCTGAGGTCTACATGTGACATCTGAGTCACTTTTGGGGTGGGTTTTTTTTTTTTTTGCATCCTTTACAGCAGGGGTGTCAAACATTCATTGTTATGGCAGTGTCACGTGACGTATCACGACTTCCCCCCCTTTGCTAAACTGGGTGTGGGCGTGGCCAGTATATGACACATCCTGCCGCAGGCCGCAAATTTAACAGCCCTGTTTTAGAGCCTTCAGAGAAATAATTGCTGAAAACAGAAAGCAGCATCCTATCACTTGGACAACATCTATGTTACACACATTGTTTTGCAATCCATCTATGAGGTAGGCTATATACTTAATCTGATTTGATATTTGGGAACTGAGTGACTGGAATACAAGGCTCCCAGAATTAGTGACTTTGCTATGGGCAGATCATTACTGGTTGACCATTGTTCTGTGGCAGCACATTCCCCCCTGTAGGGACAGGCACCAGATTAAGTTGGTGTGTCCCCAGAGGTTAATAGATCCAATTGGATTTGACGCAGCTCTGAGGAATGTTTTTCTGAACCCTCACTTAGTGGCCTTGTTGAGATATGGACTAACGGGATTTTCTGGGCACTTGAATCATTGCTTCTAAGCACTCACTATCCTGGGTCATAGCCTGCTTTGCCTCAAGAATACAGAGCAGTTATACGTGATGAAATATGGGGACCGGTAGCCTGAGCAATATTGGGGCAGGTCTGAATCTGAGCAGATGTACCGTTGGTATGGTTACATATCAGATGCTATGATGATTAGGGAGAAGAGTGAATGATAGGTTTCTTCCCTGATTGGGTCCATGGAATCTGGGACAATTCAGGAAGCTCTCCAGTGTTGGACAAATAATACAGTTCTTATTACATTTCTTGGTTCAAGAAATGCTCTAGTACAGAAGTGTCAAACTCGATTTCATTGAGGGCTGCATCAGGGTTGTGTTTGACCTTGGGGGGCAGGGGAGGCATTGCCAGGGTGGGCATGGCCAGCTCAACATCACTTGTGTTGGGAGCACCTGTGGGGTCCAAGTGCTCTGCCAGCGAAAACAGGCTCCCGAGCTCCATTTTTTGCTGCGATGGCCTCCTGTAACACTCTGCCAGCAAAAATGGAGCTCAGGAGAGCTCCCCGTGGCCCTCACAAGCCCCGATTTCAGCTGCAACAACCTCCTGCAACCCTCTACCAGTGAAAACAGCGTTCGGGGCCTCCCATTTGTGCTGGCAGGGGAACTGTGGACTTTGCTGTTTCCAGGGTGGCCCCACGAGCCAGATTTAAGTGCCCTGCAGGCCGGATCTGGGCCTCAGGCCTTGAGTTTGACACCCCTGCTCTAGTACCATCTGAGCTCCACTGTGAGCTATTTGCACAATTCTTCCCAGACATAATTGCTTGGATCTACTCCATTAATACCCTACTTGAGTGTCCAGCACCTAATCTAATAAACAGCTACTGTATTCAAGGCAGTTTCATTGCCTGAATCTCTCTGAGGCTTTTCACAGCAGTTAAGCCTATGTGATTGGATCATCTCTTCTGAATGTGCTTCTCCACTTAGAGTAGATAGGTCCTGCTACTATATCCCTGCATCTAATTGTGTATGATACTTTGGTTTAAATAATAGAACAAGGTTATGATCAACCTTTAGATGATTACTTGATGATGCTTATTAATGTCTGCCTAGGCTGATTTGGTCAGTATATTGAACATGCTATGTTCATCGCGCATCAATAAAGTTTTAGATAGCCTTGAAACCAAGATTTGGGATGAGCAATTACAACATTTCAGATGTGAGGCTCAACAGCATCTTTCTCTAACCATGCATAAGAGAATCGTTCTCAGTTACGCTTAGGAAGTGGAATCTCATAGCAAATTGTGGTGTGCTCTTTTTATACTTTACATTTTTTAAGAGCCTCCAAGTTTTAAAGGGAGAGATAATAGGAGCTGCACTTTGGGATTCATAGTATGCAACACTGTAGAAAATTGTGGAAAAGAAGCCCTTGAACAACCCATAACCTAGAAATCATTTTCAGACCGTTTGATGGGTCTTCTGAATAACAATTACATTCCCAGAAATCAAAGATCATTTTCTGAATGGCTTATGAATAGGAAGGGGCTAATTTCTTTACAATGAATAGCGCAACCGGCTCTACAGTTCAGATTGAACTGACTTTTTTTTCTGCTTGACTTTGGAGATTTAAAGCATGAAATAGGATCTCCATGTTAAATGCTGATTAGTGGCGCATGTGCTGCTACACAGCAAAACATGTCCCCCCCCCTCCCGTATGAAGGCGTGTGGAGTGCAATTTTCCATTTGGATAAATTTGTCAGATTAGAGCACCAGGATTTAGCTGTGAAACTTCTATTAATGTCAAATGGAGTCAAGCAGGCAAAAAGGTACCCCTCGGAGATACAGTACGTTAACTTAAGGGACTGCTTTGAAAAGACTTGCGTTTACATTATCTTGCAAAGCTGGCTGGGTAGCTCCATTTGGAATGAAGAGTACCAAAGATTTCTTGTGATTCTTAAGAGTAATTTGGGGGCTTAATCACATGGCACTTTCTATTCCATTCAGGACTGAGGAACACTTTTTCTTTTTAGTATTTTGCAGGTGTGTAAAACTCCAATTACTTGTTATATCAATGCCATTAAATTATTATCACAGAAGACCCTTCTTAGGAAGTTCTAGGAAATTAGGCAATGGTGAGCAGTTTTTGCTGAGCTGAAATATCCCCATATCCCTTTTTTTAACTATCATTCACAGACTATGTGTGAAATGAATTGTGAGTGGTCATTTTTGCTGTGTGTGTGTGTGTGTGTGTATGAGAGAGAGATAGAGAGAGGTGGGGAGGGAGGGAGGGAGTGTTTTCAGAAACTTAGGTTTTTCTAGATGGGATCAAAAAACAACTGTCAATTTCCCTGGAACATCCCAGATACATGACTGTTTTAGACTATTGTGGACATAAGGATCCAGTAAAAGCTACAATGACAGTTTATAATTTGAATCGCTTTTATGAATATATAAATGCTCCCTTAAGCTTATGATTAAAATTCTCTTTCAGTCAGGACTGAAGTCATCAGGTGAAACTCACCTGGTATTTTCAAACTTGTCATCCTGAAGTTCCCTAATAGCTTACAAGCAGTTAATGATAAATTCTGAAAATGATTAGAAAGTGAGGTATACAAACTTAGTGTCCTTGAAAAGTCTCTATTGTGGGTAGGAGGAATATGACTAATCTGTCCGCACTCAAACCCTCAGGAAACCACTATTTGGCAGTCCCTTTATGAGGAGCAGCCATCCGGAGCACATGTGGGAGATCTCCCATCCTCTCCTTAGCTGGACTGGAGAGGTTCCAAAGTACTGGTCTCTACTGAGCAGTTTCTTGGTCTTTGCCACAGTTGTCAAATCCATTTGCAAAGCCATCTTCAATTCATTATATCACGCTCAGAAATCGGCAATTTGCATTATCTACATGATGACATCATGGGATACATGATAATACTTGTGTCTCTTCTTCCCTGGACTCATGCAGTTGTAGAAGCTAATACAGTAGCTCTCCCCAACAGGGCTGTCTTAATGCATGGGCCTGAAGGGCACTTGCCTGTGGCCCCCACAAGCATAGGGGCCAGTGGTGAAATCCAAATGTTTTTACTACTGGTTCTATGGGCGTGGCTTGGTGGGTGTGGCAAGAGAAGGATACTGCAAAATCCCCATTCCCTCCCCACTCCTGGGGGAAGGATATTGCAAAATCTCCATTCCCATCCCACTCTGGGGCCAGCCAGAGGTGATATTTGCTGGTTCTCCAAACTGCTCAAAATTTCCACTACCGGTTCTCCAGAACTTGTCAGAACCTGCTGGATTTCACCCCTGATAGGGGCCCCATACTAATATGTGTATGTTAACCCTTCAATGCACCTTGTATCATATAAATACAGCAACATATGTATTACATTTTACTGCATTTTTTTATTAATACTAACATGCAAATATATGTTTAATTTTATCGACCATTTACATTTTTATTCCTGTGAGTAGTTGCCATAGGGGCCCCAGTACACTGCTTTGTCCGAGGGCCCATAATGCTGTTAAGATGGCCCTGCTCCCTAATTAGAAATCTTCATTTTTAATGGCAAATTTTCTTTCATCTTCAAAAGCTCTGGAATGATCTTGTCCAGATAAAAATCCCACTTCATTCTCCCCTCTTCAAAAACATCCAGATGAAGAGTTTTTAAACAACAGGAAATCATTTTAAGATTATCACAATTTACCTCCTATCTTGCCCTGATTTTAGAATCCTCGGTACTAAATTGCAACTTCATCCATTTTACTTTTATAATTATTACTGATCAGCACGATAAAGTACGGAGAGAAAGGATATTCTTCTTCCTATTTCTGTCCTGGCTTAATTTTCTGAACATTTGGTTAAGTCTTTAACTCTGCTTTAAGAAGAGGCTTCAAAGAGAGGTATGCTTAAATAGGAGAAGGAAAGATCAACATTGGAATTCTAACAGAACTACTGATTATATTTAAGGATGCCCTCCTATACACACAAGTCTTGAAATCCACTCCCCCAGGACTGAAGAGGCTTACATTTAAGTAGACCAGTAGAGGATTGTTTGTTAAGTTTTTTCAGGATCTCTCCACTCCATATTGGTATTTGAGCTGCCTAGAATATTTTCTTCCTCAGAACTCTTTTTTTTTTGTACAGCTTTTGCCTTATTGAGCCAATAAAGCTGAATAACTACTGTATGAACTCTGAAGAATGAAGAGCACAAAGGACACACTGATTTATTATTAGCATTGCATTAGTAATTTCTGTTATTATGTTCTTGTGAGAATGACATCCAAAACAATACTGAGTGCTCCTGTAATGCTTCCTATTCACTTAAGCTGTTTTAAATACTCAAGTGGGATTTATCTGTACTATTATCAGCCTTCTGAGGTAGACCAGACAGGAAACAAGACCAGATGAGTTAATGCTACTTTATTATAAAGATACATTAACAGAATGTTGCAAGTCTGAAAGTCCTATTTTCCCACTGTCTCCTTTACAGCGCAATAAACTAGTGAGGGTTTCTTCTGAGCCTTTTGCCCCATCTATTGTCCAGTGGCAGGCTATGCTGTGTCTTATTTGACCATTCCCTAGCCATCATCTCTTGACCCCATTTCCCCGATATAAGTTACATCAGCATGGGTTTCATGAAGTGGAAATGGGTTATCCAAAATAGATTCAAAGAGCAAAGTTTTCCAGCAAAAGATTGAATGGTTAGATAACTGTGTCTGGATAACTCCATCTATCCTCGGTATAGACATGTGGTAAATCTTGTGATTATGTACATGCTATTGGCCATTTAAAAAAATTGTCTTGGCATAATATTATTCTCTGGGTTTCCTAGTCAATTCCCCTAACTTATCTGTAATTTAAGGCGAGCGGGGCTGAATATCCAAAAACATCAGCTATGAACAGAAGCTGGAAATTGGCACAGTCTTCCTCAACCTGGTTCTACCTAGGAGTTCTGGTGATTATGGGAACTGTAGTACTAATGCCTCCAGAGGGCACCAGATTAGGGAAGTCTGGGTTTAGAGACAGTGTATTGCATGCTCAATCAATTTGTAGGAGATAAGTGTTTGGACTTGTGTTCTTCATAGCTGTGAGCAGTTGGGAATAGAAAGGAGCTGGACTTTGAATGAAGGCATGGGAAAGCTGAAAGTCTAGTTGAAATTAATTAAAAACTGAGAGGAAACTTGGCAGAGGGGTAGGAAACTGTTGTGGGGGAAATCGTATTGAGAACTAAATAATCAAAAATGTCTTCTAATAAATCTGGGTGATATTGTGAATCAGGGTGAACAAACCTTTGATCCTCTAAAACAGGGGTCTCCAACCTTGGCTGCTTTAATCCTGGTAGACTTAAACTCCCAGAATTCCCCAGCCAGCTTTGCTGGATGGGGAATTCTGGGAGTTGAAGTCCTCCAGGCTTAAAGCGGCCAAGGTTGGAGACCTCTGCTCTAAACGTTCTAGTTAACACTTACAACTGTCTTGTCACTGTGAGTCTTCTAGGAGTTGTACTTCAGCATCAACTGCAGGACCATAAGCTTTCCACCCCTGTGGTAAATAAAAGAAATATTTAAAGGATACAATAAAACACCAATGCTTGTTTTACCCAAAAGAATCTAAACTAGCTAACTAAGTGTAATAGTGAGGCTATTCTTATGGCTCTAAAGCTGAGGAGACCATTTAATTCTATTTTCTAAGGATAAGAGTGTCAGATGGGTTAAGCAAAAATGAATAATATGTGATTTTTGTGGCTGTCCTGAGGTTGTAAAGTATTACCTAACAATTAATACAATGCTGCATTCTTGCATTTTATATAAATCAAAATAAATCATAGATGTTTCATTGCATTCTATGCTGCCAGATAGTAGGAGTGTAGCTCTTTCCAGCATATAGATAGCCTTTGTTATGCACAGAAATGCTGGTCTGGACAAATAAAACTCAAGGAAAAAAACCTGGAAGAATTGAACTGGAAACAATAAATATGGACTGGGTTAAGTTGAATGGAACAGAATCCCAAAGGATTAAAATGGATCAAAAGAGTAAAACTGAAAGAGCTTTAAAATTTACCATTGATTTGCGGGATTCAGTGTCACAAGATGTGATTGAGACAATTGCTTAGCTGGATTTTGCATGGATTTACACAATTTAATGAAAAGCACAGCAAGATAATAGAGTCCTAAGGCTGTAATTTTGGAAGGAATCTGTTAGGTCTGTGTAAGAAACTATTTTGCCAATAAATGAATACTTATCTAGGTGTAATTACAGCAGTGCCAATCAGTTATATTACCCCATTACTTTGAATGCCAACCACAGACACTGAATCTCTTTAATAGCTTGGATAGATATTTCGAAGTCACAAACATATTAGAAATGAATAACACATCACACCGGATAAGCTTTGAGATGAAGCTATCTGCGTCCCTGGCTATAGACACATCCGCATATGCGGTATGGACTTACTAATAACATTTATGTTTAATTTGTAATTGCTCACATCTTAGCACTAAAAGAACCCTATTCTCTGCCACCGAGAAAAAGAAAGAATTGGAGGCATCTGGCTTACAAAAATGTTTATAGCAATGGCAATAGCACTTAGATTTATATACCGCTTCATAGTGCTTTACAGCATCCTCTGAGTGGTTTATAACATCAGCTTATTGCTCCCAACTATCTGGGTCCTCATTTTATTGACCTTGGAAGGATGGAAGGCTGAGTCAACCTTCAGCCGGTGAGAATCGAACCACTGAACTTCTGGCAGTCGGCAGTCAGCAGAATTAGCCTGCAGTACTGCATTCTAACCACTGGGCCACCACGGCTCTATTATGTTGAAACAATACTTAATAGAGAATTATATTTCCTGGATTTTATATCAATGAACATCTCTCTCTATACAGTACGTACAGATGCAAACATACATAGATGACCTTGCCAGAAATATGCCAGATTTGTTACCAGAGCGACAATATGTAGTTTATCCAAAACAAGCAGAAAGGATGTCAGCCTCACCAGGTGGACCGAACTCGGAATCAACTCCACTAGGAAGGCTAAGAATGTTTTTATTATGAGTGGCTGTAATAACAGAATCTTATTGCTTCTGGTTCCTTTTTGATGTTTTAACTAGGGATTGTAATTGTAGAAATCTTATATGTCTCATTCCTAATTTTCATCAATGGGAATTGGGTTCTTATTCTCTAAATGTGTATGTGATCTGTGTCAATGTGTTGGAGATTCATTAAAAGATTGAAGGAAATTAAGACCATGCTGGATCAGACCTTGCATCTGTTTAGTCCTGTTTTCTGCTTTCACAGTGAACAAGATGCCTATGGGAAAATTACAAGGACAACGTAAGCATAACAGCATCCTCTGCTCATGGCATTCAAATGTATACCCAGCAGCTATTTATATCCTTATCATCATGAATTTGTCTAATCTACTTTTAAAGTTGTCAGAGTCAGCAACCATCACCATATTATGCAGAAGAGAACTCCACACTTTAAATAATGCACTCACATGTAGAAGCACTTCCATTTGTTTCTTTGGTATCTCCCTTCATTGATTTTTCATTACTGTACCTGCACAGTATATACAGTTGCAGAATTTATTTAACTACCATAGGATGCAGCCCCTGGTTTAGATAAGGAAAGATGGTGAGCTAAATAAAACGGCAATGGATTATCCACTGACCTTGGTTTGAAATGCACACCATAAGACATTCAAAATGATAGGATTTTGCTAATCTCTTTTTGTCAGTATATCTAAGAACTGCATCCTAAATTCTTTAATGCAATAAATATTTTGCCCTAGTCCGGCAAGGGATTAGACATAATTGGTCAACCTGGCTATGGTAATCATTGGGAAGTATATCCCTTCTGTATTATAATGCTCGCCTCCACTCTATTGGCCAGGTTGGTTATTCACAGCTTGATGTGACTGGACATACAGTATCATCTGTGGAAACCTGGTGATGAGTTGCCCAAGAGGCTTCATTTTCTGTACAATCATAAATTTATTATAACAAGGAAAAATTTTTTTAAAAAAATAATTTAAAGAGTCCAAGTTCTGAAGAAGCCATTGTATAGCTATGCAATCAGTGCAGTCCCAACTACGATATGCTTTAAACACAGAGCGATTTTCTGTCTGAATTCCTTCAAGAACATATTTACTGTCTAGGACCATGCAAAGACAAGATTAGGGAATGGGATCCCAAATGCATGATTTAGGTTTGCCTATTACAATTCTTGCATTGTGCTGTCAAAGTTTGGCTGATAATGAAAAGAATGAAACATTAATGAATGTGCGCTGAATGCACAAGCATTTTACTAGAGCTGTCTCTAAAACTAAGCCTTGCATGCTTGGCCTACATTCTCAGGCTCTTGCCAGCTTCTTGGCATCTTCCTAGTAGATGGAATGAAAAGCAGTGAATTGTTCAGTATTGTCCACTGACAGTGATTCAAGGAAAGAAAGCAACTGTTTTGGTGCACTACTTCTCTTCTTTCTCAAGATCACAAATAATTTATTATGCTTTATATATCTAACATGCTCATGGGAAGGGGACTGCAGTAAGCAATGCCAATTACCCATCATTAAGGTGCCCAACCTATCACAAGACTGGATAAAAATATATGATCATATAAAATAAACATAATAGGTAGAACAGTAGTTTTCGACAGTAATCAGAAAGCAAAAAAAGCAAATGAAAAAAATCTGTGTGGAATAGAATATATTATTCATTCAATCTGGACATTGTCTTGGTGCATCATCAGCCAGCAGACTATATGGTGCTCCTAAATATTTCAGACACTGGATTTATTATTTATGTATTTCACATGTTACTTCTTAATCCTATAGTTGTGGGGACTTATCCTCAACTTTGCATAAACTCAGAGGCAGTTGTCACATTACTGCATCTGTGCTATAGATGTAGCAGAATAACAGAGTTGGTCTTCTAGTCCAACCCCCTGCTCAGGCAGGAGACCCTATATCATTTCAGACAAATGGTTGTCCAATCTCTTCTTACAGATCTCCAGTGTTGGAACACCCATAACTTCTGGAGGCAAGTCATTCCATTGATTAATTATTCTAACTGTCAGGAAATTTCTCCTTAGTTTTAAATGGCTTCTCTCCTTGATTAGTTTCCATCCATTGCTTCTTGTTCTTGCCTTCAGGTGCTTTGGAGATGTGTCCTGGAATGTAATGAAGAGAATTGAGTGAATGAGTTGGGAGGAATTCTTCAGGTTCGCCAATCTGCATATGTTATGCAGACTCAACATAGAGTGAAGTGTTTTTCTCTGATACTGACTAACCAACGGCCTATTAATTTGTTTACCTGAGGTCTTGGAAAACTTCAGGCTTAATTATATGGTGGCTCACTTCCTATCTGCAAGATCGTATTGAAAAAGATGCAATTCCATGTTGCTGGAAAATTATAAATTTTGGTCGAGATTCATTATGGCTATGGATATGCTTCCTCTGGAGATGCAACATTTAATTTTTAGACTTTCAGCTTTTCGTCTTAAAACATATTGTCATTTAGCAGAGACGGTGGAGTAGTTTAGGATGTTTTGTTCTATTTTAATTATTGTATTTTTTTTTATCATTCTGACTTTGATATACTTATGAATTTGGCATACATTGCCAACCACCCTGAAATCTTAAAGAGTAAAGAGCAATATACAAATATTGATAATAAACAGACTAGTGGGGTGTATCCACATCCTCTGAAATTCCTGACAAGGCAGTATGAAAAAATAATCTTCCAAATATATTTAGATTTTATAGATGACGCTTTCTTTTACTATCCCATCCTATCCTGCTGTGCTATATAACACTAAAAATGGAGCTGGCTGCTGTGCTCAAGGAGGTCATTTTCTTCTTTCTTTTTCTGTCTCTTTTATTTCATTTGGTCTCCTGATTCCCAGTTGAGATATCCCAGACACAGCAGCAAAATGAACAAAGAGCCTTCTAGTTGTACTAGATTTCAATTCCCATATCTCCCGGGCTCATGGCTAAAAGACATGAAGTTGGAAACTATATGTGAATAAGTCCAACACATCTGAAGAGCATCAGGTTATGGGCCCAAAATGATGGCTAAAATAAGGGCACAAATGTGAGGATTGATAACAATGATGTCACAGTGAGGAAAAATAATGCAAACTGACCAGTTCCATGGTAATGTTGCTACTTTCTTCCATTTCTGTCTTTCTAGTCCATATCAAAAATGACATAAACGTGATTAATGGAATTTTATTAATGCCTTGTATGGAATTGGACTGAGATAGTCCTTGTTTAGTGAATGCCTGATTTAGCAACCATTTGCCATTAATTGTGATGAAAAAGTAACTTTACAACTAGTCCTTTGCAGGTATGTTAAGCAAAGGAAAGCTGAACTAAGATCATAAACCTTAGCAGCCATTTTCAGCTGAGCTAAAAAACAAAAAAATTTAGTCTTCTTTAACGAGTTTTATTGGAAGGAGAAAAGGGAATTAGAGAAATCTTCCCAACTGAGCAAATTTACGTTAGCACAGGATTTTTCTCTTAAATTTATTGGAATATAGTATATTCTATATATAATAATTTCTCAATCATTTTGCTAATCACTGGCTGATGCTAAGGAGAGTTAGCTAGCCACTTTCTTAATAAAAGATGAATGTACAGATGTTCTGCCTTGGTAATATTTTGCAATCCCCAATTCTCTTTCCCACCCTTATAAAATGACCATTATAATAACCAGTTTTAAATACTATTTTGTCTTAACAACCCTGCTTTGTAAATAGTCAATTCTGCGACCCAGTCATATGGGTGAGTTAAGCAAGGTTTTTATTTTCTAAACGCTGGCTGATTGGATTCTGCAGATTTTCCAAAAAATATATATATATATTTATGGAAGTTTTATTCCACTTGTCTTTTGATAGAGGGACAGAAAGTCTATGCACAACATACACGGCTACTTGGGAATAAGCTGCTTTGCTTTCTGTCAGTAGGAGCGGATGACCTTTTATGATGGAAGGAAGACTTTTTTAAAAAAAAAAATGGAGCTAGCTCTGAAGCAATGATCTTGCCACAGGAGAGACCATGGAAACTCCTCAGACACACACACACACACACACACGCGCGCCATCTGAGAGAGATTTCTAGATTGAATTTTTAAATGTATGTTATTTTCAGTTTTACTAAAATAGATAGAGGAAACGAAAAAAAATTAATTTAGCTTTTTTTTTTCTTTATAAATCAGCCAAAGTATTTAGATCAGATCTTCTCAGCCTTGGAATCACAAATGTTATTCAGAGGTGGATGTATTTGTTTATCATATTTCTACACTGCCCCTCTCACCAAATGACTCTGAGTGGTTTTACAATAAAAACATAAAAAGTGGAATAAAAGCATCAATACAACAGAGTTAAAAAATTAAAAAAAAATCTTTAAATTTTTTAAAAGACGAAGTCACCAGCCGCCTTCTAAGGTTGCATATTCACTCCTTGACACGCACACACAAACACACACCCCATGTCAATTGTCAAAGCCAGATCTTGACAGGTTCCATCATCCTGGCCAGGAGGGTAAATAGCTGGGGATAATGGGAATTACAATTACTCCTTCCACTTATGACTGTTTGTTATGTATGTATGTATGTATGTATGTATGTATGTATGTATGTATTTATTTATTTATTGGTTCGATTTATATGCCCCTCTTCTCCGGAGACTCAGGGCAGTTTACAATGCGTTAAGCAATAGCCTTCACACTTTTGTATATACCTGCTTAGTAGGGCTTTCGGGCTCCCCCTAAGCGATGTTCTTTTTTATACAAAGTCAGTTTATTGCCCCCCCAATCTGGGTCTTCATTTTACCTACCTCGGAAGGATGGAAGGCTGAGTCAACCTTGAGCCTGGTGAGATTTGAACTCCCAGTAATTGCAGGCAGCTGGCAGCTAAGTCCTACTTAAGTGCTACTTAACAGCGCTTTAGTCCGCTGCTCCACCAAGGCTCCTATTGCTTGTATCCTTACGATTTATGTTGACTGTTTCCTAATATGATTTGATTGCTTATTTGTACCTTATGACTATCATTAAGTGTTATATCTTATGATTCTTGATGAACATATCTTTTCTTTTATGTACACTGAGAGCATATGCAAATTCCTTGTGTGTCCAATCACACTTGGCCAATAAAAAATTCTATTCTATTCTATTCTATTCTATTCTATTCTATTCTATTCTATTCTATTCTATTCTATTCTATTCTATTCTATTCTATTCTATTCTATTCTATAAACTGTTGGAGGATCTACAAAATATTGGAGGATCTATTGTTGACTAAGGCTGCCTTCCTCAGATGTTGCTCGGATGACTGAGACCTTCCTTCCTCCCATCATCTGATGTTCAGTCGGATTCCTCATTTTTTATTTCTGTAACTAAAATAAATGCCTCTAAACTGACTCTATCAACACATTCTTCATTCAGAAACAAAGAAACATTAATCACTAGCAACTTGCAAAATACAGGGATTGCCCCTCCGGTTTTCTTTCCCAAGAACATAGCATTTGATGCCAAGATTACAATCAATTATTACACTACAAAAATAAAAAGTCAATAAATGCTTGAATACAACTTACTACTTTTTACTCAAGGGGACCGTATTTCCTGCTCTTCTATGCACAGCGTTGAAGCTTTCCACTGTTATGTAAATCTGCCAGCAAATTGGGAAATGTCTCGGCAAGGATACTATTAAGCTATCAACAAAGGACCAGAAGAAGGACAGAGCTCACACAAACTCCCTCTGCATAGGCTGACTGCCATAGCATTGACAAGTCTGATTACAGGGCTTACACCACCACAAAGGCTGCAGTCCTCATGATATTTTCACGGAAGCAATCCTTTTTAAGTCAGCCAGGTCCCTTCAAAGTAAGAATTTCAAGGCTTTCAAGCCAGTCTCCTGTGGCAGGACTCTTAAATGTGACAGGACAAAAAGAAGGAACAGTGGCCATGAAACCAGTTTAGCTAAAATAATGAAGAACTAGATGATTCTGTTTTAGTAGCTGCCTTAACCCCAGTGCTGGGGCTTACAGTGAGCTTAAATCATTCTGGTAAAACAAAGCTTGCAATTAACAAGCATCTATTTTTCCCAGCTGCCATTGGAGATATTATCGATTTTCTCCAAAATGTATCTTGAAGGGAAAACAGAACTTGCAACCTGACATTCCTTTCACAATGTCAAAATTACCTCACAAAACAAAACGAGAGTCACAGCCCAACCAAAATTATCAGAACAAATTCACAAAACACCCGTTGTCATTGACATCATCATCATCATTTCTGAAAGAACACTTTCTGCTTATTCCATCCACCCTTCTCTTCTATGTCTCAGTGTGAAACCCCTTTTGGAGCTTCCATACTGTCTAATAAAATTCTGAATATCCATTTTTCAGCCTCAGTTGGCAGCAAATTGTTATTTAAGAGCAGCAAACTCACTGGAATGTTTTAAGGAATTAGGGACATTCAGATTTACATTGTGGTCCCGTGAACTTTGGCAGTCAGCTAGGAAACGGACAGAGGAAGGGAGGGAACAGCACTGAGAAGTTCTTTTTCAGATTTCTCTGGTAATTATCGTCTCTTTCCCTACTAAGAGACACAATTTCAGCAGTGAGATCTAAAAATAATTGTATCACTTGGGGATATAACTTGATGTTCTTGTTTTGATGGAGAAGTATATGATATATACATATTTATATAAATGTATGTTCTCCCTCCTTCCTTCTCTCCCTCTCTCTTTCTCCCCCTTCCCCTGTAGGAATGTCTGATGATGTGAGAGCTCCAAGTGGGGTCTGGGTGTTTATATACTGTCTCATCTTCAGTCCCTGATCAACAAATAATGTCAGAAAGAAACTCGGAAACATCTTCGTTTGAACATGAGAAAAGCTTTCTTCATGAGTGCAGGCTCTAATAAAGCAGATTTACAATCATAAGGCCCTTTTACCTGAGTGCATGTGGAATTAATTTATACTTTTAATTTGAGCCCCTATTTATTTACACTGGGTTTCTAGAATATCTAGTTTCACTGTTAATCTACCTCAGCGGTGCTATTTTCTCCAATCTGCAGCCCTCCAGTTACAACTCACATCATTTCTTTGTCAACATGATTGGAAATAATAGCAGCTGTAATCCCAGCATAGCAGAAGGAGATATGGTTACGGAAGGCAATAATAATAATAATAATAATAATAATAATAATAATAATAATAATAGCGACCTGGCCATCGAAACTACACGGTTATGGATGAAACATGTAACAGTTGTATCCATTGTCATTGGGGCACTTGGTACCATGTCCAAGAATTTTATAACATACATCAGCAACCTGCAGCTTCCTGCAATAACACCAGCGGAACTACAAAAAACTGCACTACTTGGAACATCATACATCTTAAGAAGGTACTTGGTTGATACCTAGGACACTGGCAGCAACCCATATCAACCATTAGCGCCAGTCAATGGTATTTGTGATGCATTTTTGAATGTTCAGTTGACTGAGTTTCATATTTAATGAATAAAGATAATAGTAATCATCATCATCATCATCTAAATTGTTCTCCAGTTATTGGTTTCAACTTTCTTTGGGCTCCTTTGTTAAATCTGGCTATTTTCTAGTGCCCTTACAATAAAGATGTATTAATAAAATTGATTAATAAAAATCAGAATGAAGATTCAACGTTCAAACTTCTGTGGTGTTAGTAAAATGAGAAGACAAAGAAATTTGTTTCATTTCAGGAGTTTATAGAGCATCTTTCAACAGTTCTTTCACACATTTGACATTGTCATAAAATCAGAATGAAGTTCAATTTATAAAAATAAACAATAGTAAGAAGCAGCTAAAACAGTCATAAGATTTGGAGATATTTAATACATGTGAAAAAGCTAACTGCTTTGACAATAGATGAGTTTGACTGGGATTCAACGGAAGATGACATCATTCCTAAGAAGGCCTCAAAGGTGCTTTTTTCTTCAAAAGGCAGCATCTGGACTAGGTTTGGGGTTTTTTTAGGAAGAAGAAAATGTTTCACTTCTCATCCAAGAAGCTTCATCGGTTCTGATGATAAAGCTTCTTGGATGAGAAGCAAAACATTTTCTCTTCCTTCCTCAACCCCCTCCCCCCAAAATAGTTCACTTGCCTTCTGAAGAAAAAACAACTTTGAGACAATTATGACCTAGATCAGTGATGGCTAACCTTTTTGCCGTCACGTGGCAAAAGCAGGGGGAGTGCGGGGAGGTCGCCCATGTGCGTGCCCACACCCATAGTTCAATGCGCCCCGCCCCTCCCCCCGCTTATAGCATGTGATGGCACAGTGGGCCTGGTAGGCCTGTTTTTCACCCTCCCCAGGCTCCAGAGGCTTTCTAGAAGCCTGGGGAGGGCGAAAACAGCCTTCCCCACCCCCCCCGGAGGCTCTCCAGAGGCCAGAAACAGCCCATTTCCCAACTTCCGGTGGGACCAGAAGGCCCAAAAATCAGCTGGCCAGTGCACGCATGCACGCTGCAGCTGAGCTATGGCAATGCTTACATGCCCACTGATATGGCTCCGTGTGCCACCTGTGGCACCCTTGCCATAGGTTCACCATCCACTGACCTAGATGATTAAGAATTTCCACAGATATTCCTAAGAAGGCCCTTTCTCTGCGGGCAACCCAGTGAATCTCAGTTCATGCAAGGACATGAGGAAGACCCCAGAATAGGACTTCATTGTGTGAGGGCAGGATGTCCTTTAAGTATTCAGATCCCAAACCATTCAAGTTTTAAAAAGCAAGCACCATACACTTTATTAACATCTGCAACATGGACAGAATAGCAGCTGGCCAGAGAGGGCAACCTGGCTATGAAGCAGAAACAGACCTGTTGTCTAGCTTGTGAAAATGGAAGTTATTAGCACATCACACCTGCATGAATAATAATACTTTAGCATGCCATTGATTCCTTCTTTGCATTTTACCAATGGCATATATATGTAGGTTTCAGAAGTGGAATGATGAGACAATTGGTAATCATGCTAACACCACTCTGTATTACTCCTGGGATCCTTTTTTGCCTTTTAAATCTCTGTTTTGTGAAACTGTTACTGACATAGTTTCAGAGCAGCGTTACTCGGTTTCCAAATCTCAGTTGCTTAATTTAAGAAGTCCTCAGTAGCCTGGATCACTTCATGCCTTATGCCTATGGGTAAGTAGATGCGGTGGCATGCAGAGACCGAAACAATGAACAAATTATCAGACAGCCTCGAGCAACAAGCAAATCAATTTGTCTTGATAATAAAAAAGGAGAGAAGTGGGGGAAGAAGGAAGAGGGGACATTAAACTCCAAGGCATCTCTCTGCTAGATTAAATAAGATAACAAATTTCATCAATGTTATGTGAAATTATCAGAAAAACTGATAAGGTGACCACATAATTTACCAATTGGAGGAACCCCAGTAGGAGGAGAAAGTAAATAATTGCTCAGATACCAAAACTTCGGTATCAAAAAATAGCTTGACTGGTGAAAGTTCAATTCAATCACAGACTGAAGTGTGGGAACAGTAATGGGACATACTACCACCAATGGTGGACCTGCCCTAAAGCAGACAAATATTGGTCCAAGGTCCGGAACTGGATAGTGGAAATTACAAGCTACAATACAGAGCTGAAACCAGAAGTCTTCTTATTGGGAATGAAACCAGATAAAATAACTAAGGAAAAATGGTACTTGATCTTCCACATCACTACTGCAGCTAGGATATTATATGTGCAAGAGTGGAAAAATGAATTAATACCCACAGAGAATAAATTGATTTGGAAAATTTCAGAATGTGCAGAGGCTGATCAGTTAACGAAATTACTTAGGAATCAAAAAGATTCTGATTATTACGAATGTTGGAACTTATGGTATATTTGGGTGAAAGAAAAGAGAGAGAAATGAAATGGATCTTATTAGTGATCTAAATTGTATAGGCGCATATTTGTGCACATTCGTTGCAATAACTTTGTATGTATATATGTAAAAAATTGGTTTTTAAAAATGGAAATAAACTTATTTTTTTAAAAAAAATCAATCACAGATTGTTACCAAAAGGCTGGAGGAGAGAATGGCAATTGATCTCAAAGCTCAAAGAGAAAACTCTCCTGTCACAGAAGTTTCAAAGACATTTTCTTTCTCTGCCCCATTCTACAGTTGGCAGAGCCACTTTCGCCAAAACCCACAGAAAATAAGCACACTTTCAATGTAACTCTATTCTCTTGGCCTTAACCCAGGTTAGGAACCATATTGAGATAGGTGCACCTGCAGTTGAACCAAATCTATGGATTTGGGTGTCTGCCTGTTCCAGAAAGGGTATGCATGATCCAGAATTCTCTAAGGCAGGGATGTCAAACTGGATTTCTTCAGGGGCCAGATCAGCATTTTAGCTCTCCATGGGCCAGTCAGGATGGGGGGGGGGGGGGGGGGGGGGAGGGATGCCCCCTGCAGCCCCTTGTCAGCCAAAACAGGGCTCAGGGGGGCCATGTCTGGCCTCCCACATCCTACTTTGACTGCCAGAGGCACCGCGGGCTAGTCCTTTGCTATTTCCAGGCAGGCGCCATGAGCCAGATTTAAGCACCCCATGGGCAGGATCCGGCCCACGGGCCTTGAGTTTGACACCCCTGCTCTAAGGCAGCTATTCCATAGCATGAGCAGATTATCCTTAACAATTGTAGATCTACTAACTAAATTCAGTACCTAATAGCCTGCTGAACTGGACCCAATGCCCATGTAATAGAACATTCTGTGTTCGTAATATTCAGTCAGAGCCTGGGAGAAGTCCCTGAATGGCCCATGATAGATAGAACAGAATAGAATAGAATTCTTTATTGGCCAAGCGTGATTGGACACACAAGGAATTTGTCAAAACAGTGCATATGCTCTCAGTGTACACAAAAGAAAAGATACACTCGTCAAGATAGCACTCTATCCTTTGTTATCATGGATCTCTGGTCAGGAAGTAAGACATGAACTTTATTTTTTCCCAAATATAACTAGAACAATAGGATATGCCTGACCCCCATCTAATATAACAACACCCTTAATTGCTTAGTGAATAGCCTGGACAATGGCATTATCCCTTCAGGCTGAATTCAGTAGTTCTTCTATATATAGCTATGGGTTCCTGTGAAAATTAATATATCTAGTTCCCAAACCTATCATTCTATCATTGGAACCTAACAACAACTGGAGAGCTTCAGGTCTCTTCTCAGTTCTAGACAGTTCTACTTTAGGCCCCAAAGGCTGAAAGTAAATATTCTCTTCTGTTGTATTTATGGAAAGAAGAGAAAATGGTGTTTAGAAATCACACTATAAATGTAACATTGGTGATGTTTCTGTGAGCGTATTAGAACAAAAATTCAGAATTGTATTCTGTATTTAAAGGTGTTAGCATATCTGATCTCTCCTTGTGGCAAGATGGGCAGCAGTTAAATATAATAAATAAATATTAAAAATAATAAATAATAAATACAGGGTTTAACTATTGAGATAGTTAAGAGCCGGTTTGGTATTGTGGTTAAGGCAACAGATTAGAAACCAGGAGGCCATGAGTTCTAGTTCTATCTTAAATACAAAGCCAGCTGGCTTTGTGGCCATTCATTTTCTTTCAGCCCTAGGAAGGAGGAAATGGCAAACCACTTCTAAAAAACCTTGCCAAGAAACTTGCAAGAACTTGTCCAGGCAACCTCTGAGAATTGGACACAAACGAATGAGGGGGGAAGGCTAATATCTAGAAAGATGATAGATAGATAGATAGATAGATAGATAGATAGATAGATAGATAGATAGATAGACAGACAGACAGGCAGGCACACACACATATACATACATACATAGATGATAGATAGATGATAGATAGATAGAAAGATAGATAGATAGATAGATAGATAGATAGATGATAGATAGATAGATGATAGAAAGATAGATAGATAGATAGATAGATAGATAGATAGATAGATAGACAGACAGACAGACAGGCACACACACATATACATACATACATAGATGATAGATAGATGATAGATAGATAGAAAGATAGATAGATAGATAGATAGATGATAGATAGATAGATAGATAGATAGATGATAGATAGAAAGAAAGAAAGAAAGAAAGAAAGAAAGATAGATAGATAGATAGATAGATAGATAGATAGATAGATAGACAGACAGACAGACAGACAGACAGACAGGCACACACACACATATACATACATACATAGATGATAGATAGATGATAGATAGATAGAAAGATAGATAGATAGATGATAGAAAGATAGATAGATAGATAGATAGATAGATAGATAGATAGATAGATAGATGCATACAAAGTCAGAAAAACACACTGAAATAAACATAAGCTGTCCTTAAATGCACACAAATAATATAGTATTTGGAGGTGGGGGAATTAAAAATCTAAATAATAAATTTCATTATTTCATCTCCTATGGATTCCTCCCACCATCCACCTTGACTTTGTCCATTGAAGAAGTTTCAGCTGGAGGAAGCATTGAAGTGGTGTTTATTTGCTTCTCTGGGGCTCCTGAAATCCTTCTTATGTGGAACTCACAGTGAAATCAGTATTCAAGCTAGTTATGATTTATTGACATCCCATTAATTTCAATGGGACTTGCAAGCGATTACCTTTTCTAGTAATTGGGCCCTTGTTTATTAAATGAAAGTGAGCAAATAATAAGCATTGACTGGTTTGGAATCAAAGGAGCTTCCTTCCCCTGAGACTTTCTATTAAATGAAACTCCACTTTAAATGCCCCCCCCCAATTTAGGAATCACATTTAGATTCAGCACAAAGATCAATTAACAAACTTGTGTACAAGGGATAGAATATATCCATAGCCCAAAGAAAGCAACATCTCAGTCTTGAAGATCAACCGCTTCTGATAACCAAATTTGCTTCATTATATTATTAGTTATGTGGCCATTATCTAACTTATAGACTGTTTTTATATGGCAAGTTATCTCTACTGTAGCTAAACTTCCAAGACCAGATCCAGCAGGGACAAAAGTATATATTTAACTCAATATCATTATCCCCAATTTCGTAATATTTAAGTACTGCCATCTAAGTGAATGTGGTTTTTTTATTTCTCCTCAGTTCCTTGGTTAGGGATGGAGAGGGCTGAATCTTGATGTTGCTATTGCTGAATATAAATATAAAACTATATAAATTGCTTTGTAATATGTTTAGTGCCAAGCCGTCAGCCCTCCCTGATCTCAGAGCCTTAAAACATTCAGTCCCTGAATGGACATTGAAGACAACTTGTCCTTGGCTAGTATTGCAATTTTAAATCCCTTTGACTCTGATTAGAGTGAAAAGAGCGATGTGTGTGTACGTGGACATTAACAATGAGCATTGTTAAATTGAACAACTGTGGGCAGATGGAACTGAGTTTCATGGGACAGATCAATTCCTTCACCACAATATCCTCATCAGATATTTTCTTCAGCTTAATTTAATGGATGGATTGATTGATTATATGCAGTTGGTGATTATACATTAGGTTGATGTTGATTCTTAAAAATCATCTAGACTTTTTTTCCAGGATGATCTGTCCCCAACCTGGTTCTTCATGTCTCTCAGTGGTGCACCCTACACTGCTCTTATTTGAGCTCATCCATCTTGCTACTGTAAGGGACGTGGTGGCTCAGTGGCTAAGTCACTGAGCTTGTCAATCAAAAGGTCAGCAGTTCAGTGGTTCGAATCCCTAGTGCCGCGTAATAGGGTGAGCTCCCGTTACTTGTCACAGCTTCTGCCAACCTAGCAGTTTGAAAGCACATAAAACATGCAAGTAGAAAAATAGGGACCACCTTCGGTGAGAAGGTAACAGCGTTCCGTGCGCCTTTGGGATTTAGTCATGCCAGCCATATGACCATGGAGACGTCTTCGGACAGTGCTGGCTCTTCAGCTTTGAAACGGAGATGAGCACACACACCCCCAGAGTTGGGAACGACTAGCACATATGTGCAAGGGGAACTTTTACCTTTGCCTTATCTTGCTACTGACCATCCCCTTTTTCTCTTTCCTTCCACCTTTTCCAGCATTACGGCTTCTCAAGGAAGATGGATCTTTGCATAATGTACCCAAAATATAATAATTTGAGCCTGGTCATTTGTGCCTCAGGTAAGGACTTTGGATTGGTTTGTTCATGTAGAGGTTGTGCTGGTGATGAGATTGGGTCTTTGCTGGTGTGCATCACCCAACGGTCTGTTCTTTTAAGTTCTTGGAGAAAAAGTGACTTGTGCTTCAAGCATGATTGATATGCACACGCCTGTAGGTTTACTTGCTATGAACTCTGTGCTCCCACTTGTTCTTCTCGTGGCAGAGAAATTGGTGGAGACACAGTCACCACTCCCACAGACCTATTCTCAAAGGTTCTGCAAACTCTCTGATTTGCAAAAGTTATTCCCTCTCATCCCCCACTGATTTTTCCTGGAGCTCCAGTTTGGAGAGATGTACTAATAGCATATAAAATGTGTTTGAAAGTGTCATTGGTTAGCACTTGCTTCTCAAACTGAATAGGTTATGATATGGCAGAGCTCAAAAACATAGTTATATGTCGAGCCCTTAAGCACACTAATTTTGTGTCAGGCAGTGATCCTATCTATCAGGGTTGAGTATTTTGCAGTCAACAATTTCCGTATTACAGCTGCATGAAGAATACACACTCAATTTGTTTTTCCAAATAACATCTGTGGATGTTTTTCAGTGGCTGGTGCCCAAATCCTATTGAGATGTATAATTCACCTAATAATGGAAACAACAGAAATACTGGATGTCTGGATGAAAATAAAGAATTATACAGTTGTGGTAACAAAGCTAAATGGAATAAGAAGCAAAGAAAAAAAATCAGAAGTTAATTTTGATCCTCATAAATAGAAACCAATATCATCAATAGAATTTGGTGCCGAGGATAATTAATTCCAGGTTTGCAACACTGTTTATTTCATGTAAGTTAATTTGAGGATTAGAAATTTAAAGTTTAGAAATTTGAGAGATTATGTGCAATGTTGTATGTATGACTGCTTATTTCTTATCCCTCTTTAAAGAATTGTTATGAGAAACAAACATGTAACAATATTAGGCGACGTGATTCAAACACTGTCATCATTATCATCCACATCATACTAATTAAGGACAAAGCTGTAGATCATCTCATTAGTGACTGTAGTAAAATTGTTCAGAAAGTATCAGCAATATGTGACAGAATTGCAAAAATGTGTTCCATTGATGTTGCAGAAGTTGGAAACAGTTAAATTGATTTTTTTTAAAAAAAATATGGGAGAAAATAACAAAATATTATGATTCACCAATTGTGGGAGAAAGATTATGGAGGAAAAAATATCAATTAACATATCAATTATAATTTCCAAATGAATTCATCAGATATATGAAAGTTTCAGACTGGATTTAAACACTGCTAATTTTGAAAAGATTGACACATATTTTAAAATGGATTGGCATATATTTTAACGATACCTCCATGATTCTTAGGTCATTAGTTAGGACCCACATTATTGGAGTCCATAGCCAGTTGTATATAGGTAGTTCTCAATTTACGACCATAATGAGCTTGGAATTTCCACCTTAAATCATGACAGTAGTAAGTCAAGGCAATCACGTAAGATGACCCAATTTTATGACATTTTTGCAACAGCTGTTAAGCAAACACCATGGTCATTAAATTCATGTGGTGGTCATTAAATGAGTATGGCAGTCATTGAGAAAAATCAATGTATTACTATGGGCATTTTTTGCTGGAAACCAGCCAATAATCACAAGTATGTGTGTAGCTATCAGAACTCTGGAACTGGGTTGTAAATAGATTTGGGGGGGATATGTCACAACTTTGAACGATTACTAAACTACCAGTTGTAAATTAAGGACTACCTGTAGACTGTGATATTTCTGCAAAACTAGCTTTTCAGAACCAGCCTGGCCTTGATGATCCCCACCCTCACTGCGAGATGCCATGGTGGCTTTGCAGGATGCATCTGGCAACCCTTGTTCTTAGTGGCACCTTATGATGCTCGGTTGACATTTGGCTACTCTGTGCCGACTTGTGGCATCGGCATTGTCTGTATGCCTTGTCCTATTGTAGCAGCCTGCCGTTTGTCAGTGCAGCAGCCTTTGTAAACAGCATGTACTCAGATATAGATATCACTTAACCAATTTGGGGTTTAAAAAGAAAGAAAACAATCACTGCAATGCTAGCTGGTGTAACTTGGGAAGATCCCCAAAGATCCCTCATCCCTGAAGTCTACAAAAGTACCTAGCAGGTTTTTCTATCTTTTTTTTTTTTTTTTTTGATAGTTTGCAAAGTGCTGAATAGCTTGGCAGAGAATTCACATGTACTTTTGAAGTTGTCTCTTTTCCTCTCACTGGCTTATGACCCTGGATTTTGCTGTAGCCTTTTCCTTCCCATGCCTTCCAATGATTACATTTCTCATATTAGTGCAAATCCTGTTCCCTATACATGGCTGATGTCATTAATCTTGTTTTACACCATGATATATTGCTAGGTGACACAATGCATTGTGCCTGTATTGTTACTCAGCTCACACGCTTCCTGGGGACATTTGCAGCATGAGGAATGCCTCCCTCTAGCCCGCTGCAAAACATTTCTTTTTTAAAAAAGCAGCAAAAGCGGTGTTGAACAAGGGATGAAGTCTCTCCTATTGCAAATTGGAATAACAGAGTGGTTTTTGAAGCTGCAAGGCTGCATAAATACAGCTCACCATGTGCCTCACTGAATACAGTGGGACTTATTTCCAAGAAAAATGCACTTAGGAGAAGCCATACCTATTTCTCTGATACTAAATCTCTCTGGGCTCAAATAAGGCTTCTTTCTAAGTAAGCCTGGCTTAAGATGTTTTGAAAGCTGCTTTCTCTATCTATAACTGCATGCTTTACCAGGGAGTAAATGTTATTGAATTCATTGGGACTTACTTTTGAGAAAACAGATCTAAAGCTTGATCTTTTAAAGACACTCACCATAAAGCGGCATCTAAAATAAAGGGTCAACTTCATGGCTATTGAAGCTCAGCCAAAATTGTCTTTATTTGATGGTCCTCTCAATTTCTAAGGAACATAATTCTGACATCATTCCAGATGAGGTTGTCTAAGACCTCAGACCTGGGCTGCTTTCACAAGTGTCACAATATTTCTCTGGAACACCAAGTAGGAATGTAAGATATGGCCTTATCTCGAGTGAGGCCCTGGGTCCATCTAGCTCAAAATTGTTGATGCAGATTAGTGGGACTGTTGGATGAACGTGAACTGGATATGCCTATATAGAATGCAGATAAAGAAATGAACAGCCTTTTCTCTCTCTTCCAAAAGGAATGCATTTTATACTTAATTTTCTGAAGCAACCACTGTTTGTTGGAGAATTTTATGTCTACGGAGAGTCTCAGTCATCCAGGTCATGGTTGTCCCAAAGGGGAAAGAGAGCTGAAGAAGCTTCTTGGATGAGAAATGAAACATCTTCAAAGAAAAACCAGAAAGTCCAGTTGCCTCTGGAAAAAAACACCTTTGGGACTCTAAGATTTTACTTTTACCTCCAATTAGGCTGGGTAAACTACTGTTGTTTTCAGGGAATGAGTAAAAATTCAGCAGGTTTTGAACAGTTTTTCGATCCATACTGAAATGTATACATATGTTAATTTCTTTTTTAAACTTTTAATGGTTAAAACACAGACCGTTTTTTTGCTCAAGGGACACACCTATTCTTTGATTGGCCTGTTGAAGGCCAAACTCTAAAAAGTGAGCAAGCCAATTGGGGGGGGGGGCATGCTCATTTAATGAAATGAAATACAATTAATAAATGCTCACAATTCAAATGATTGCTCCCATTCTATTTAACCAGTTTTCTCTTCTGCCATATTAAAAACAATCCATTTAGTGGCAACTTGGGCTAGGAGGGTCTTTGAGAATCTACACCAAAGTCTTTGAAAGGCTGCAGATTATGTACCTTTAGCAGCAGAGGGCTATAAATGAGAATGGATAATTCTGGCCCATAAGGGCAAATAATAAGACATGGAATAAAGTGTCTAACCATCAAAGGAGAATTATCCTGGACATTTGCACTACTGCTTTCTGGAAAACCAAAATAGCAAACTGTTTTAGTGCCTGGAACCTCTCATCCTAATCCCACCACTACCAAAAAAAAAATAAAAATAAATTGATGCAGGTTCTTTTTGGCCATCATCAACACCAGTTGGAAACCTACTAGTGGCAAAGATATCTCACTTTCCAATATTCGATCTCAAAGGGAGCATAGTAATGAAATCCACAAATAGCTCATTTCTAGCCTGGAGTTCTTGGTGGTTTATTTAGTTTGACTGACCACGGTAGATGGCAGCTATGAATATAGTTGCTGTGAACGGAATGCCTTACTGTCAGTTTTTCTTTTAAAGAGGTCACGAATTTGTAACATCTCTGATAAACATGGATGGAATAATGCCAGTAAACAGCAGCATTGTTCGAGGATTGAGAGGATGTTTGGCATCCTCCAAAGGTCCCTTCCAACCCTGGGAGTCATCTAACAAGAACTGCTGAAGTGGGTTAAACTCATTGTATGAGTTTAGCTCAGCAGATTCCCCTCTGGAGGAAAAAATGAATGGGTAGCTTTTGACTAACTAAGAGAAATAGTCAGAGTTCAGGAAAAGGGCCTGTCTTTATTCTCCCACCTGGCTAAATAAAGTATATGGGATCATCAGGACAATCGAAGTGAAAAGTGGCCCTTCAGAGTATTGGGCATCTCTCTAAAACCCAACACCACTATTACTGCTTCCTCCTCCTCCTCCTCCTCCTCCTCCTCCTCCTCCTCCTCCTCCTCCTCTTCTCCTTCTCCTTCTCCTCCTTCTCCTTCTCCTTCTCCTTCTCCTTCTCCTTCTTCTTCCTTCTCCTCCTCCTCCTCCTCCTCCTCCTCCTCCTCCTCCTCCTCCTCCTCCTCCCTAACATATTCCCACAGGTGCAGGGTCCGCTCACTATACTTCAGGATATTTGTTGGAGTACTGAAATTGTAAATCTCCAAATATGCTCAATGATTTTGACTTGTGGTAAAGGTAACTCTGTCCAGCTGTGTCCAACTCTACGAGGCGGTACTCATCTCCGCTTTTTGGCTGAGGGAATCCAGCATTGTCTGAAGATATTTTTCATGGTCATGTGGCCAGCATGACTATATGCCAAAGGCACACAGAATGCTGTTACCTTCCCACCGAAGTGGTGCCTATTAATCTACTCACATTTGCATGCTTTTGAACTGCTAGGTGGGCGGGATTTGTGGTAGCTTCTTGGAAATATTCAAGTATGGGATTTATTTATTTATTTTGATCAACAATACAAGAGTGGTTTTGCAAAGGCATCCACAGCGGCTTAAAGGGACTTTGCCTACAAAAGGGATATAGCTTTTAGTGGAATGGCACAAGGCTACCTTTGTCATTTTGACAAAAATGCTATATTCTAAGAATGCCTCTATGGTTTTTCATTTTCTTCTCACTGGAATTTTTAAACAGCTTCCTTGTTCTGTGATTCTGGGACTTAATGATTCCTCATCCAAGTGCAAACCATGTCCATCTCTCTTTATTTTTGGAGATCACCCAAGTTTGGCTAGATGCTGCCAACTAGCTAGGTATATACTTCAGTGGTGGGTTCTGGTTCGCACTAGTTCTATAGAACTGCTAGTAAAACCGACGGGAGGTTCCGTCCACCAACCCCAATGTCATCAATGCGCATGCACAGAAGAGCGCGCACACGGCCCCGTTGCAAACCAGTAGTAAAGGTAAGTAGAACCCAGCCCTGATATACTTGTACATTAACTCAGTTATTACACAAAGCCAGGAGGTTTCCAAGAATTTAATTCAAAGAAAACTAAATGTGAGTGAGTGAGGCATTCTTAAAATGTTGACAGTGGGAGAATGAAAGCTGAGCATAATGTTATGGGATACCTGGTAAGAAGGCTGGCTTTCAGCATTCTTTTCCTTCTTAGGAAATCTTAAGGGAAAAGGCGATAAAATCAAGGACATGGAAAAGATACTCGGAAGTAGTGCAAGTGTTTAACAGTATTTAACAGTAACAGAGTTGGAAGGGACCTTGGAGGTCATCTAGTCCAACCCCCTGCTCATGCAAGAGACCTGTACTAGGGATTCGAACCGCCCAACTGCTGATCTTTTTGATCGACAAGCTCAGTGTCTTAGCCACTGAGCCACCTAGTCAGGCTATACGCCATGCTGAAGAATTAAGAAAGAAAACTTGGTCTGGAGTTGAATAAATGTCTTGGCACTCCAGAGTTTCAAATGACCCGTCATAGCTAGCAACGTATTCCTATTGCACGGCTGGTCTTGTTACTCTGCATGCCACTGACAATGTAAAACTGTAAGAAATTCCTTTCTGGCCTTGACAGACCCTAACAAACTGGCTGTATCTTCACAGCAAGGAGATGTTTTGCCTCAGTCATCATCCAACGTCTTAATGCATTGTTTGGTTCTTTATTTGAAACCAAGAGAAAACTGAGCCAGCATCTTAAGTCATTGTGTTCCCCCAATGCTTGATATAAAGGGCAGATTCATTTCCCTTGGTTTTGAAATGAGAGGAAAAGTTACATACAAATTTGAGAAATAGGCCATCACCCTCCATACCTCCATAGGAGACATCCACTCACAGAGATCTCTGTTCATATTACCCTGTTTTCCTGAAAACAATCCCCTGATAATAAGCCCAATTGGGCTTTTGAGCTCATGTGCTAAAATACCGCCCCCCCCGAAAATAAGCCCTCCCAAAAAATATTTAACCGTATGCGCAGTCTGTCCCCACCATTTCCACTGGTTAGGGTTAGGGAGACAGAGCTGGAAATCTGGTAAGATGGCAAGAGGAGCCCCGTCTTGCACCCCAAAATAATAAGACTTCCCCGAAAATAAGGCCAAGTGCTTATTTTGGGGTTCAAAAAAAATATAAGACAGGGTCTTATTTTTGGGGAAACGCGGTATCTTATTCTCTCTCGGGCTTCTCTGTTGGCAAAGAACATGTCTGAGGTTTTAGTAAAACCACTGCAAGTAATTCTTTCATATCAGCTTTATCCAACGAGGTACCATTTAGACATGCAGGAAGTTGAATTCTAGAATTGGATTCTGGGAAATGCAGTTCTTATAGAGCATGTCTGAGGCAGATTTGTTTTCTTAATAGTTTCTTAAATAGTATGGGCTAATTGACAGAGACAGCTGGATTCTCATATCATTCATCATCCATAAATCAAGGTTTATAACCTATGACACACTAACAGTGTAACCTGTGAACCAAGTCAAATTCCGGACAGATATTTTCAGTTTAAAACTTGTGATAGTGAATTTTAAATTCATGTTGGAGTATCCTAAAGCACCTTGTCTGATCTGCATATGTTAAAACTACTCTGTACTAGACAGGTACTTAAAAAAACAAACAAACTTGCTGCACTAATAGAATATGGAGACCACTAGATTCAATTCAATTTAGCAATTTGACAATGTTGAATGGTAATTTTACTTTGGTGCCATCCTCATGCATCAACTAACAAACTGGCAGTTTAATGATTGAAAAATGGTTCAGAAGATATTATTTCATAGGTTAAGTTTAATGTTTGATCATGTCAACTTCGAAATAAATCAGAATCTTCCGTGAAATGATCATAAAGTTTTGTGCTATTCAAAAATATACATATTTTTGCTCCATCAAGTGATCCCATAAATTTTTAACATGTTTTTTTTTTGCATTATCTACACTCTACAATTGTTAGAGCCCCAATTGCCTAATCCAAAACTAAATAGTAGGCAGTGGGGGGGGGGGGGTGTTAACTGATTTATGAGAAGTTTCCATAGATTGATGTGAGATAATACAATCTTTTTATGTGATCGTTCTGTCTTTCTGGTTTGGCTTAATTCCTCACATCCTTACATTGCTTGTATTCTCAAGGCCCACTTTTTTTCTCTCTCTTCCTATGGCAAGACAACACATACAATTAAATTAAAAATCAGAAACCCTTGCCATTTCACAATAACATGTGCATTACATAGGATTTGCACTTTTGTAGTCAGTCACTCTCAGACACAAAGGTAACATGGCACCACGTCTTCCCAAAGGAACGCTGCTTTCTCTTATTGACTTAAGACATCCCAGATAAAACAAGAATGACAGATTAAGCCTTGCAGCCTGATTATTTCCTGGTTATACTTATATCCAAGTTTTTAGGGCAGTCTGAGACATATCAGTATTCTATAACATTACATGATCTAAAAAAATATTGCTTTTATTTTAATTCTGTTCGCCACTTAGAGCTACTTATTGACTCTATTGACCATGTAAACTGGATGTATGGATGTATGGATAGATAGATAGATAGATAGATAGATGATAGATAGATAGATAGATAGATAGATAGATAGATAGATAATACAGTATATACTTGGACAATTCCTTGCATACACAGATATCCCTGATCTCTAAAATAGATGTTTTGGGACATTTATTTTAGCTCTCTTGAAGGTATTTCTTTTTTTTAATTTGGCTGTAGGAAATACCTGGAAAACTTAAGTCATGTACGTGCTTTGGCTTGCATTCTGGAGAAGATCAGAAATAATAATAATTGTAACAGCTTGGATTGGGGCAAGATGAAAATAGATATAAGGTCTCTAATATGTAGAACAGGAGAATGTATTACATTGAACATTACCAAAACTATTGAGCTCAGAAGAAAGAAGACATTGTCTATTAAAAAGTCTACTAGTACAGGTAGTCCTTGAGTTACAACAGTTTGTTTAGTGATTGCTTGAAGTTAAAACAGCACTGAACAACTCTGGCTTAGTGTGATGTGTGAAGCCAGTGTTCCTTTTTTACCCATCTCGCGGACTTAATTCAATTCCCATCAGGCAGACTGAGTTTCAATGTACCTTCTGGGGAATGTTAATTAACAGCAACTTGCTCCTGAGATTGAGGCTGTCGGTTCAAGTATGTTATTTGAAAGAAGTTTGTGATAAATCAGAAATATGGAGAAGCTTTCTTTCAGCACAAGAGGCCTTTAAATTGACATAAAGAGATCTAACTGACAACATGAAAGCTCCCTGGTCAATATAAGCAATGAAGTTTAATTTTTTTTTATTCATTCTATCAACAGGAAGATTCAGTTCCAGAAATACAACCTCTTTAAAAAAAATCTTCCAGTGAAACACAATTCCTTTGGTTCCTAAGATTCTATTGCAAAGAAAAATGTCTGTTGTTCTGGAATTGTAACCACTGCTTCATGTCACTGAGGTGAGATTGGTGGAAATAAAAGGAATGTTTTCTCAAATGAGAGGGACAAGCATTGTGGGGACAATAGGAAGGGATAATTAGATTTAAAAAGATGGAGGATCCTGGCAGTTAAAACAATTAATCAGTGGAACGACTTGCCTCCAGTGGCTGTGGATGCTCCAACACTGGAAAGTTTTAAGAAGTGATTGGACAACCATTGGCATAAGGTTTCCAACCTGAGCAGGGGGTTGGACTGGAGGACCTCCAAGGTCTTTTCCAACTCTATTATTGTTATTCTGTTCTTTTTTTCCCTTTGTATGGTACTGTCACTCATTTTGTTTAACAAATCTTTTTGGTGGCTAGGATTGAAAAGATCACTCAGCAACAAGCTTGGATCAGATATCTAATAATCATGGGAATGACTGTGCCAGAGACTGTGCCAAGAAATTAGCCTTAATATATATGGGTTGCTGCTAATATCTTTTGCTGCCACCATCTATCATGCAGGGAGTACCTTAAATGGTTTCCTTCTCCTAAAGCTAATGCGTGAGTGTAAGGATAAAGAAAAGTTGGACAGTGAGCATGACATTCATCTCAGCCCTTCTTTAAGAATACTTAGTATTTACTCAGGGTGTTTTGCTGAGCTCTATGAAATTATGGGTTGGATGGGTTATGGGTTGGCCTTAGTACAAAATACACTGCAGGAATATTGGCAAAGCTCAGGAGAATCATATGTGCACTCTTCAAACCCAAGAGACAACTTGAGCAATATGGCATATGCAGTACAATGCAGTGAGCCATGTGCAGATATGTACATTGGGGAAACAAAACAACCACTTCATAAACGTATGGCACAACATAGGAAAACAAACCCACCAGGACAAGATTCAGAAGTCTATCTGCTTTTAAAATACAAAGGCCACTCTTTTGAAGACAGCAAAGTCTCCACATTTTGGACAGAGAGGACCACTGATTTGAAAGAGGGGGTCAAAGAGGCCATCTATGTCAAAATTGGACAGCCCCCTCTCAACAGAGGGGGGAGGGATACAACATCATCTATCTGCAGTCTACAACACACTCCTTTCAACAGTTCCAAAAGGCTCCACACCTATTTGCACCACTCAGGTGACCCTGACGACACAGATAAACTTCCAGGTGGCTTCAATGACTCTCTAAAAGAACTTCTTGGATGAGAAGCAAAATGTCTTCAAAGAAAAACCAGAAAATCCAGTTGCCTCTTGAAAAAGCACCTTTGAGATAACCATGACCAGGGTGACTGAGAATCTCCATAGGTACTTCTGCTCAGTACACATCCAATCCATACTGTATTCAGAATCACTCTGGGCAGAGTCCACACGGAGGAACTGTACCCACATTGTTCAGGTTTCAGAAGGGGTAAGGCAATGGAATGGGACAACTCACCACAGCCAACTTGCCACAGCCAACTCGTCACAGGCCAACTCGCTGCGGGACAATTCAACAATATAATTTAATTATTTAAAATAATTAAAAATGTGTTTTTACATTTTATTCTGTTCCTCCTTTGGCATCCTTTCTTTAATGATTCTCTTCCACTATTTTTTCAATACTAGTGTAACTCTTGTCCCTCGGTGAGTTGCCCATGGAAAGTTGTCTCAGGGTGAGTTGGCCATAAATTGACAGCAGTGAGTTGGCTGTGGTGAATTGTTGTAGACCCAGTAATGGGATTCAGCTGGTTCTGTCTAGTTCAGGCAAACCAGTCAGAGATGGTATTCAGCTGGTTCTGACCAATTCTGGAGAACTGGTAGCGGAAATTTTGAGTAGTTCAGAGAACCGGTAAATACCACCTCTGACTGGCCTCACCCCCACCTATTCTCTGCCTCCCGAGTCCCAGCTGATTGGGAGGAAATGAGGATTTTGCAGTATCCTTCCCCTGCCATGCCCATCAAGCCATGCCACACCGACCATGCCACGTCCACAGAACCGGTAGTAAAAAAATTTGAATTCCACCACTGGAACCAGTAGTGGCGACTGTGGGAGGTTCTGCCCACCCGCCCGGATGTAATGTGTGAGCAACTGTGCATGTGCGCGCTCACAATTGCAAATCTGTTGGGAAGGTAAGTGAATCCCACGTCTGTGTAGACCCCGAGGCAAAGTATCCTTGACCCAGAAGGGAAGTCTAGAATTAAGCAGGAGAACCTTCAATTCAGTGGCCTTCATATAAATATCAGAAAGAAGCCTCAGTTACCAGAATTGATTGACATATAATCTCTTAATGTCCAGATAAACTTGGCACATTTTAAACACCTTTCTGTTTTCCATTTGCTTTCACATTATGATATCCTGAGGGGACTTTCATTGTTAAAAGGGTGAATGGGTATATCAAAGGAGAAAGTAAAAGGATATGGAATGTCAGGATCATTTAAAAACTATCTTGTGCTGTTGTGGTACTTTATGGTTTTGTTTTGTAGCTTTAAAAAACAAAACACCCCCCCCCCTCCTGAAATGAGTTGTTTAGCATATGCACCAAAGGGACGGCTGATTGCCAGATTTCAGTCTCTTTGAAATCCAAAAACGATTTAAACTCTGGGATGTGCACATGGGTTTGGGGCCGTGGATTTTATTTGTTTAAAAAAATATTATTATTATTCGTTATCAATATCTCATTCATAAATTTAAACACCATTCAAGTGTTACAGGCTGTGGATTATTTCCAAATACACTGCAAGGAGCGGAGAGCGGAGGAGCTTGAAGGAGTATGTGTGTGGAGGGGGGGAGGGGGGGAGCAGAATAATTTGAATAAATTGTTCAGGTTGGCTTGAAATCCACATCTATTTCTGCATGTTTGTGCCTTCTGCCCTCCATAGCCCATACACATTTAAAGAGTTGCATATGGTGTATGGAAGGCAGGTGTATTTATTATGTAAATTCTTCTGTAGCCATGGTCATTTCTGTGTAATACAAATAACTACTCTGATTTCATGCCTCCAAGGCAAATGCATTTATGAGTAGCTGCAGTGTACTAGCTGAAAGCTATATATATATATAAATGTATGTATCGCCAATCACTGCCATGTGCCTGGAAGCAGCATTGCGAATTCTCTCTAAAGAAAGCTTAAATGACTTATCACTGGATTTAAAACTCTTACACAAGATGGAAAAAAGAGTATGTCAATAAAGCTGCAAGGGAGTTACGGAGGGCTAGATCAACCTCTAAAACAATAGAGGCAGTTTACAAAATTGCACGTTCAGGATTATGCATCTTATATAGAGATATCCCGTGGCTCAGAAAACCTTTCCCCTCTCCTTTTTTTTTTTTTGTTGTTGTTCCCAAACATGCATACACACACACACATTCATAAGATCCCATCTCTCCATCTCCAGAGATTCACAATATTTGTTCAGTTTTAGAATCGATAGTCAATTAAAAACTTACTTGTTGCATGGATAGAATTACTATCTGAGAGTCAAAGAAGACCATGAGTATATTTATTAAATTTATATGCTGCCCATTTCGCTATCGAGAGCAACACCGGGCAGCTTACAAGCCGTATTCAAATTATTCTCTCCTCACCCCACCCCCAACCTTGTATAGTTTAATGCTGTGTGGTTGATTTGGTTTAATGAATAGCCAGATCAAGTCCATGAGGTTGGCTGGGGAAGGTAGGGATATGTGTGCATGTGTTCATAATAAGTGCAAAGAAATGATTCTATACAGGATCTTCAATAAGAGCTATGTGACCAAAAAAAAAAAAGCAATCTAAGGCTAATTTGTCGAATCTACTTTAGCCCTCAAAATGCCCCTTCCTTGACTGAAGGAATCAAGTGGGGATGGAAATGACAGTTCTTTCTTTTTCCTTGCAAGGAGGAACTGCTGAAGTAGTTTTTCTGAAGATCTCTCTATGTGTGAGGAGTCCATAGTATTCTCATACACAGGACATAACAATTTGCAAGTCATGGAATGACCACCTCTGTTATAGAAGAATAAGAAACATTTCTGCATCTTTATGATATCAGCAACCATGGCATTAGAACTCAGCCTCAGTTCTGGCTTTTTTGCAAATATAATGGATACATTTCAGATTGTGGAAACCAGCAAAAGTCATCATGCTTAATAAACCTGGAAGAAAAGAGTCAAGATTCAATGTGGCACACAGAGATGAACAACAGTGAAAGGAGCTACTTGGCACACACGTCCCCCCTGTTTATGGGGCACATCACGAGTCATCTATTGAAGGCCAGAGATTTGTTTTCCCAAGTATGCCAAGTATGCCAAAATGTAAGATGGCCTCTCTCAGAATGGGATAAAACAATCCATACTGGCCAAGTGAGATAGCCAAGCAACACTTGGTGAGCATGTCAAATATTAATAAGTAAATGTAGATTGAAGATATAGGTGATCAGTGCGCATATGTTATGGAAGGGATAGCCAGCTTTCTGGATAGTTCAGTGGAAAATTCTGTCAATTGTTTGTCATTGCCATTGTCAGATGGGAGAATTTAAAGCTGGAAGCCAAGAAATCCCAGAAGAACCTTTCACCCTTTCCAATAAGCAAAGCCAAATTAAATGTCTATGGAGATTCTTAGTCATCCAGGTCATGGATGTCCCAAAGGTGCTTTTTCAAAAGAAAACTGGGCTTGGTTTTTCCTTGAAAATGTTTCAGATCTCATCCAAGAAGCTCCTTCAGTTTCTGATGAAGCTTCTCGGATGAGAAGTGAAACATCTTCAAGGAAAAACAAAGTCCAGTTGCCTTTTGAAAAAAGCACTTTTGGGACAAAGCTAAATTACTTGAGTCTTAGGGGGACTCTGGCACTAGAACAATTTTTTAAAGGGTGAAGGCAGGTCAAGTGACATACAAAGCTCTTTTCCCAACATTTGGTCTCCATTTCTTGACTGTTAGTATTCATTATCAGAAGTATCCACTTCACTTTGCCATAGGATGGGAAACGTTGTTTTGGATAAGCTTTTATTAACAATGTAAAAGTAACTAATGATGCTTATAAAGCGTCTTCAAAGGGAACACCCAGGAACCGGAAGCACCTCATAGAAGCATATAGAAATAAAGATTAAAAGCAAACACAACCCCATAACATCTCCCCTTTTCTAATAACAGCAACCCTTTCTACAAATTGAGTCTATCAGTGAACATCTCCCACTCCTAGTAATGCCTGGTTCTCTCACGCCTGGTTCTCTCACGCAGGCCAGATCTCTTCTCTCTCTCACGCCGGCCGTATCTTTTCACTCGCCATTTTCTGAGGCCTCGGATGTTTGGCTATCACCCGACACACCAACTAGCTCAGGACTGTCCTCAATGTCCGACGGGCATTCGTTATTATCCTTAAGTAGGTTTGGCTTAGCAACTGGGTCTGACCCACCCGCTAAATGTGAGGAGTCTGTTTGTCAGCCACACACAAGTCCACACGGTTCCGCCGATATCGGGTTCCTCCAACCTCCACCAAATAGGAGCGAGGTGCCACTTGTTGTAATCAATCATCCAATCATCATACAGGATGGTGAGTCATGAATCTAGTTTTTCTCCATAAACAGATAAATGCATTAGATGTCTACCCGTATCAACTATGGCTTTTTCTACTGAAGGGAAACATGGTGGGGTCTCCTTATGACAACTGCAGAATGACAAGGAATTGCAAAAGGCTTTCTTGTATTATGAGATTGCCTCGTTCCCATGCTGGAAACCCAGAAATGAGTACAGACAGCCCTGGATGCTGAATGTTGCATCTCTCTTTGCATTGTATAGAGGGAAGGTAAAGATTTTTTTTTTTTGCTAAAAATCTAACCATCCACATGAAAACAGGTGGAGAAAAATACACACTGTCACTTAACATTAAACTTAGCTTTCATTGTGACTGACTTGTCTCCTTTTATCTGTCTCATGTCTTCCTTTGTCCATTCTCAAAATGCAATTAGGTATTAGGATAATTCATTTTCCTCCTGATCTATTTAGAGCAAGGAGTGCTGCTGCTACTTGTTTCAAGATGGAACCCCTGACTCTCTGTGCCTCCCCCCCCCCACAACAATAATAATCAATGAGTCTGGAAAGCCACCATAAAATCCTGCCATTTGAAGACTATGATTTTTTCACAATGCTAAGACAGAAGGAATTCCCTTTGGGAGAGCCCAGTAGTTTGCAGCCACATCTTATGTTCCTGATCTGGATAGTTGCCAACAAAAAACTTCTGCTTGGGTTGTTGAGAGCGGGCGCAGGATGTAAGCATCAGCACCCCTTTGTGGCACAGGCTCCACCACTTTTGGGTCTGTGTTGTGATGTCACAGGCATGTGCAAAAGGGGCAAAGTTGTCATTGCAACAGTACATTGCTGCTCGCATCGTTTTGACAGAAACCTTGGCCCTTAAAACGCCTCTGCCTAGGGGGAACACAGCATCTATGACTGAAGAGCCATTCATGCAAATTCTAGAGATGGGAATTACAATAGAAGTGTGAAATAGCAGTAATGACTTTGCAAACAGCAAGTTCTGTAAATTTGGCCAAGTAAACCACAGGGTAGACAAATAGCAAGCATTTGCCTAATCTCAATTTGGGACAGAAAGCAATAAATTTACACAGGATTTTGGGTTTTAAATAGCGTTCCATCTATAGAAATTCAGCTCCCCTGTTGGCAACAGTGAAGTAATTTTTGCCAGTTTCTTCCTTCTACTGCTCTTTGCATCCCTAAAAAAAATCTATTTTAGACAGGGTGACCATAGAAAAAATCCATAAGATGACCTCCTCTCATTCTGTATAACATCTGATGCCCTCAGATACTTAGTGAAGTTGAAATTTAGCAGATCTGGAAGACAAGTTGCTTGGGGAAGGCTCTTCAATAGATGCTCCTTCTAGATCACAGCCTCTTCCATGAATGGAAGAAATCCATCTGTTCAAGTGAAAGATTTGAACATCCAACATATGGACCTACATAATGGGTCTCCAAACTTGGCAGTTTTATGATTTGTGGGCTTCAATTCCCAGAATTCCTCAGCCAGCCAGTTGAAGTCCACAAGTCTTAAAGTTGTCAAATTTGGAGACCCCTGACCCACACTGATACATATTAGATGTATAAACAAAGGTTTGGTAGACTCCTGTGAGGATGTTCCATTACTTGTATGATGCATACCTGTGTGCTCAAAGATGAAGCCATTAAGTTTGGATATTCTCCTAAGAAAGTGGCCAAGGAGTACAACCTGAAATGTACTCAACTTTGTGGTATCTTGGAAATGGCCCTTATTTAGACCAGGGGCTGGACTCACTCTTTGTTTTTGGATGGAGTGATGTGCCGTCTCTCAGAATTAGACAAAACCAGGAAAGAGTTAATTAAAAATTACATACGTTTAGCCTAATTACTCTGCTTATTATTAATGATTGTCACCTTCTGTCACATTAAAACAATTAATCTCTTTGACAGCAACATGTGTAAAGGCCCTGGGTGTTGCAGCCAGGCTTTGGAGGCCTGGATGTGGTCTTGAAACCTCCAGTTGTAGAGACAAGAACGAAACTAGTGAGATTCAGCCCAAGAGTTGAGATGTAAAAATTGACAATAACAGCAGCCACCTTTTTCCAAGTTCTATCTCTGAATTCAAAGCATTCTTGCATCCTACGCAATTGTGCCATTTTGATATGTTTTAGAAGGGAACATTGGAGCTCTTTAATCATAAATGCTGTATTCCTTGCAGGTATTAATGGGTTTCTGGACCCCTAAAAATGTGTCCCAGTACTCTGGCAGAATTATACTAATGCCCATCTGTTATGGTGGCATTATGCCCACGTAGGCACCAGGCAACATTGCAGTTTAAAATAGGAGACAGTTGCCAAGCATATATAAGTTTATAAGGATGGGCTTGCAAAATGCAGCCTGTGCTCCAAGTTTGATATTTTTCCCTCATCTCAAGATCCTCCTGAGATAGGTACAATCAAATTAAGCCTTATATACATAGATTTCATTACTAGAGATCACATCTGCTTGATACCAAGTATAAAATTTGCATGGGGGAATGGCTGTTATCCTCCAATTTGACATATTTCTTTTAGGCTGCATCTGAGAGTAAGGTAGATCATAGCTTCTCAGAAGAGTTAAAAAATAATCACGCAATACCCTTGAGCTCTCATCTTATTTTGAAGAATATCCATTGCCACCAAAAAAATAAATTAAAAAATGATAATTGTCTGCGCTTGAGAGACATTTTGTCACTGTTTCTCCGTATGTAGCTAAGTTCTAGGACATAAAGTGAAGCTGTTCGATTGATATAAGAAACATAAAGACCTAGGCGTTGGCCTATGTGGTGCCAGATAGTGATGATGCCATCAGAAAGGGATCTGCATGCATGAATAAAAGACCTTAGAGATAGAACTGGGAAGGGGAGACAAGTGTTATTTGGGGCAGGGTGAGCAATGTGCTTCAAGCAATAGATAGCAAGGAGCCCTCGTACTAGCCCAATCTATTCCTCCTGAACTCCTTCCCCACCTGTTTCCATCTCTTTCTTGGAGGGCACACCAACTGTATATGGACTCTAAAATCTCTTGTGAAGCTTCTGTGATATTAAAGAATGCTAATGAAGAACGTTCTCCTACATTTTTTGTTTCAGACAATAATGATTTTCACAAGTGCTGCACTTATTCCAATGCTTGTAACCGCAACATCTTTTGATCTCTACCTTCTGAAATGTATAATTGGGTAGACATTCTTTTAGTAAATCTGAATCAAACATTGCACCCTGATTATTTCCTGGTTATCGTTATATTCATGTTCTAATGGCAGGCTGAGACATATCGCTATTCCACAACATTACATGAGCTAATAATTCGTCATCCATGGGCAGCCATGTAAGCTGGATAAACAAATAAAGAATACAATATCTACTTTTGGGAGGAGAAGTCCAAGCCAATTACATGCAGATGCAGATATCCCTCATCTCAAAAATAGATGTTTCTGGCCATTTCAATTTAGCTCTCTGAAGGTGCTTTTTAATTTGGATATAGGAAATGCCTGGAAAACAAATGTACTCTGGCAGAAAATCAGAAATAATAATAATTTTAACTCTGTTTTATGAGTGGCTTAGAAGGCTTGGGGGTTTTAATGTGCTTGGGGACCACCACCTTCAAATTTGAATCTTTCCAAGGTGTCCAGTCATCTAGATGGAACATGTGCTCTCACCTCTATTTTTCCACACAAGCACCATGTGAGACGGTGGGGTTAAGACAGAGTGACTGGCCATAAGTCATCCAACCAGTGTCTATGCCCAAGGAAAGTTTGGAATTTATGGTTTCTGGTTTTTAGTCCAGCACTTTAGCCTCCACACCAAACTGGTTCTCAAGATAAAATGCTTCATATCTAACTTGGTACTTCATTTAAGGGAAGATTTCATCCAGAAGTGAGTAATTCATAGTCCTCATTGCGATATGCACTGTAGTAAAATGAGACTATTTATTGCCAAGGTAATAATGGATTGCATCATTTATATAGCATAAGTCAAGATTCTCATTTTTAAGAGCTTATGGCTTCTAAAGGTTTGGATCAGAAGTCAGCTGTGCGACTTTCTAATGTCTTTGAAGAAGGGAGGAAAAATATCTTGGCTAATTTCCAAGCACACTGAGGAAAGTCATACATGGTTGGTTGACCTCTAGATCAGGGGTTTCAAACTCTAGGCCTGGGAGCTGGAGCCAGCCCGTGGGGTGCTTAGATTTGGCCCATGGGGCCACCCTGGAAACAATGAAGGATAGGCCTGCAGTGCCTCTGCCAGCAAAAACGGAGCTCGGGAGGGCTCTCCCAAGCTCCATTTTCACTGGCAAAGGGCTGCAGGAGGCCGTTGCAGCCGAAAACAGAGCTTGGGAACCCATTTTCACTGCCAGAGCACTTGGGCCACCACAGGCATCCCCGACACCGGTGATGTTGAGCTGGCCATGCCCACTCTGGCCATGCCCACCCTGGCCCCCCAAGGTCAAACACAACCCTGATGCAGCCCTTAATGAAATCGAATTTAACACCCCTGCTCTAGATACTATTGAAAATGTGTCATGCTCAAGGCTTCTATAAGCTATACCACAATGGCTGTTGCCAAATCAAAGAGCTGAGCTCCTCTGGTAGCACTGCAGTTCCAGTGCTATGCTGAAGAATCTGGAGAAGAAACATATAGTATTAGAATTCTATTAAAAATGGGAATGGCTTGGATAACTCCCTCCCTCCCTTCCCCTTCCCTCTTTTTCTTTCTTTTTCTTCCCCCTCTTTTCTTTCTTTCCTTTCTCTCTCTCTCTCTCTTTCTTCCTTCCCTCCCTCCCTCCCTTCCTCTTCCCTCTTTTTCTTTCTTTTTCTTCCACCTCTTTTCTTTTCTTTCTTTCTTTCTTTTTCTCTTTCTCTCTTTCTTTCTCTTTCTTCCCTCCCTCCCTCCCTTCTTTTTCTTTTTTTCTTTCTTTTGGAAGGAAGGAATGAAGGAAGGAAGGAAGGAAGGAAGGAAGGAAGGAAGGAAGGAGATACGGTAGAGATATGGGAAAAGACATGAAGAATAATTTTGATATTAGTTGTACTCAGAGTATTATATTCTTTTTTTCCCTGTGACAAGTGAATGTAAAAATGTCTATGCCTTGTGGCCTAAAGGACAACATAGTAGGATCAATGTTCTTTTTGTACTCTATGAAGCTTGAGATTAAAGTCTTGACTGATAAACTGAACATTCTTTAAAACTGACCAGAAGCAAACATGGTCTGTTTGCTGTTACTTTATTACAAAGATACCACTGAGAATAGTGGAGAATGCTGTTTGATCTTAAACAGGTTGACCAATTGACTGCAGCCGTCAGCTCAATACACGAAATGCTTTCTGCAAATTATTGTTTCTGGTTATAAACCTTTATCATAATATCTTGGAATGAATTATGTATGTATTTCATGTTTTCTCTTCTATCAGCCTTGATGTTCCCATTTCAAGTTTCACCCTCGCCTCCTAATAATGCAATATTGAGGCCATTCAGACACTAATTATGCCTCTATGGCTTTCTTGAAATGACTAAATCAGCATCACTTCTATAATTATCATTAGCAACTTTGTATCAGTGGCGTTTATTACCAAAAAAGCCCAGCTTTAAAGGCGTTATTATATATATGTGTGTGTGTGTGTTTGTGTGTGTGTGTGTGTGTACATATACATCCATATACCACCAGTAACAATGAATCTATATTCTGCTACGTTCTCTACTTCTTCTTCCTTCTTCTTTGTAAATATGTATTATATGTATTTGAGTAGTGGTATATAGTGCAATAGTCAGAGATATAAGAGCATTATTATGCATTTATTTAAGTGAGGAAATTTTGCTCATTGGAAATGGTGTGCAGTGCTACACTTTAAGTAAGAAAATATGGCCAGTTTTGATAACTGATGAATACCTAATCTCACCAGTTTACCTGGAAATCAGGCACAGGGGATTGACAAGGCCAGTTTCTCAGCTTGAATTATTAAAACTGCCAGCAATCATATATCTGGGCAGCAGCTTTAAATACCAAGTCCTGGGCTTTCAGTGTGCTTCTAAACTCCTCAACTGCACTTTCAAGATTGCATTATCAGAATTCAACCTCCCCCTTTTTGGGGGGAGGAAGAAGAAGAGGGAGGTTAGAACCCAGAAACTATTCCTATATTTGAATCATAATAAGGACTGCAATATATGAGTATCAATACTGGTTGTAGAGAATTTTTTCCCTTAGGGCTACGAACAGCAGAGGGACGTGGTGGCTCAGTGGATAAGATGCTGACCTTGTCGATCGAAAGGTCGGCAGTTCAGCGGTTCGAATCCCTAGTGCCGCGTACCGGAGTGAGCTCCTGTTATTTGTCCCAGCTTCTGCCAACTTAGCAGTTCGAAAGCACGTAAAAAATGCAAGTAGAAAAATAGGGACCATCTTTAGTGGGAAGCTAACAGCGTTCCGTGCGCCTTTGGCATTTAGTCATGCCGGCCACATGACCATGGAGACGTCTTTGGACAGTGCTGGCTCTTAGGCGTTGAAACGGAGATGACCACCCCCTAGAGTCGGGAACATATGTGCGAGGGGAACTTTTACCTTTACCTTTAAGAACAGCAAGGGAGGGGGTATTCTATTGGGATTTCAACACAAGGAAACATTAAGTATCTCCGTATGTTTGCATCTTCTAGCCTGGTCTTCCCTACCCTCAAAGCCTGTAAGATAGGAACATATTTCATATGCATTTATCAACATCTTTTTCACCATTCAGTTGCAATAGCAGTCAAGAACAACACATTTTGTTTTTTAATTCTGTTCTTTGTAGTCAGGTCCAACTGCTGTGGAACAAATGAGCAAATGGCTTATTGCTTGAATCTTTCCCCAATAGTAATTTCGAACAATCTCCCTGATCTTATCCATCTACCATATTTATTGTCTTCCCCTTTTCAGTTCGATAGATTTCTTCTTAAAACTTTTAGCGATCAGCGAAGTGAGGTATAAATAGTGAATTGATCAGTGTTAAGACATTTTAATGGGGTTCTGAGTACCTTCAGGTACTGAATTCTACATCAATGAGTAACTTAGGGGCAGGATGAAAAAAAAGGGGACATCTCATGCATCCTTTTTCCTAACTTGTGTAACTTAGTAGGACTCTTATGCCCCGAAATGTTTTAGAAATAACAGAAAAGGATATACAAATGGGCAAATGTCAAATCTGATCAAAAAATTTAAAAAATGGGAGGAAAACCTTGTACAAGCAATCCTAGTGAACATCAGTATCCTTCCAAGAAAGCTTCTTGGAGTTCTCTGAGCTTGGTTGTTTTCTTGCAGACATGCAAGAAAACAACCATTAGGCAAGCCACTAGAATATAAACCGAGAGCAAACCCTACTCCTTAGTAGCATTGACAATGTTACTTAGTTTGGGTAATGAAATGCCTTCAAGAAAATAACCAAGCTCAGAGAGCACCAAGGACTCATTGCGTCAACCCTATTCTCTTTTAGTGGCAAGGAAGCTTTGTAAAACACATTATGTCTTTGAATCAAAAAAAGCCTACCTGTAGCAATATGAATATAAAATAACTGACTTGCACTTGGATTCAACTACAAACAAAATTGAGTCACAAAAAAAGGAGGAGCAATTCAACAATGTTAGATTCTTGACTTAAGGACAGGACTTTTATGGTGACAATACATATTACTTCTCAAATGGCCTCCATCTGTGGAATACAGATCTGGATTCTTCCCTCAAAATCAAAGATGGATGGCATCACTGCAATTCCAGAACGTTTTCAAAGTTTTCTCCTTTAAATTTTTATTATTTCTTTTATTCATTAAACATGAAACTCAGTCAACTGAACATTTAAAAACGTACCACAAATATCATTGACTGGTGCTGATGGTTGATACGGGTTGATGCCAGCATCCTAGGTATCAATCAAGCAAGGGTGAAATCCAGCAGGTTCTGACAGGTTCTGGGAAACTGTTAGGGGAAATTTTGAGCAGTTTGGAGAACCGGTAGTGGAAATTTTGAGTAGTTTGGAGAACCAGCAAATACCACCTCTTGCTGGTCCCAGAGTGGAGTGGGAATGGCGATTTTGCAGTATCCTTCCCCTGGAGTGGGGTAGGAATGGCGATTTTGCAGTATCCTTCCCCTGGAATGGGGTGGGAATGGAGATTTTGTAGCATCCTTCCCCTGCCACACCCACCAAGCCACACCCAACACTCCACGCCCATCACACCATGCCTACAGAACTGGTAGTAAAAAAATTTGGATTTCATCACTGCAACCAAGTATCTTCTTAAAATATATGACGTTCCGAGTAGTGCAGTTTTTTGCAGTTCTGCTGGTATTATTACACAAGGTTGCAATTTTTTGATGTTTTTTATAAAGTTCTTGGACATGGTACTACTTACTTACTTACTTACTTACTTCTCAAATGGCCTCCCATCTGCGGACGAATTTTGCGAATTTCCCCCTCAAAATCAAAGATTGATAGCACCACTGCAATTCCAGAATGTTTTCAAAGTTTGCTCCTTTAAATCTTTATTATTGTTGTTGTTGTTTATTGACTGTACATGTAAGGATAAGATATAAAATGCTCAGAAAGCATTTTTATTTTCTTAAATCTCCTAAGGTGTAGCGTTGATGGGGATGGAATATAGACTATTTTAAGATTTATAGTATCCTGGAAAAGAACTAATGATTAATAACAAAAACAAACTGGATTTGTAAAAAAAAAACTGGAACAAGTGAGCACTATTTATTCTGCCTAGCTATCACTAATTTTGGAATTTCTGCATTAATGTATCTCTTTCTCATAATAAGAAAGGAAAAGAAAGGAAAAGGAAAAGGAAAATTGGGGAAGGAAGGAAGGAAGGAAAGAAGGAAGGAAGGAAGGAAGGAAGGAAGGAAGAAAGAAAGAAGGAAGGAAGGAACTTTAATGGATTCTTGAGTTTTATAACCTATATTTCCCTCTGGATAGCAAAATGATGGGGGCAAACTAATTATTGTTTTCTTTAATTTTAAATTCAGGGTTGGAGAGATTAATAACACATTAATTCCAAACATCAACTGATCCCATAGTACAATGCAAATTCAATGGAATAAAAAGTATGCTCTGAAAACCCCCTTTATGTTCAAAATCCTAACCAGCTGATGTATTTTTTTTGCTAGAACATTTTATTTGGAAAAGCTCTATAATTTCTGGTGAGATGATCTTTACTTCTGTTTAAGGCACTCTTTGCCCAGGATCCAGCGAAGAGTTAAATCTGCTTAAACCCAGTGAAATTAATAGGCTGCATCCTTATCACTATAATAGGACTTTATCCATATTCCTTTCTATTCTGAAGAAACCTCTGCCTTTAGAAACAGATCCTCAGAAGGCAGAGACAGGAGAAAACAACACCACGTCTTATAAAGCAAAGCTACAGCAGATGTCACCGACCAAAACTTAGCATTTGTGATGAACTGTGACTTTTGGAATTACAGTATTAGCTAAATACTGCATCATTTCAAAATCTGATGCAAACTCTTGAATAACACACAATAAGGGGTGGCATTCTTTATATAGTAACCATTACAGTGGTGGGATTCAGCCAGTTTGCACTTATTCGGGAGAACCGGTTGTTAAAAGAAATCTTATTTTGGTTTTATTCCACTTTACAGGGCTAATCCTGTAAGGAAGGCAGGAAGGAAACATTCTGGTGTTGTTTCTAGCCTAAACTTTATTGCCCTGTTTACAGAAACTGCCTCTCTGGTTAACCCTTATTACATTGTAACAGCTAAGGCGCTTCGCCCATAGACGTGAGTGATGTTGAATTGGACACGCCCACAGTCACATGACCACTGAGCCACACCTACCCAGCTGGTCATTAGGGCAGAGAACCGGTTGTTAAATTATTTGAATCCCACCACTGGTTATATACCTTTCCTCCATTTCAAGCTAAACTTTATTCATTTATATTTCATATTTCTTAACCACCCATCTCCCTCGGATGACTTAAAATAGTTATAAATACGTATTTATTAAGCTACTTATTAAACTTTTAATAAATAAATGCTTTTTGTCAGGTTCTTTTTCTCCTCCGGCCTCTGGAGAAAAGATACACTACTAAAACAATACTAAAAATGTCCCCAGTTAAAAATATTCATTTCCTGTAAATCTTCCCCACACAATTAATTAAGCTCTGATTTTCAATTAATTTTCCTTTTGGCAATGTACAAATAGTAACATATTTTTTTGTGTCTAGTTACAAAATAGCAGAGATTGTAGATGCTATAAAGCAGTGGTTCCCCAACCTTTCTGGCACCAGGGACCGGTTTTGTGGAACACAATTGTTCCATGGACCAGGAGCACTGGGGGTGGGGATGGTTTCCCCGCACAACCTAGATCCCATGCAAAGGAGGCTTCAGTCACTCGTGTGGCCAGGTTCCTAACAGGTACATGAACTGGTACTGGTCCATGGTCTGTGGATTGAGGGACCCTGCTATAAAGAACATTACCCTTATAAAGGACATGGCTTCAAGAGTTTCACTGCAACAGACTTTATCTGAACTATTCCTCTTGCACTTTTCTTGAAGGTGGAGATAACACGGATACAGAACAGAAAGCACAGCAATATTTGTCTTATCCAATAAAAATCTATGGAGAAGTTGTTCTGAACCAAAGTAAAAACTGCCATCTTTCAATTAAAAAAAAAACACCAAAACTTTCCAACTGGGAAAATGTGAGTTAACAATATTAATGGTGCCATTAGTTATTGGCACACCACACCACACAAAAATCTTGGGGAGCACTTAGAAAATATACCCGTTCACAAAATTTCCAGCTGCCAATTACAAAAGGCCATACTTCGATTTATCTATATAAATATATATACTGTGCCAATACATCACAATCAGTGATGGGATTCAAAAATTTTTACTACCAGTTCTGTAGGTGTGGCTTGGTGAGTGTGGTAGGGGAAGGATACTGTAAAATCCCCATTTCATAATGTGATTTCAGCTGGCAGCTATGATTTCATTATGATGATAATTATTATTATTCTGATGTTTTGCATGTACATTGAGAGCTTATGCACTGGAGCCAAATTTCTTCGCTGTCTAATCACACTTGGGCAAATAAAGTATTCTATTCTATTCTATTCTATTCTATTCTATTCTATTCTATTCTATTCTATTCTATTCTATTCTATTCTATTCTATTCTATTCTATTCTATTCTGATTTCAGTTTTGGATGTATAATAATAACAATGTGTTGTGAATAGATAGTAATATCACCTTCTGACTACTTTTATTTCTTAATTTACAAACTTGTCAGCACGGCTTATAGATAAACAGCCTTTTTTAAAGAATTGTTTTCTATGCTGCTTGAGCAATTTTTTTAGAGCAGTAGTAGCACATAGGTTATTACGGCTTATATAATATTGTATAAAGAAAAGCCTATTATTTCATTAGATCTCAGACTCATGCATGAAGAAGACATGCTCAGTATCAGAGCAGACAAGTGATATTAAGGTGTGTGTGAGGGAGAGAGAGAGAGAGCGCGCGCGCGAGAGAGAGAGAGAGAGAGAGAGGGAGGGAGGGAGGGAGAGGGGGAGAGAGAGAGAGAGAGAGAAAGAGAGAGAGAGAGAGAGGAGTGAAATTGCTGAAGACCTGAGATAGGCAAGATACCAAGAATAATAGGAACTATACTATGGATTAAACAAATAATATGATGTATTTGAAGGTAAAGAATCTCATAGGAAAGAGCAAATCAGATAATCAGATATTTTATTCTCACTCTTATCTGAACCTTCCTAAACAAATTCTGGCAGGAGAATGCCACACAAACACCTGTTGCAATAGGCAAGATTTCCAGAGGTGATACAAGTATTTGGCCAGCTATATATGTCAGTGCCATGGACTGACATCATGCTGGCCAATCTTGTTCAATTTAGCCTGTATACTAAATGAAAGCTACAATGTCTCAGACTCTGTCAAGTCAGAGAGCACCAGGAAGTCCATCAAACAGTCTTTGAATAAGTCTGAAATGATTTGAAAGCACTTTATGTGATCGAACATCTGAAATCAATTTGAACGTGCAATTTGACTGAATCTCCTTCAAATCAAAAGATCCCCTTCAAACTTTGCACCTTTCTATTATATCCTATCAAAGTTTGTTGCAATGAGGCTGAAATCATCACTAAACTTGGAGCTCATGGTTTGTGTCTTTGACTCCCTCCCCCTCACCTTGATAAAACTGAGCATCACTTAAAACATCTTTAATTCTGATAATATGATGTAGTTATATCAGGTGAAGGTCAAGGACCTGAATAAATTCTTTTGTGAAGACGATTAGCAGGCCTTTGAAATGAAAAGACTCATGCATCAAATCATTTTGTGAAAATAGAATTACAAATGATGAGCTTTAAAATAAATTGTAATTTTATGAAATTTATTGCAGAACGTATTGTATTGGCAATGTGCAAGATTGCTAAGCGATACCTCCCATTTAGGGAATTAGCACAGAAAGGAATTGTGTTGAACAGTTAGTTTTCCTCTACGTAGTTCTTGCTTTGCCATCCTTTGTTATATTTTACTATAAATCAGTAAGAGAGGTGTTTATACCTTACATATAAAATTAAAGGGGAAAATGGATCATAATGCAATCTGGGGCGGCGTGGGGCCCCATTACATAATACTAACAGGCCTTATTTATTTATAAAATTTATATAGCTGCTCATCTCACTAAGAGTGATTCTGGTTAGCATACAACAGAGCACTAGACATAAATTTATTTGACTTACTTCTAAGCAAATGTGCATTCAATTAGGCTGTTAAACTTATACTGTATGACACTTTTAAGATAGCCAATACTGATTTCCCCAAGTTACTCAAGTAAGGACACTGAAGTGTTGCAACTTAAAATTGACCTCTTATATGGTGCGTTGAAGTAAGAAGCGTTGTGGACGACTTCAAAGTGTAGCCACTGCCCTGCATTAACTTTTAGATATAACAGTGTTCATTTTACAGTGGCCACATGCCTTCAATTAATGAAAAACATTATTGCTACATTGGCAGAATTTCATTCTGACAAACAGCATGTCAGCGCAAAAGTGAACAGCCTTGAATGATATCATACAGTGTCAGAATGATCTTAGATATGTTTAAGGTTCAATATAGGTCAACATGGTATGGAAATAGCTAATGGTCAGTAGACATGTCATTCTGCTCTTCCTACACGGAAAAGCACATAGAGATTAGTAACCGTTAAGAGCTTCTTCATATCTGTCCTTCAGGTGGATCATCTGACAGAATGAAAGTTCACACCAATAAGGTGGATCCTATGGAGGATGGAGAGGAAAGACATGGATGCATTTTATGCCTTTACTATATGTGCAATCAGTCCAGACATTAATCTATAGCAAGGCTGTCAAACTCACAGCCTGTGGGCCAGATACATCACACACCGGCCAAACCCACACCCGGTTTAGCAAAGGGGGAAAAAGTCACGTGATGAGGCCGTGACAACGTGAGTTTGACACCCCTGATTTATAGTAATAGCACTTAGACTTATATACTGCTTCACAGTGCTTTCTAAGCAGTTTACAGAGTCAACATATTGCCCCCAACAATCTGGGGGATTGGAAGGATAGAACCTTGGAAGGATGGAAGCCTGAGTCAATCTTGAGCACCATCAGGATTGAACTACTGACAGTCAGTAGAATCATCCTGCAATACTGCATTCTAACAGATGTGCCACCATATAAGAGCTATAATAAACTAAATAATCTATCATAAACTAAAATGGCATCCATATAAGAAATAACAGCATTATAATTGCAAATGTAGCACACCATATTGGTATACCATATTCAGTGGCAGAGCACTCGATAATTGTCCAGCAAAATTGATGGGAGAAAAGTGCTCAGATAGTAAGAGGCTGTGCCTGCTGTTCTCAGCCTTCTCTACCTGCTGATTTCTTCATGACTTTAGACTACAGTCCCCAATATTCCCCAGTCAAGAGATCCCAGCATATGTAAAGATATTCTAAAGCATCCAGACGTTGTAGGCATAGTTGTGTAAAGTGGCTTTGATTTGCCTCAGTGAAGTACCTTACAGATTCATTTGGCATGGGTAATTGTTAGAAGTAGCATCTGGAGGAGTCTTGTCTATTGAAAATTTTCCAGTTTGGCATGCACTAAATTAATACCATGTGATTCCCACAGGATTAAGAAAACAAAATCCACCCTGAAATAACTGAATGAATGAAAAAATTATTTGTGGGATTCCAACTCATTTCCAAGTTGACATCAGGTAAAACTCACTGAAGGTATTTCATAAATGAAATGGCAGGATTGCATAATACTCTCTCCAGTCATCTGTCCCAATGACTAGGACTATGAGCAAACATTATGGGATATTCTCATATAACCGTGAAGCCACCCTCCTTGATGATGACCAAAAGTAGGGTCCAAAGGAGGAGGAGCTGATCTATGAAATTTTTAGACTCCAGGCAATGAAACATTAATTCCAGCTGCTAAATTCCATCTTCCCACCTAGGGTCTCTCCCAGAATGTGATCTGTACTTCAGAAATTACAACACTTGAGTTTCCAGTAGTGTCAGCATGTATGAAGTATTCTGAGGAGTAGCAAGGTCTTAAGAACTGGGCTAGAAGGATCATTATCCTTCTAGAACAGCCTTCCTATTCTAGTGCTTTCTAGAAGTGCTGGATCTTCATCTTCCAGAATCCCCGGAAAGCATTGGAATTGATTTCCCGACATTTCAAGAAGGTGCCAGGTTGAGAATGACTGCCTTAGAGGTACAACAGAGCTCTCTAAAAGGCACTAAAAGTATTTAAAATCATTTATCAGTACCAAAGCTTGAAAACCTGATTATAGCTGATAAAAGACATTTTCCAGAAATTTATTTTCGGGTAGCATAGTCTTTTCAAGTTTAATTTAAAAAAACAATGTTTTAAAGATGATTACACAGAACTGAATACTGTGTGGATTGTGTGTGCAATTTAAATGCACCTACTCCATAATTAAAATCTCTTTTTATAGAGTCACTGTACTAATTCTCCTCTACCTTTTTTTCCCAACTCAAGATATTACATTTTATATCTAGGGAAATCAATGCTCTGTGTAACAAATGTGGTAAACCACTTTGGGCCCAAGAACTAAAGTAACTCTGGGCATGTTGGGGTCTGCATGCTGGGAGTTGCTGGGGCATTAGGTAGAGCAAGTAAAGTTACTCCATTTTGGGTGTGCAACTTCTAATGAAGTTCACTGGAGTTTCACTACTTTACATACTCAATATGCAGATGACTACCAAGAAGGTTTCAAAATATTTTCCATTGATATTGTACCATCTAAGCCTACTTTAATGACCAAGTGCTGGAAAGTAGTCATTTTTAGATGGAGGGAAGCAGATAGAGCTGATCCAGGCTGTGAAGCTCTGTATACCCACTAGAAGGCTCCATAGAGATTCAGAAAAACTCAAAAAATGATTTACTGCCATCTATTGGCCTTATATATATTTGTAGTCCAGATCTGTTTGCTCTATAGGCTAAACAGAATACACTTAAATTAAAACATGATTGACTAGTTTGTGTTCAATGTCATTCAAGCAGAACCTTTCAATAGTATTTTATATTTTATACTTTTATGCTAAAAACCAAGATGAACTGGATATTATATTGAGAGGTTGCAATGAAAGTGAAGCTTCTGGAAAGGGTCAAATTTATTGACACAGAGGTAAATATCCAGACCCCTTACACTATTACATGCATCAATGAGCTTATCCAGTGTGTGTGTGTGACGAGTCCCAAGCTGTATATCTGGGAGAAAATTTCACTGAAAATTTCAGAGAAAGGCTTCTTCTGTTTAACAAGCATTGATATAATTTGCCAGCAAGCTTATTTTATCACAAGTAGTTGAGACCAGTGCCTTTGAAGCTTGGTAACTCCAAAGGGTGTAGACTTCAGCTACCTGATCTCAGCAACAGCCGTGCTGCTCCACACATCTGAAATTGCCTAGCTTGGAGAAACAATGAAGTAAGCAATCCAATGTCTCTGGAAATAACAACTACAATTCCCAAGAACCTTTGTTGTCAGCTATGCTGGATGGATCGGCTGATGGGAATTAGCATTTGAAACATTTGGAAAGCAGTTATTTATCTACTGCATTAATTACTCAGATGTTTTAAATCTGTCAAAGGCATTAATGTATGTATCTTTACATCTCAAAATACAGTAGATTACAGTGGCAGCTATTCGTGAGGCTATGAATCATTGCCTGCATTGCAAAGGATGTCGCATCAAATCATATTACTCTAACAAACTTGTGGCAGAATAGTTAGTTGTTCCCAAACACTTAATGCTTAAAGCTGCTGGGAATGTTTCCAGTTTTTTGGAAGTGAACAATGTGAAGATTGTCATTCTAATGTTAACTAATATTCATCCAATCACTCAATCTGTAGTATAAATTTATACTTTATTTAATACTTTATATATAAGTATTTGTAAAAATACTTATTTATACAAGATGAGAGAATACTATTTGACTCAAAGATAGATCTCATTTTAGACAGGAATAATGATCTATACTAAGGGCATAATTGTCAGGTTCATACATTGTATCTGAATATTTGCAAACCATAGATGAAGGATGAGCATACAGTGTGTACCTAGTTAATGTGGTTTTATTCAATAAGATGTTATTAGAATAATCAGTGGCTTTTGTGATGTGCACCAACCAATAGGTACCATTGAGGTACAGCCCAAAGCTTTGGATGTTTCTGGAGATGCAAGTTCTACTAAAACGACAGGAAACTACTTCTAAACAACCCTATTGAGGGCAGACTCACACCTTACACTCACATATATTTACTAAGAGGCACTTAAAATACAGAATGGGACCTGCTATTTGGTAAATGTGTTTCGGCTTCATCTTCTCACATACCGAGTTTTTCCAAGTGGTTTCATGTGCTGGAGATCTATGACATTTGTCAGGGAGGTCTATCTTACAGATATCTGGAAGACTAAACGATTTATTGTGGCATCAGCTTTTGTGTATCTGAATTCCTCACATGCCTGAAATGTTATCCCGAGTTACAGGTCAAGTTATACATATAGAGCTTGGGATGGGAAATGCAAATAGTGAGATCGGAAGGGAAATGAAACGCGGAGAGTAACAATTAACTATATACACCTGTAAATTAGGATAATTGGTGGATCAGATGAAATTCCTCGAAAGCGCACGCCATAATTAATGCTAATCTTCAGATGCCACCAGAGGCTTCCCCCCCCTTGCAAGGAAATCTGTAGCAAGTTCTTAAAAAGGATCGTTTAAAAGAATTTCATGAGGGGAGGAATATAGGCATGCTCGCCCAAAAATAAAGCCGTGGTGAATTCCTTAAGGCTTGGTTCTAAGGAAGAGGTCAACTTTTTTTTTTAATGTTTAGAGGGGGAATAGGCTTTCTTTTCTTTTTTTTAGATATAAAAGGGGGTGGGGTGGGGATGCGTTTAGGATGGTGCCGTTAAAAAGTCAATCCGTGTCCAGAAAACGAGCGGCGCGACAAGGAATATATATATACACAATATACATATACACGGCGCGCGCAAATAAAACGTAGCCGGGAAAAGCAAGCGACTCGAACGCATTTATTCACACTTCGCCTCGTCTTCCCTACCGCTCGCTAGTCTATGTCCAGGTTTGCCATTCCCTTCTCCACACCTTCCCTTACCTGGGGCGAAAGACACACACACACACACACACACACACACACACACACACACACACACCGTCCTCCCCGTGGAAGGAGTGTAGACCGTGTGACTTTCCTCCCGCGCACACCGGCGGGCAAGTCCGGGGCTCGGGCTGCCCGCGAGCCTCTCTCTCTCTCTCCCTCTCTCTCTCCCCCCCCCTCTCTAAGTTCGCGCTCTCGCTCCCCTCCCTTTGCCGTCCCGGTTCTACGGCTCCTCCCGGCCTCCCAAAGTCTCTCGAAGTGAGTCCCAAGGAGAGAGCGGGGGATGCGCAGAGCCGTCCGTGCTTCCGAGACGCGGTAGGGGCTGGAGCGAAGGCGCCGCTGCTGCCGCTCCCGCTTCTCGCAAAGGGGTGGTGGGGGGAGGGGAGGGGAAGCCAGAGGCGCTCGCTTGGCTCGCCGCCGCTTGTGCTTCTCTGGCGCGGGAGGTGGGTAGTGGGGTGGGGGGGGGATGGGACTGGGGATATGGAGCTACCCCGGCGGCAGGGAAGCCGCCAGAGCTCCGCGAAGTCTCTCTGTCGCTGCAGGAGCCGGAGGCGAAGCTGGGAGCGGGGATCCCGACTCCCTCAGTTGCCGGTTGCCCTCTTGGAGCCGTAGAAAGGGAGGGCGAGCTTCCTGGCTGCTCTACCATGACCTCCCGGCCACCTCCAGGCGGTGTTTGCATGTTTTCTTGCAAGCGACAGCCCCTACCATGTAACCTGACCTGTGCAGCCAGGGGCCTTGCGCGGCGGCGGTGGCGGCGCGGAGGCAACAGCGGCAGCGCGGCCATTGAGAGCCTCTTTTGCTCCTGAATGTGGTGCGTCCCTCTCTCTCTCTCTTTCTCTCTCCCTCTCTTTTTTTTTCCCCCTTTCTCCAACCCCCTCCTCCTCCTCCTCCTCCTTTTTTTTTTTTTTTTTGCAAACTGATCTTTGGCTCTTTAGTGTGAAAGTGATTTGAATTTGGCTCGGCGGCGCTCTGCGCAGGCGTTCAGCTGCTGGCATGGTGGCTCTTTGCAAAGCAGCTGTTTTGGGTTTGAAATTCCAACATGGCAGAGGCTGCAGTCAGTCTTCCCTTCAAAAACTTGGAATGATTTCAAATCGGAGGCATCTTCGCTTAACCCGAGCCCCAATTCATCAGCGCGCCGTAAGAATCGATTGTGCCCGACCCTCCAGGTAAGCTCTTCTCTGACTCGTTTCCCTTTCTCTCCCTCCTTCTTTTCCTCCGCCCGTTCTCTTTAAATTTTTTATACAATTTTAAATGTATCCCGAGCGGGCGCGCGGACGCTCTGAATTCCCCGAGCTTTTATAATAAAAATGTGTGCTTTTAGATAGAGATAGAGATATATCGCAAATCGCCAAGTCTGGGTTTATTCTCTCGTCTGCTCTCTCCCCCCCTCCCCGCGAATTCTCCTTGTTTTAAAACGCGATGTGGAAAGTAAAGCGATACAATCGCAGCGTAGGGCTTTCCCCTGGTCGTTGCTAACAATAGTGCGGAGAGAGAGAGTAAGAATTCGGGGATTGAGAGATTGATTGCGCTCCCCTCCTAATTAAGCCACTTTCACTTAAAGGATGGGGGGGGCGCCTCTATTTATTTTTCAAGTTCTAGGCGAAGCGGTTACGTGTGGCGGCTTAAGTGCAAATTTGGAGGAACTAACTTTTAAGCAAATCCGTGCAAATAAGGATGGGGAAAGTTAAGGGTGAGGGGTGTGTGTGAATGTATCTGAGAAGCTGGTGCAGAAAAATTTAAGCACCTCATCATTGGGGGGGGGGCATGGCACGGTGGGCGTATTGTTGGCTTGGAACTGAATGGAAGATGTATAATTTACTGGTATATACAACCCACTGATCCTATTACTATCTTCCCTGGAGCTCTTGTTAGTTTCAATGGGAGTGAGTGAAATTGACATGGACTTGTATTGCTGGTCATGTGCTCTCTCGCTCTCTCTCTGTCTCTCTCTCCCCCCCCCTTTCTTTCTTCTCCTCTGATCTGAGATTCCCTTTTTGTTGATGTTGCTTTCCCTCTTAATTATATGCATGTAGGTTAAATGAATACCTGACGAAAAGGCCCACATTTCAAGGCAGTGACATTTGATAGCGGAGAGGAAAAGTGGCATTCATGAAAAGCAACCTTTGGAATTCCTGCTTGTGAGAAGAAGGAGAGGAGGAAAGAAAAAGAAAAAATTCCAATTCAGCTTTTTTGTGCTGCCAGCAAGAAATGATCAGTAGCACCAGTGTTTATGGTAGGTCTGTTTGGGAATCTCGTTTACTTTTGTTGTTGTTGTTGTACTACGGACAGTGTTCCTTTTGTTTTTAAAAGAGCATGATGAACATTTCAGAGGACTTTGCATGTCGCTGAAGATCCCTGTAACAAGGTTAACGATAAAGCTTTAGGTATATAAATAAGATGTGTGTGGATATGTGGGTGTGCACTGCCTTATTTTATTTCTAATTTTCTGCTTTGAACAGACTGTTACTTTTGTTCTGTCATAAAGCTAAAGTTGCATGTTACTAGCAGGGCACCATGTACACTCAAATAGGATGTAAATTAGTCAACTTGCTCACTGTAAAAGGAGGAGGGAGGAGAGACCACGCACACAGCTAAGCCTTCCTATACCGCTATGGTTTCCTGTTTATCTTTCAAGTGTAGTTATTATTTTTTCAATTGAGGTCTCCCCCTTTTCCATTTTTTTCCACTGGGTTTTAGATGAGGATAATAAAATCCTTTCCAGGGATCTTCTAATAAATGCCTCTGTTTCCTGCAAACAACCCCCCCCCCTTCAGTCTTCCAGTTTAATAACGGCCTGTATATTTTCTATCCTGCTTTCCATCTGGCGGCTTGTCATTGCTGTGCTGTGCAAATGGAACAACCATCAGATGTTATAGGAGACTGGAACAATTATTCTAAGAGGAGATATTGTATTTTTTTTTAAGGGTCATGGTAGGCATGCCTGACGAAACAGGGAGAATTGGAATATACCTGCCCAGTGCAATGTACACAAGGCCATTGGTAGAAGCCCAGGAAACCATATCAGCAGATTCGTATTTTGTTTATAAGTTTGGGAATTTGTGCCAAGGGGGAAAGGCCAAGAATGTATCTGCTTTTAAATTAGAAACAAATAAGGATTAGGGTAGAAACTCATGGGCATCGGTCGGGCTGTTGGCTGGAGCATGGACAGAGTTGGCCATTGATTTTTCATAACGGCACAACCCTGAGCTCTGCATTCAGTTCAGAAGTAGTTGCCCAGTCGGCCGTGCCCATAAGTGGATGATGAAGGTTCCTCTATATTTCCAACAGAGTAAAACAGAACTGCTATCACAATGGAAAGTATCTATCTATCTATCTATCTATCTATCTATCTATCTATCTATCATTTGGAACTTGTTGACTTTGAGATGATCAATACAGCAGGGTTTATTTTAGATGCAAATAATCAACCCTGACTCATTTTAAATGGGAGGGGAGTGAGAGAGGGGAGAGCAGAAAGACACAGCTTTCTCTCTCTCTCTCTCTCTCTCTCTCATATACACCCCCCCCCCTTTTTCCTAGAGCTGTTGGAGAGAATGTGATTGCCAGATGGGAGATTTCCCTCTGTGATGTTAAAGCTGTAATATATATTCACAGCAGATTGGACCTGCTGCTTGTGATGAGGGTATTACATTTATAAATTTTAAATCGGGAATTGGATAGTATGCTGAGAGCTGAAATTGGATGGGGTGAATCGTTGCCACTGTTTAAATGCAGTTCCTTGGAGAAGGAGGATGAGGAAGATGATTCTAACAGTAGTAATAGGTAGTAATCATGCCTGGGCTCCCCAGTTTTATATATATTGTATGGCACATGTGTACTTCCTCCCCCCCCTCCATGTGCATGCTTTTCACTCCATCCACATCCCTGCTTCTCAGTTTCCTAGTAGAATAGCTTAACTTGCAGAGTGGTTGAGAAATTGCACCCGTCCTGGGGGCCCGGGGTGGGGTGGGGGAGAAGAGAGTCCACGAGAACTAACAAATGTAATCTCTTCTGCATCTTGATTATAACGACTCAACCAAATGTGTGGCGGTAATCATTGTCTGCAGATGTGCCTCATACTTATTTTTGTTTCGTGGAGGGTGGGGGCCTGTCAGAGGCAAAACATCCAGAATCGAGAGCCAGTCACACTCCAGCAATTCTGCTGGTGCAAATTAAAAGTGTGTTCTGGTCAGGAAATGAAAGCTACTGTGTCTCTTTTGAACAAGTCGTTTATCAAGGAGAACATCTATCAAACAGCCACTTGTCACAATATATTGTGGGAGGAAAAAGTTGGGAAAGCTGCCTTAAAATGTTACTCCTTTCTTGGCTTTAAAAAAAATGTATCCAAGTGCAGGGAAAGCTGTAGCAAAACGGATTTTCCCCCCTTAAAAAACAACTAGCACATCCTCTTCTTACAGTTGTGATATTGAGCTTCTTAAGATAAAGATGCATCTACTATCCCCCGTTATATTTTTAGAGTAAAAATTTATTGCATCTGTTGTTTTAATTCGTTAATGGCCCCGATTTTTTTTCTATTGTTTTTAATAACATCAGTAATCATCTTTAAGGTGCTTTCCAGGTGGGGATGGCAAGGTTTAGATAGACGATTTCTGACTTCTGATAAATCTTCTCTAGTCAGTTGAGCTTGCCAGGAAATGTTGTCACTGCTTTGAACCAAATCAGACAGCCTGATAAAGACACCTTTGTATAGTATCTCATTGATAAATGCACAAGGTAATTCTTACTATAGGTAGAAAGCTTCATTACAGGTTATTCAGATCAGGAATCCCTTTGTTATTGTTTTAACTCTGGACATAACATTATTTTCAAAACTATATGGGAAGTGAACTTCCAGAAAAGTTGTTGGTTTTCTTTGCAAGACAAAAAAAATATCTGTTGAAAAGTTCCTTGAAATAGATTTATTCTGGAGACTTTTCTTTACCCCCTTTTTTTTGGTAACTGCGAAATAAGGACTGTTGTAGTCTCCATTGCTGAGTTGTACAAATCCTAATAGGAAGTTTCAATATTGATATTTATTAGTGAATAATGTCTGCTTTATAGGCAGTGCGGTAGGAAAATTTATTGTATGATCTTTCATGACAAAAAGTGACTGCTGTGTAATCTTATGTGGACGGTCATCACTCCTCCCCCTTCTCCACCCTCCACCAAAGCGATTATATGACAATAGAGCTCTATTGGAATAAGAGTGGGATTTGTATCAGTTTTACAGCAGACAAATTGGTGTTTACCTCTGGATAATAAGCAATGGCTTCAGGACTGTTCAGGCAGACTTAGCAGGACATAAAAAAACGGTAGCTGTGAACCCTCAGTCATCAGATCAATACAACCAAGGAACTTTTCTCCAAGTTCTTTCAAACAGCAGACATTTGGTATGGAAGCTCAATTTATGACAGGGTATATATTCTATGAACTTCATGGAGAAGCAGCAAGGTTATCTTTATGCTCAGATGCTGACTTTTATATGTAGTCCTACTGCTTGGAAGTATCTTCTTCCACCCTCTCACACGCACGCACATGTAACCATGCAGATTCTAGACAGCCCAACTTGAACTTAAAAGAAGCAGTTAACGCGTCTAAAACATGTTCGGGAAGGGGTGTGTGTGGGATTGAGGGGTGGGGGGAAATAGGGAGGCTGCGGCAAGAATTTATATCTACTTTTACAATAATGCTTTCGGAGGCTGGTTGTTCCAATCCATGTGTAGCTGTCAATTAGTTAGCTCTGTGTGTGCATGCAAGGAGTTTCTCCATGTAATGACTGATCTTCCTGCAGTCTTAATCATCAATTAATCAGCTAATCTGCTTGTTTAGGAGCCATTTTAATGATACAAAACCAGCATGATAGCTGTACGTAGGAAACTCTCTTGCAAGTTGTTTTTAATCCACTTGTCTAATCTAGTGTTACTAGATCAGATAAATATGTTGCTTTGCCTTCAATTAATAATGCAATTAAAATGCATCTTTATTACAAAACAACAAGACCTGAAAACAAACAAAAGACAACATTTTCTTTGTGTTTAAGTATCTTCAAAATTGCGGTAGATGTATTGACATGTTTTTTTTTTTTAATTAACTGGAATTTCATAATGATTTTAATGGGAGAAAATGTGTTATCCGGGCATTTTGTGAAGTAATGGAGCATTTTTGCTGTCAATAGGCACAATGAACCATTTCATTGGGGCACCAGCGTATTTGCTAGCTATCCCCCATCATTAATGAGCAAAGCAATAGAAACAAATAATACCATTTAATTTGGAATAGCCAGCTTTCTCTTTCTTTTCCCCCTTCCTCTTCTTTTGTGAACCAGAAGCTGCACAAATCAGTGGAAGTTAGTGATAGCAGAGTAACTTTGAATCTATTGATTGCTCTTCAGTTAATATTTCCTTTATTCTGAAAGAAAGCAAAATAGTAATTTGCATGTAGTTATTAAGACCAATTGCCTTTTAAAAGGCTAAAGAAGGTCTGTCAAATGTTTTTTCCCCTTACCAATTAATAATTATGCTCTGATATTCAAATATTTTAGCCATGATAGTGGTATCTTCCCTGGATGTAAGCCTGCCTGGATTCAGTGTAATTTAATTTCTTATTGAATATATGAGATGTTTTTCCTTTTTTAATGCTATATTTTCTTTCCTTTTTTTTTTGAGCTGTAAAACACTTTGCACAATTACTATTGTTAAGTTTTATGTTCTTTTTGTAGTGAAGTGCGATTCTGTGTTTCTCTTGCAATAGACCTTACATGGAATATAGTTTCTTGGATTTTTTAGGTCCAAGAAGACAGAACTCTACATTTAATTAAGAGTGCAATGTTCTATCTGTCTAGTCTAGAAATTAGTTTATTTTAGTTAAATGGAGTTTAGTCCTAAAATATTGGATTAGCATCATTAAAAAGAATAAAAGCCTTAAAGATAGAGACAGTTTATACATAATAAACTCCATTCTAGTTTATAGATTTCCATATAACATTAGGCTATATACATTAAAAGGTGTGTGGATGTATGTAAATACGTGTACCTGATGACAATGCTCAGATCACAATTTCTGCATAAGAACTGAATTATGTGCATTCATATTACTACTAAATATAAATGAACACCTAATTTGTTTTTCACAAATAAAGACAGGGAGGAAAAGAAAGGATAAAACTTGACTCTATTACACGAGGCAAATGCGTAATAGGTATATTATTCCGTGCAGGAAATATTGTAATCTTTCATGACCACAAAGCTTAAACTAAATTAAAAACCTAGTCTAAATTAAAAACTTGGAGCTATCAGTCTAGCAGAAGAAGTGAACGATTCTAGAGTACAATGGTAAAAGCCTAAATACCTGTTGATTTAATCAAGGAGAGTAAAAAATCTTCCCCCAGAGCAACTGAGTTTGGTTTCTCCAATAAAATATTAATAGATATTTGTAGGAAATACAACAGCACAACTGCAAAAACAGCACCGGCATAACAGTTGTTCTTGTTATAATGTGAGCCAGATTTCTCTGCCTCATCAACCTGCTTTTGCAGGGCATTTGGCAACAAGGTATTTCGGGTTACAGTTTGCTCCAGCAATATCAATCATGGTTCCAGCCATACCTTGCATGTTTTCTTTTGTGGATAAATTGTATTTCAAGTGGAAACTTTGAAATGCGGGAATAATAATAGTGTTTTGTATCTTGTGCGGAAAGTAGTTTTTAATACAAGACTTTTCAAATAATCAGTCACTGCTGTTTATTATTCTTTTTATAAATGAATCAGGTCATATGCGTAGCTTTACTGAAGCTAATGCAGCCCATTCAGATGCCATAGTAGAGAGATTCATATAATGTGAATCCAGTATTGTAAAAGTGTTCTTACAAAAAGACACAATACATTTCCCTCAGCAGAGAAATGACTTATTGGTCATAGAGTATCTCTTGTGTGGTCATTACTTCAGTGAGTTTGTGTGCATAAACGCGCACATGACATGGCTTCCTTCAGTGATTTATCTGAAGTAGTCTATCTGTGTTTGTCTACCCGCGGTCCAAATTGCAGATTGAGCAATGGCTTGTTTGAACAATATAATTTAGTTTCTTATATACTTCGATCAGTTTATGTTTAACTGTTTGTAGTAGCATGTTTGCTGAAATTGTTTTCAAAGATGCTAGATTAGGGTTATTTTTCTATTAAATATTACACAGTATTAAGCAGCATTTTTCCTGTTCCTGTATTTTTGTGCATGATGAGCATTTTTAAAAAGTATTTAATTTAGACTTTAAAGCCTACATTTCTCGATATGGTTAAATCTAAATAATTTAATTATCTTTAAAACACCTAACCTTGTGCAAGCTTGCAACCCGTATAGGCTCATGACAAGTGTGAGCCTATGCGGGTTGTCCAAGCATCTTTTTGCTTTGCTTTAATGAAACTTAAGATACAAATGATTCAGTAATGATTCAAATCAGAATTTCACATTTCTGCAAGTTGCTTTTGTAATTTGAAATTGTTCTGGAGCAATTTGAAAGAATCTTTAAAAGCCAGCTGGAAGTACAGGTACAAGGCTGCGGTTATCTGAAAATTTGCTTACTTGAGGGCACAGGCTGTTGAGTTTAGTGATTGCATTTTTGGAAAAATTGGTCTAGAAACAGACTGCTGCAGACCTTATTTTTTTCTACCAACACTGACACCTATGAGTCCTATTGTGTACTCTACCGTGCAATCATGCGTATGCTTATTGATGTGAAGAAAGTGTAGTGCTGTACCTATTTTCTGGCCATTATTTCATTTCTCTTTTCCCCATCCCAGTTCTCACCAATGGAATTGCCTTTTGCTACAGAGAAACTCATAAAGTTGGTGCTGCAGAAATAAGGTTTGCTCTCTAAAATATTATTGTGATAGTTGAAGTGAATTAAATATCAAGCAACCTTTTTGAGGGATAACTCAGGCACCCAGGAAATAATCTGAACACATTGGAAGGGATGCCATTTATTTTCAAAAGAAATTTCTGCCTTCCGACAAGAAAGGCTCCATGGAGGCGAGAGATATCAAAAGAGGCAACCTGGTTCTTTCATGTGTTTGAGCACTCAGGTACTTACAGGATTGTTTCTAAGAAGGGAGAAGAAATGATCCTAGTTTAAATGTCTTCTTGTTGGCATTTGCGAGTCTCATTCTATATAAAGAGCTTTAAAAACAAACTTTCCTTGACATTGGGCTTAATGGATGAATATACTTCTACCATATGCATCTGCAACAGCCTAAGTGAGATACTTAGCAAGTAGCTGAAAGAAATAAATCAGTTTCCCATAATAGCAGAGAGAGGGTGTATGTAAGGAAGGTTTTTATATTCCACTACTCCACTGCAGGCATTATTATATCTGCCCAAAACAAATACAATATTTTTCTTTGTCCTGGGTTTATTCAGCAGCAAGCCCTATTGTTTTTGGTGGAGTAATAATGGATTGTACCTTTAGGTCACAAAAGTTGCTATCCTGTGTCTGATTAGACCTCAAGAAATCCTACTGAATTCAGGAAGGAGCATCTTCTGTGTAAGCATGTATTTGAAGGACAGTTATTTGAGCAGCAAGAACGATACAGAAATCCAGCAAGAAAATCTTTACAGATTAATTTTTCAAACAAGTTTCCTACTTCTTGGAAACTTGCTTTCTTTCCCTGGCAAGTCAATTTTAAAGATGCAGCAGCAGAGCCAGAAGAAAACAGGGCAACTGAATGGGGACATAATACAGAGAAGAGACACTGAGTGACACAATGCTGTCGTTCAGTTAAAAGCCAGCTAGAAAATCTGTGGATTAGGAAATTAGTCATAAAAGGTGGTGTGTTTAACGAAGCAGCGCATAAATATGGACATTGCATTGGAAATATTTTGTATTTTCCCACCAAAGGGTTTGTGGATAATTTTCTTCAGAAGAATGACGATTTAGTGAATTTAGTGAAGATTTAAACCTGCCTTGCCACCAACATAATAACCTCTTTGATTTAGCCCAGGTGGTAATTTATCATACTATAGGAATTACCATGGAATAAGTGAATTGAACATAGAGAAGGAAATCTAGATTTGAAGCAGTGGATAACATTGCTTATAAATGAAATGAAATGATAAATGAAATAACAAGAAGCATCATGGAGTCTTTTGTTTAATCCTGTTATTTTGAATTCTTAATAATGATATGCTATGTTCTGGTATGTGCAAGGTATGATGCTAAGTAAACTATCCCTTCTTTTGTGGTTGATGCTGTTGTTGTTACTGTTTGTTCACTTCTCCTGAATTCCTTTGCTGTCATATGGCTTAGATTTAACTGGCTCATTATCTCATAAGTATAAAAGGAAGCCATAGAAAGGAAAGTACTTGTCAGTGATGTTGTTTTAAGTTGAAGCTGTTTTCGATGGGCTGGGGCTTTTTCTGTGTGCTGTTTGTGTTGGCCACATTTCCTTAAAGCATAGTCTGACTTTGTCAGTCAAGTTTGGCTTAGAGACAAGTTTGTATTACTACATGTACTATACTAAAAGATATTGTGCAATGCAACATTTCTAGAGGCTGGGCTATTTTCAATGGCAAAAGGGAGTTTTGCAAGGCTTTAGTCAATTTTCTTGAAAGGATTCTAGTAATCCACATCCCCCAAATGTTTCTCTGGGCTTCTCTAGTTCTAAGAAATCTGCTTGGTAGCTCATGGCTTTCCGTCAGTGACAGAGTGGGATGCAGTTCTATTTCTAGAACTCTTTCTAGACCTTTGCCTTTGATTTGTTCATGGCATGCATTCCTGTTGAAATATTATTCCCCCTTCCCCAAATATGACATTATTTCTCTTTTAACGTATAAAAATATGGCTGTTAAAACTATCATTTCTTTTAAAATGCTGCTGTTATTCTAAAGAATCCAGATGGGGAGTGGCCTAAAGTTGCTGAATGAGGATTTCAATGGAAGTTCCCACAGTCTTAGTCCATACTCCATTGACTCACATGGAGCAGTAGGCTGGAGTACAGTAACTTCCCCCCCCCCCCTCACCATATCTTTGCTGTCCCAACTAGCAGCAGCTCTGTGCGTGGACAGCATGCTCCTCTATTCATAGGAGAAGGGTTGTATAGGCTGCAGTCAGTGAGTGAATGCTTCAGTGTTGATACTTGCTTCATGCTTTTATTGTGGAAGGAAGAAATGGACTGTATTAAATCACTATTTGCACTATTTGCACAGATAGTTTAAAGGACTTTAGTCTGGACAGGCTAAATGTGCAGTGAATCAGAAGAAGGGAAGGATTGGGTTATCTTTGAAAATGCTTTGTATCTTCATTTTTTTCCTGTGAGCTTTAGGCTTGTCTATTTCTGTGTATCCCTTTGTCATGCTCAGCGATATAATCCTACAATAAATTGAAACCATCATGGGTTCCCATTGTCCATTTCTGCCTATTTTTAAGGAGTATGCACAGTGAATAGAGCCATCATTCTGAGGACATTTTGGTTCTGCATTTATGAGATGCAATAAGAGGTTCCATAAGCTTAGATCGGTGCAAGTGGAAATCCAGGGAGAGACCAGTAGGTATATGTTTGCAGTTATGCAACTTTTCCTATCTTCTGCATCTCTCCTGCCCCCTCAAATAAAATTAGGGGAGCTGGCTTTGTCAAGAGTATCTAGTATATAAATGGAATAAATTTAAAAAGTAGTTAAATAATGAAGAACCTCTGAATCAGCAATGTAGGTGCTTCTCAGACTAGAGCAATTATTTGGCTTCTGTCTTTTTGCTAGTTTATAAACATGGGCCTGATAATTTCCAATTGTTTGCAAATTTGGCATCTTACCATTTTAAATAATAGTGGAAATAATAATATAACCATATAAACAGCTGCAAAGAAAAATGCTGTTGAAGTAAAAAACCTGCACTGATATTTTGTAGGCTCTACAAACAGGAACAGTAGAATTATTTTCTTCCTTGAGAGAAATGCTTTGTAGTTTGCAAATATTTAATGGTAAATTCAATGGTAAATTCAATGCATATGCAAGTATTCATTATTATTTTCCCTGCAGTTCTAAACACTTCAAAAGGTGATTCCTTAATTTGTCTTATTACATTTACAAATAAGAAACCTTAGTGATTGCATTGTTGTGTCCCACCTATACTATTGTATTTTGTAAGCTATGAGCTAAGCTACTGCCTTATTTCCACTTGTCTGGGAGTTAGTCCCACATTTTGTAGTATCACTTAATGCCCTCTCCATGTATCTTTATTTCTTAGTAACATTTGCTGGAATTCATTGGGATTTATTTTAAAGCAGGACTCCTACAATTGCAGCCTCAGATGGAAAAGCTGGACAATCTTTTTCTTTGCTGATTTAACGGGCATAAAATGTGTCCCTTGCGATGCTCAGCTGAACTGGGAAGAAAAGAAAACAGCCCAGATTTCAAATAGGGTGGGGCCTGAGTTGCCTCTCTTAGCTGAAAAGGATATATTATAGAAGATGACTTTTTCCTCCTTTACGACTCTGGCTCCATGATGAGAAAAAGAAAAATTAAGCCTGGATAAATTTAAGGCAGAGGTGTTTTCCTTTTTATCTCAGAAAGCAGAGTATGCTCTGACAATTGGGCTGCTTCTTATAATGTTACTTTGCTCTCTGAAACTTCCTTTTTCAAATGAGCCTGACATTAAGTCTTGCTGAATCTGTGCATCTCGGCACAAATTCAACTGGGGGGAAATGAATTAGTTTAGAAAAAGGAATACAACAATTATTTTTAACCATATACTAAACATAACATAATAACCTCATGTTAACAACATAGTTAAACATGAGATGAGGTGAAATGGTTAAGCTTTCCCCCGTGTTTTGTTTTAAATGAAAACAATGTTTTTATTATATATAATGGTTTCAAATGTACAGCGTCCCATGAGGAAAAATAAAATCATTGCCCAATTTGGGATAATACATATGAGTACATGCATGTAATCATGCTATGTTAAGTAGTCAGATTTGTGGAGGGCAAAGCTAACATAAGGGTAGCCATATGGGAACCAAGTCTAATTTCTAGTTTACTTTTTAATTATCTTTACAAACATTTAAACAGAGAAAATGTGTTAACAGTTGTACAAATATTTCTTGATTGTTATTAAAGCAATAATCATTTTGCTAAGTCTGGCAGGGCATTAGTTTGGGGCCATTTCTTCCTTGATGGAAAGTAGAACTTCTTTGGCTTTAAGGGAGAATCATAAATAATAACTTGAAAAGATTTTTTTTCTTTTCTATTTATACCAGAATTCCCCCATCGGGATGTGTTAGACTACAGATCCTTAGGCGCATGGATAGTGGTGTTTATAGTACCACAGATCGGGAGAGTGCTTATAATAGGAACGTTGATGTAATCAATATATCTTCTTATACTACCCTAGTGATGCAGAAGTATATGTGAGTGATTAACAAGTCAGGCTAAGACTATGGAACTCCAGCTTGAACATTGGTTTGCTTATTTCATTGGGTGATTCTGGCCTAGTCTCTCTCTCTAACTAACCTATTTTAGAGTGTTGTTGTGAAGATAAGATGAGGTGATAATATGAATATGCCTTTGGGAATATAGCTTTAGCTGGCTCATGTGGTTTAGTAACTTTTGTGACTTGATTATTATAATTCGTATGTAATTCTAAGTTTATATGCAGTGATTTAGAGTTATCATGTGCTGGCTATTGATTTTAAGGCTGATTTGCTGAGTCCTTGGAGAGCGGTTCAGTTATGTGAGATGCTTCAGCGTGTGAACTCCCCGCTCGCTATGGCAGACATATGGAGCCTCCAGTATAAAACCGTTCAACTTCAGGCACAGATTGGAAGATGTAATATAGTATGTGTAGCAGTATGGTGGATCTGGACTTCTTTATATTTGCTGCATGTGGGATTAAATATTTCAGGATACAGTGAGGCAACACGACTAGGTTTTCGGGCAGTTTTTAAACTACTATGTAACAAATGAGCATTTCAATCTGTTTTGTTTTATTATCTTACTGACATTTGCACTAAAGTGTAGCATATTTGAAATAAGAGGCTTGGAAATCACAAGCAACAAAAACAAAGCTATGGGCCAGTTGCTTCTTTTTAAATTTAATACGGGGAGGAGGTTCATTATACACCAATGTGACCAAAGCGCCTAAAAATTACCCCTTTTAAAGAAAACGTCACCTGAATCCCTCAGAATCAATCTAGGCTTTACCAAATCCTAGAATATTTTTTACATTATATAGTTTCCTGGAATATAATGGAGCTGAGTTTATAATATACTATAGCTTTTTTTTTTTTTGAAATGACTCCGGAAAAAAGTAAGTTTTTTTTTAAATTGCTAGAATTATTCATATTCATCCTTATAATTCATTCCTGTTTATGTTAATATAAAATGTTCCTGGAGATTTTCAGTTCATCTTTTCAGGGGATGTCCTGAAAAATACAGCATACAGTATTCAACCCTTCATCTTTCTATTTTGTTTCCTCCACATTCTTCTAGATTTACAGTAATAAATGGCATGAATTATTTGTGATTTTTGTTCATACACATATACAAATTCATCCAATATGCTATAGCTATACGGGCAGTCCTTGACTTACAATAGTTGATTTAGTGACCGAACTTACAACAGCAGTGAAAAAAGTGACATGACTGATTTTCATACTTATGACCATTGCAGCATCCCCATGGTCACATGATCAAAATTTAGACGCTTGGCAACTGACTCAGGCTTGCAGTGTCTTGTGTTCATGTCATCTTTTGACAACCTTCTGACAATCAATGGGGAAACCAGATTCACCCAACTGTGCCACTAACTTAACAACTGTGGCAATAAACGTTGTAAAATGAGACACAATTCACTTAACAACTGTCTTGGTGTTAGCAACAAAAATGTTGGACTCAATTATGGTCATAAATCGAGGACTACCTGTACAAATTGTTGCTTGACCACTTGACCAGGTGTTTCTTTGGAACAATGGTTGTGCCTAGAATGTACAGTAGTATACTGAGAGATGGGATTTCTTTGGCTTTCAGAAGTTCTACCGTGTTTCCCCGAAAATAAGACTGGGTCTTATATTAATTTTTGCTCCAAAAGATGCATTAGGACTTATTCTCTGGTTAGGTCTTTTTTTGGGGGGAATACGGTACTAAACGCATCCATCTGGCTGATAATCTTAACTGTGGTTTATTTTGGGGGTAGGGCTTATATTACGAGCATCCTGAAAAAATCATGCTAGGACTTATTTTCCAGTTGGGTCTTATTTTCGGAGAAACAGGGTATTAAATGTCATATGACCATAAAATTGTTTCAATTGATTCTCATTTTAATTTTGCTATACTCTTTGTACTTTGGTATGCTTTATACAGTACAAGTTGTCCTTGACTTATGACCATTTGTTTAACAATGGTTCAAAGTTACAACAGCTTTGAAGGAAGTTATTTATGACCCATCCTCGAAGTTATGACTGTTGCTTCACTCCACAATTGTGTGATTGCAATTTAGGTGCTTGGCAACCAGGTCATAATGATTGATTACAGCATCTTGCAGTCACATGATGACAATTTGCGACCTTCCCAGCCTGCTTTCAACAAGCAAATTCCATCAGGGAAGTTAACGCCTACGTGATTCACTTAACAACTATGTGATTCTCTTAATGACCATGGTACAAAGGATTGTAAAATCAGATCCAGTCACATGATGACTGGCTTTATGACCACATCGACTTATGATGTAATTCTGGTCCCAATTTGGTTATAAGTCAACTAGAATATTAAAAGACCCAATTGTGAAGAACTCATTTAAATTAGTTGTGGCTCTATTAAAGAAAATCCAATAATGTTCCTTTAAAAAAGCATCTGAGACTTCAATACATTTTGGGGAAGAGCAGCTCCATTTTAAGTTTGAGTAAAACATCTCCCCATTCTCTCCTGGACCATGTTTTTCAAAGGCACTCTGTTGCATGCATTATGGCTCTGTGGTCAGAACCAAAGATCTCAGTGTGTGATATCTAAACCAAATATCTGGTGAGGATTGCCCATAGACCATCTTTCTAATTTTTCTAGTCCACTTTCTCTTTTACTTCCTGATCCCATGAAATCAGATTGAGACACCTCATGTGCCCTTAAGGCTGCAGTTTCCTAAGCCACCCCCACTGTAAAAGTATCTAAGTTTATGATATTAAAGAGAAATTCAAAAAGGTTTGTTGCTAGGGCTGTTTAGAAAAGTTTGAAAAAAGTACTTCAGACTTAGAAGAATTTCAGCAATTCTCTGCTATTTGTTAAAGAAGCCCATCACTTTTCTGATTGCCTATCGAGTCTGGGGAAAAAATACAGTGGCTTGCCTTAAGAAATTCACATATTGAAATTCTTGGGAATCTTAATGAAGCCATAACATTTTTAGGATGAATAGAAGCGGGGGGGGGGGGGGGGGGGGGGGGAGATGGGGAACCAATGGCTTACTTAGTTGAAGGAGTTTTAAAACATTTTCAGCCGACAAAATCTTAGTTTAGTTTTTGTTTTGTTTTGTTTTGTTTTTTTAACTGTGGAATCTCTGAGCAAAAGGCAAAGTTTTAGTGAAAGAAAATTGACAGAATGAACATTTTTTTTCTTTGCCTTAAATCTGTAATGGCACCCCCATCAAGTTCTCACAGAACCCGTGGGTTCCAAGCAATACAGTCTGAAAAACCTTAATGAGTAGCAGAGAAGTGCTGAACTGGCAGAAGGCCCAAAAACACTTATTTTTTTCAAATTATCTTTGAAATGTGCACAGCCACATTAGTTAATGTTTTGTTGCAAGCCTTTGAAAGGGCAGCTATCAGATATCAGAAACTAGAATGGTGTTTCGTAGGTGGTCAATCAGTGTTTTATATAGCAAGCATTTCTAGTGAGTCATTTAATTTGAAAGAATGTACTAAGGCTGCACTTTGAATAATTCAGAATAAGTGGGAAACTGCCATTATAATGATAACAAAGCCTTATTCCAGCATTAACCGGGTTTGGGATTGAGAGACTAAACTCTACCATTTGCATTGTGTAAATTGCAGAACTCATTTTTTGGAAGGGTGTTTATGTGCATATACACATTTTTAGCTTACTGTTCCATGTTCTGTGTATGTATTTCCCAAACCATATATTTGAAAATTCTGTGAATATGTATTTACAGAGAACGGACATCAAATGTGGACCTCCACATTTCAGTTATTTATGTGGATATTTTAAAAAAAAATCTTGATTATGAATGCTATATAGCTCCATTCCCATTAAAATACAATACCTACTACAACACTTTCATACATTTTTTTTCCCTCTGAGTCTTGGTTTAAATATATTTTCCAAAGAATTAGGTGAATTTTTCATTTTAATCTTACAACATTGTTTTAAGGTAGTCCTGACGTGTGATTCACTGCCCCATACACAAATACGTTCTAACCTTATAACTGATGTTCATCTAGTCTAGTAAAAGAGCAAACCTGGGACGCACATAATTGGGGTTTGACAGCAACAATGCTCTCCTGCTGTTTGCTTTTCTAGCAAGTCATTTTAAACAGTATGTTGCCTCCAAGCCTAAAAAATTCATCTATGATCAGTAGGCATAGCTTCTGTGCATTTGTTAAATGTGACTGGCCTTCACCGACATTGGGTAGCATTACATTCATTATTGTACTTTGACAGCTCTGTAACCAGATATGTGTGTTCCAAGCTCTCTCCTTCAACATTGTCTTTGAAATGGGGCAGGATAAACTAAAACAAAAAACAAAAAACGGTAATTCTGTGTATCTGTATTCATAAGTAGACTTCACTGGATGTAATAGTCACACCTAAGACTAAATATGAACACTCTAAGGTCAGGATTTGTTTGGTGATTAAATACATTTACTTCAGACTAAATGAAATGGAAATGTAACCTGTGTCATAGTTTGGCTTTGCAGGAGAGAAAGGATTTAAGCAAAGCAGGACAACACAGCTCTATTTATTTTATCAGCATCTAAAAAGACAGACTTTGGAGAATAACTTGGTTCAGTTTGTGGAACACTTGTCCTACAGTTTCTTGTTGTCAACTAGCCCTTTGTCTTTGATAATGTGCCATAATAAGAGTCTTACTAAGAGGAAGAGTCTTTACAAGAAGATATGTGTGTATCTCTCTTTGTAATGGTTAACAATCAATAGAGGGGAAAAAAAATTACCTTATCTTCCAAGCCATACAGATTTCCTGATACTGTGTTAAATTCCAGGTGCAAACATTAAAATAAAATCTGATTAATGTGTCAAATTGCAGCTCCAGGCAAAGAGCCAGCTCGTGCCACCAACTAATTTCCCTTCCTTGCTTCCCAACTGATAGACACGCTATGGGTCATGAATCAGTGCTCCAGCTGAAGAAGGAACACTTCCAGAGATAGACCAGAGAGACCAATTCACCTCTGAGTCAATGGACAGACATGTGGGGAAGCCCTCTGTCTAGGCTATAGTTTTTTTTTTACTGCTCCTTTCTGCAAAATAGCTTTGAATGGCTGTGTGTTTTCATGGTATAGAAACAAGAGCAAATGGCTGTGTATGGTGAGCAGGATGACTAAGAGATTGACTAGAGATCATTTGAATGAATGAATCAATGAATGAATTAATAAATAAAGCAGATGTTATCTAATAATTGAAAGAGTACTGGCAAGAGGAGGAGGTATAAATATAATTTATAAATAAGATACAACCCATATTTGTGGTTGATGATGCTCTAGTGCAGGGGTGTCAAACTCAAGGCCTGTGGGCTGGATCTGGCCTGCAGGGTGCTTAGATCTGGCCCATGGGGCCCCCTTGGAAACAGTGAAGGACCGGCTCGCGGTGACTCTGCCAGCAAAAATGGAGGTTCGGAGGGCTACACATGGCCCTCCCGAGCTCTGTTCTCTCTGATAGAGTGGTCAGGTCACTACTACAGGTCCCCCCTACACAAATGACGTTGAACTGGCCACATCCACCCTGGCCATGCCCACCCATCCCACTGAAGTCAGACACAACCCTGATGTAATGCGGATTGACTACTGCAATGCTCTCTACATGGGGCTGCCCTTGAGGACCACTCGGAGGCTTCAGCTGGTACAAAATGCAGCCGCGCGGGTTGTGATGGGAGAATCCCGATACTCCCATGTTACACCTCTCCTGCGCGGTTTGCATTGGTTGCTGGTTGCCCTCCGGGTGAGATTCAAGGTGCTGGTGATGACCTACAAAGCCCTACATGGCTTAGGACCAGGATATTTGGCAGACCACTTACAGCCAGCAACGATATCCCATCGCCCGGTTCGCGCCCATAGAGAGGGCCTACTCAGGGTGCCGTCAGCTAGACAGTGGCGGCTGGCAACCTCCAGGGGTAGAGCCTTCTCGGTGGGTGCCCCCACCCTCTGGAATCAACTTCCCTTGGAACTCCGATTAGCGCCTGACCTTTGCACCTTCTGCCGTGAATTAAAAACTTGGCTGTTTAATTCCCTTGACCTGGACTGATAATGGGGTTTTAAGGGTTAATTTTAAATCTTTTAAATTTTTAGACTTTATTTTATATTGTGGCTTTGTTTTTATTATTGTGAGCCGCCCTGAGTCCATTGTGAGATAGGGCGGCATATAAGCTGAATGAATGAATGAATGAATGAATGAATGAATGAATGAATAAATAAATAAAATGTGACCCTCAATGAAGTCAAGTTTGACACCCTTGGTCTAGTGATTTAGATTACTATGTGTCGCGCACAGGCCACGCCTATCTCAGCTCTGCAAATGGGAAAAACATTTTGAAACGTCATGTGACGGCAGCGTGACACGGCGAGTTTGACACCCGTGCTATAAGGGATTAATAGATGGCAGGGTCTTGAAAACAGTTCAAAATCAGGCATTTGTCCAACACAGGATCACAAGATTATTGACTAGAGCTGGATATTTTGATCACTTGTATTCCAGCAGCTGAACAACTTCTATTTCAAAACCCCATGTATTTATTTTTTAGATGTATATCCTGCCTCTCAGAAGATCATGATGGTATACATTGGGTTTCTTCCCTCTATTTCTTTCCCACAATAATTCCGGGAGGCAAGCTAGGTGAGAGAGAATAATTGACCCCATCACCTGGGTGAACTGCTATGTGGAGAACTGACTGAAGTTTGCGTTAACTATTAGACCATGGTGTCCTTTCATTTAAAGAGTTGGTTTTTAAAATTTTTTTAAATATCCAAATAGCTTCAGGCCATGTAATCAAAAGATGGCCTTCTCCAGGGGTGGCAAAGTGACTCTTGAATGGTGTTCGTTCCACTGCCAAAAATGAGGTAAGATTGGTAAATACAGATAGGGCTCGACATATGATCATAATGGAACCTGCTTATTATGGTTGTATGTTATAATGGTTGTAAATGGGTCAGACACATGACCAACCCAATCTTGCGACCCTTTTGCATTCATTAAGTGAACGAATGGTTCATTATGGGCACGGTTTTGCCAAAAATGAAGTAAGTGCTGGTTTTCAGCAAAAGCATCATAAAACGCAGTCTTGTGACCATGAGACACTGCAAACAGCCATAAATGCAGCTGTGTTACCAAGCTCACAAAGTTCAATCATATGGCAGCGGAGGGGTCTGACTATTGGAATTCAAATCCAGGTCGTAAGTCCCCTTTGTTGGGTTGGTTGTAACTTTGATTAGTCGCTAAGCAAGCAGTTGTAAGTTGAGGACTACCTGTATTAGGTTTTTTTTTAAGTTGTAGCACTTTGTTATGGAACACCCTCCCTTGATAAACTTTCTGGGAACCAAATGTGGGCCATACGTGAAGACCCACCTAGGCCTGGGATAGGAAATCTGAGGCCCTTTGCAGGTACCTAGGACATCCTGCTCCTTTGAACATATTGGAGTCCCTGTTGGCTATGCAGAAAATTGATCAGAATTTTCTGCAATGCTCAGAATGTTTTCAAAATCACAGCTGGAAAATCCTAGCTTTAGGGCTGAGTGGATATTGTGGTCATGAGTAAGAATAGAGTTGATTTGTGGTGAGATAGGCAGGAAACAAATTTAATCAGTCAATCGATCGATCGATCAATCCTAGATTTAGGGCTGAGTGGATGTTGTGGTCATGAGTAGGAATAGAGTGGCTTTGTGGTAAGACAGGCAGCAAACAAATTAGAGAGAGATAGATAGATAGATAGATAGATAGATAGATAGATAGATGCATGCATGCATACCTTTTAGAAGTAAATAGGATCTTTTAGAAAATCAGCTCCAGCACAAGTAAGTCAGATGGAAAATGAGAGACTTTAATTTTTCTTTTCTCACAATCCTAGATGGCTTGAGATTGTTGGTAAGGCTTTTGTTTCTCTTCTCGTCTGTGCAAGTGTTCGGCTGCCAATTCATCAGTGAGCATTGCATATGACCCCGGGGCTGAAAAAAATTGCCCAGCTCATCTAGCTCTTGTAAATGTCTTATATTTTTTTCACCTGCGCCCCTTGGTTTAAAATTCTGGATTTTTTTTTAAAATGCAATTTATACATGTGATGGTTATTCCATTTAAGGGTGGGTATGACATAATTCAGAGCAGCTATATCAATAGAGTAATATACAACATACAAAACATACAGTAGTTCATATCAGAAGTGTTTATATACAAGAGGCTTTAACGATGCCGCTTTGTTGAGGCCATTAAAATGGCCATTTAGTAATTGTTACCTTAGAAAACTGGTTTGTTTGCTTTCATTTCGTCCTTCCTAAAATTACTGATGAAGTAGCGGTTTTCAAATGAGGTCTGTAGGTGGTAAATTCTTCCTAGGAAACTGTAGAAACCGTTTTTGGACAAGACTACTTCAGATTTAAATTCTTATCCTTTACTCTGCCTGTTGGGGGGGGGGGGGAAGGACAGGCAAGTTCATATTTGTATGAACTGATCTTCAGTTACTAGTTAATTTGGTTTGATTTTAAATTGTACATTTTTACAGCCTATTCCAGTGATGGTAAACTTTTTCGGCTCAGTGTGTTAAAAATTCAGAAAATGCCTAACTTGACTCTGCTGGTGTGTCACACCCCTGAGTAAAAGAGAAACATTTTCCTCTCTCCTCCACATCTAGGCTAACTTGAAGAGTGGTACACGCCGGCAGCACCAAGGTTGGGCCTAAAGTAGAGGTCCATATCTCAACTTCAGCCCTAGGGCCATCACGGCCACTCAAAAAGGCTGCCTCACGCCATTCCTCAAGGCGTGACAGGGCCCGGCAGTGTACTACTCAGAACTACTCTGGGTCACAAAAGGCCTTGGTTTGTGAAGCAGCTTTGGAGAATGCTCTTTTGTGGCCTCTGCAGCCTCCGAAAACCACACGAAAGCACACCCTGTTTTTGTGAGATTTTTGGAGGCTTCAAAAGTCACACCAGATCCTACTCCATTTTTGCACGGTTTCCACAGCCATTGAAAATTGTGGAAGAACAGGGTGTGTTTTCAAGAATAGTTGTTGTTGGGTGTTGGTGAATGCTGACGGATCATCCAAAACATTTTGGTGTGTCACCTTTGACACACGTGCCGTAAATACGCCATCGCTTATCTAATCCCATTTAAAAGTCTGTGGATGTAGAATGACTTAAGCAGTGTAGTGCTGCAATTTCCCATCCCTTTTGTGTTATAGTGCACACAGAAAAAGGGGCAGAGCTTGCACCATAGTGATGCTTTGGTCCCACTCCAATGCTTTGTCTGGACAAATTACAAAGAGTAAATGTACAAAAACCAGTCAACCCCAGTGAACACAAGCAACATTCAAATGAGCTGAGTGGAATAAAACAGTCTTTGGTTCTCTGCTAAAAACCACAAGAGAGGGAGCGTTACAATCTTCTGGGGAGAAAAAGTTTGAAAGTGTGGGGGCTGCCACTGAGAAGGCCTGTTATCTTGTCCATGTAAACAGCTGCTGCCAAAGTGAGAACAGATGGATGAATTGGTTTGTTAGTGGAGAATTAGGGAAAATTACTTTCCTGCAGCTAGTTTATGATTGAAATTGAGAGCTTCATAATTGCAACAAGTTTATAAATAATATAATGTAGTCAAGGCCTTTCTAGGCTACTTCTTTGTCAGTTTAATAACATGAAATTATTCCATGCCGAAATATGCAGCCTTTTTGTGCAAACTTCAGTTAAGTGTTGAAGATACATTCTCTTCTTAATGATACCGTAATTTAATCTTGACGGTTCATGGGTGTGCATTTTTAGAATAGCATCCCAAGTGCGCCTTCTCTGACAGTAGACATTATTTTTATTTCTATTTGAGAGAAAATCCAGGGATAGACTTTTTCAGAAGGCATATCTATTTCTTTCCAAGTAGCTGTATATTTTCTCTTCTGCCGTATGAGCTACTGTGGATCTATTAATGAAGGTCTAGAACAGAGGTATCAAATTCAAGGCTCGTGGGCCGAATAGATCTGGCCCTTGTGGCCCGCCTGGAAACAGCAAAGCCTGCTGTGCCTCTGCTAGCAAAAATGGGGCATGGAGGGGCAGCATGCATGCCCCCCCGCAACCAGTTTTGGCTTCTAGAGTGCTTCAGGAGGCCTTCCAGGTCCAAAAAGTGGGCCACCGGGGTGCTCCAGGAGGCTTTTCAGGCCCAAAATGGAGCCTCCAGAGTGATGCAGGAGGTTGTCCTTGACTCAGAACGTTATAAAAGGGAGGAAAGGTAAAATATTTTATCTTTCAGGCTTGCAGGATTCTGCAACTATAACCTATGTCAATAATGTATAGTTGTAGTCTTCCTATAGAGTCAGTTTCTTGATCTGGTCTCTCTCTTATAAGGTGATCAAGTAGATCAAGTAAGTATTAAAAAAACCAAAATCACAGAAATCTACACCTCTCTATTTTTATAAGTGTGTAAAACCATGTGTATGGAGGTACGGTCCTATGTCATGCCCACCCCAGCCATGACCCTCCCCCCCGGCCCTCCGAGGTCAAACACAACCCTGATGCGGCCCTCAATGAAATTGAGTTTGACACCCCTGGTCTAGAAGAAAGTAGATGAGGAAAATGAGAAGATAGACCCTAGACATGTTATTCTCCTGGAGGTAGATGTGTAAGAATATAATTTTCTTTGCCTTCTCATGAAGGGTGTGGCATAGACACTTAATAGCTTTGTTGTGGTGGGGCTTATAAGAAATTGGAGAGAAAAGAAACATTGGGCAGAGGTCCCTGTTTGAATGATACAGCAAATGACTTGTCAGTGATGTTACGTTTGGTTGGAGAGGGAACATTGCAGGTATTTACAGTATTTTTTTATTAAATTTATATGCCACCCATCTTATTATCAAAGCAACTCTGGGTGGCTTGTTATACATAAGATATTTTGCAGTACACGTGGTTCTCACTGATTGCAATTAGCATCAGCCACTACATCACCAGTGGTTGTAAAATGAAACATTACATAACCACACCCAACTTACACCATCAGATCCAACTGTGGTCATTAAATAAAATGTCACGAGATCATGACTTACGACTTCGTACTGACTTCCCCATTGATTTTGCTTGTCAGAAACTGGCTGTGAAGGTTGCAAATGGCGACCATGTGACTGCAGGATGCTGCGACTCTTGTAAATGTGTAATGGTTGCCAAGCACTGGGTAATGATCCTGTGATGCTGCAATGGCTGCAACTTCGAGGACCGGTCATAAATCTTTTTTTAGTAATGTTGTAAGTTTGAATGAGCAGTTGGTAAGCGAGGACTACCTGCATTCTTTCACTGACCTGAACTTTGTAAGGGAAAGACTAACAGAAATGCCACAGATAAAAATGTATTCCAGAGAAGACTATTTCTTACACAGTGAAAAGGTTGGATAGAAATTACAGAGCAGGCTAATGATTGGCTTGGTTGGACAAAGGAAATGTGTTAAACTTTCACAGTTGAGCTTTAAGCTTCCCTCACTCTCCCCCCCCAAAAAAGGATTTGGGACAGGAGGAGTTAAATGACAAACAGAAGCTTTTCTGCTGTTTCTCTGTATTTAGCTTTGGGAGGGTGGGGTCAGATATAGTGTGCTTCATTCTTCTTGAAAAGCTAGAGTGGATTTACTATTTCAGTCCATAGAACATTGTTAGTCTTAAGACACAAGAAGATTTTGTTGCTGTGGAAATTGCTGTATGTGAAAATCCCTGTGTGTTTACCTGAGTACAAATGACCGGTGAGAGCCTAGAAGAAAGTAAAAGTTACAATGTTGGAGAATTGTTTTTTTTTTTAATGGAGAACTGAGACTACTTTTTCCAGCTGGACTCAATATATACATAATTCCATATATATAATTAAAATAATTATCTTGCACACTGTTTTCTTCTGATATTCTGACTTGGAAAGAATTAAACTATTATCTGAAATTCTTAATTCAAACTATAAATATTGCAATGATATTGTGGAACAGACAAGGCAAAGTTAACACAAAATAATGGTCCATTGCTCTGGTGTTACAGATAAAAATGGTTTTCCTTGGCATGATTTTTTTCCCTCATAGCTTTAGGTCTCAGACTAAATAATGTTTGAGATATGTTGTTAATGAAGTCCCATTTTTGGCTTGTTATATGCTACCTGAAGAATATATAAACTGAGTGTCAGGCATAAGAATTAGTTTGCTGTGTGCATGCTTGTTTGGAAATGTCATTTTTGTCTCTGTCTTACAATCTTTCTTGATTCAGCAGTATTCAGGAGAAACAAAGCAGATAGTTTTCAATAAATTTGTGAAATTCCTTGCCATGAAGGGTGCTTGTTGCTAGTTTTAATTCTTTAGAAGAAGTAAGGCTATCTATAGCTAGAATGATCAGGAATGAAGCCCATATCAACAGATAAAGTGTTTGTTGGGAAGGAGGGAGGGCTATCACTGAATGTTTTTCATGATCATGCCCTTTTGGGAATCTTGGGGCGACCTATACAAGGACTTTCTTTTGGTCTACCAAAAGAAATTCTATACTACCTTGGCAATATTTTAATTATTAAATAAATCCAGAAATATAATCCAGTGAGGAAATTAAGCTTCTGCCCACTAGATGATTGACAGTGTCTACTACCCTTGTCTAAAAGTCCAAATCCTTAATCGTTCTAAGCCACCCTGTTGAATAGATGGCTTGTTGCAGCTTTTCTGTTTAGGCTTTTTTTCCTGTGAAGAACGGCAGCCGTTTTTAAACCAAGAAGGTCTTCACAGCCTCCGTAATACTGCTTAGAAGGAAGGCATGTCTGAATACCTTCTGATGGCAGCTACGATAATGTGGCAACAGAATCAAATGAATCAGCTCTCTAGAATGAAATGCTAATAAGTATGCTTATAAGGGCATTAATTCTGTTGATGCCTTTTGAACAACATTATTAAATGTGTTTCTTTATTGAAAAAAAAAAGTGAAGCGATTTAATCATGGAACTGTTCAAAGGATGCTTTAAGGATGCTCTCAAACATTATAGTTTGATGACCACACCTTTTATAGCATAGTGCTTTGGTTTGAATTTAAATGTTTTTTTAAGTGTTTATCCTTGAAATAGAAAACCTCCCATTGTTTTCTAGAGAAGTGTTAGAGAAGATGGTATTTCTCTTCCACCCCACCCCATTCTGGTGTAGTGCAGTGATATTGAAACACAGTCACACTTCCTGACATTTGCTTTTTCATTTTCTTTTAAAATAACGTTTAATATATATTTTTTAGTTGAAGTAAGAGGTGTATGCATCAATTGTATAATTAAGTGGCCACTTCTGGATTAAGTTGTCTTTAAAACTCCAGGTGTTTATAGGCTCTAGTATTTGCCTTCTCCATATTCTCAGTTCGGTTTCTGTCTGTATGCATTTGTCTCTAAATGCTTTATTTTCCTTTTCCACTCAGACAATTGCTCCACTTATAAAGAAGGAATGGGCTGGGCTTGAATGATGGCAAATGTGAAGAGGGATGATTTTGTTTTTTTGGAGCCCTTGTCATCCCTTTTCCAAAATAAAACACAGATTCTTTTTTTTTAAGTCTCAGTTGGCTCAGATTTTAGGGCTGAAGATTTCCAACCAGGGGTTCTTTAGAAATCCGAGAGGAGGAACAAGGCTATCCATGTGCGTGTGGCAGTCTTTGCTCCATGAGGCTATTTCCAGGGCTGCTTTCTTCTAATCCAGCACACACTCACCCTTTCCCCCACCTTGTCATATATTTTGCTCCTGCATTCTCTCCCTTTCTTTCATGAAACCAAACAAATTGAAGATAATGATTAGTAACCAACTGCAAGGCTGAAATTCCACGTACAGCAGTTAACTCCATTTTACAAAACGTCCTCAATCTTGTGAATTATGATGCAGTTGTTCTTCTCTGCTAGCAAATAGCAACAAGCAGTTTAGAGTTCCTCTGGACAAAGGCCTGCAGCCAGCATTTCATTATGCCTAGTCACTTTGTGTAGTGGGAGGGGTTGAAGGGAAAGAAGGAAGAGAAAGGAGGAGAGGGAGGCAGGAGAATAGGCCTGCATATACCCTATTTCAAGTAATGCATTTAGCAATGGAGTGAAACCTGGGCCTAATTGTTTAGTTTGATCAAAAACTGCCTGTGCCATGTATATCTTTAAAATGATACACAAAGGCAAACTGCAGAAATATGTACATGTCTGTTGACATCAGCATTTTCATAGCCATGTCTTTTGTGAATGGTCTGATTTGGTTTTGATTCTGTGAACAGGGCTAAGATATGAATGAAGAAATTCCTTAACAGAAAAAGCAGCCAACTATTGGCAGCCCCCAAAATATGCGAGTCTGGGTAATTAGTTATCACTCTCATGCCGCCACCACAAACCACTGAAGTGTTTAGGTACTAGCGAGATAAATGCAGGAATAAAGTGGTACTTAGTCATTTAAGGAGCAAAGATGCTGTTGCTTGATGTGCTCGTGAATGGACTGTCATTGTAATAATTCAATGCAATGTTCTGAATGGATTAGAGCTTTCAATATTAATATAGGCAGTTTCTTTTTAATTCAACTTTTTTTCCCCTCAGAAGGTGATTCTGATCATTTTTGATCTTACATTTTGTTAACGCAGAAAGTAAGTTGCTTAAAATTGGCTGTGTATTGAGTTGAAAGTATCCTGCTGGTCCATAAATTCTCTGGTGTCTACTAGATGTTTCATCAGGGAGACTTCCAATAAAAATGATCTATTTTAGAAATAATATTGTTTAGTGGGTTGAAATGTGGTGTAATAAAATTAGACCTTCAGTCTTCCAAAGTTAGTACTTAGATAGACCCCTTGGGATGGCAAAATGGCTGTATAAGCAGATGAATCCGACAGTTCTACTGATGGATACATTTGTCAGTCTCCGTTACAGGTATAATATATTCTCATATCTGTAATCCTGACACTGTTACATCCAAATGAAATCAACGTGAGGTTGTCATCTTTAAGCAAATATGTTAAGTGTTGTCTTTTGTGCTGTGGATTTGAAAGAAAGGGGCCCAAGGGAGCCAGCATCATGCAAATGGAACAAATCCCATTTCTTCTGAGCTGTTCTGGTTTCTCCCCCCCCCCACCCCCTTGGCAGCTGGCTGTGTTATCTTTGTGTGTTTCTCTGAGTGCTGACAATTCTTTCAGTGATCTAAGTTAGGGCACATTAGAAAGTGGAAGCAGCTGTCTGTCGCTGTACTGAGAGACGTGTTTGCTCTACTGCAAAGATGAAGGACCATGAATCCTTGACACAAACATTCCCCCCTTTCCTTTTTTCTTTTCCTTTTTTTTTTCCACTTTCCAACATGATCAACATTCAGACACACAGATTGTCTGCTTGGACAGTTTTTTGTTCTGACTGACAGCATCTGGCATAGACAAATTTCGAAATACATAGCATGCCATGCTTGGAATTGGAACATCCTTTTTTTTATTAATCTCCTTGTTTAAAGTATTCATTCACATTTCACAAAAGGTTAAAGCTTTGAGATGGCTGGAATGTTTATGTTAAATGAATAAGCTGCTAATGAAATACCTTGAATGAACTCCAAATACTTAGTGCCTGCATTAAAACAAAAACAAAATGAAAAATAAAGACCTGATTAATTTAGGCTTTGGAGGTGGAAAATTTAAAGTACTCATATTATCTTAAGCTACCTGCTGGAGAATAGAATTCCAGGATTTTTTAAAAAAATATTTTTAACATTTAGCTAAGTGAAACATAATTTGTTTTAAATCATTAAGTATTTAGACTTCTCTCAATGCTATGAAACCCTACCGTTCAGGATTCTATTTGTCTAACTGAATCTTTCATTGTTAGAAAGACTTTTCACACAAAAATCCTTGTATAAAACATTTAAGACATTTTTTCTTCATTGTGAGAATTTTACACTTTTTGGTTTAGTGAATTCTGTATTCAGATGTTATTAATGGAGAATGTACATTGCTTTAACATTGCTGTAAAATCTCTCCTCCCCCCCCACATATATTTGTTATGCCACTTATTTCCATAAAGAGGTTGCTAAAACAGACATTCTTTTTTAGGACTAATGTAAAAATTAGGTATACTAATTGGGATCTGAATTGCCTATCTATGTGCAAAAATACCCTTGTGCAGTATTTGGCTTTAGTGGCTGCAGTTTTAGGTTGATTCAATACCGTGGGGAAGAAAAAGATGGCTTCATGAATAGAATAAATAAAATAGGCATGATATCTATTTAAGTGCTTAACAGCAAACATAGGTATGCATAGAGGGTTATTTTTAATCTTTTCTTTTTTTACAAAGCTCTGTTTGTTCAGTACTGTATGTGGGGGCTGGGGAGAGAGCCGCTGCATTAGACAAGGTCTGCTAATTGTGAGCAGATGAGGCTTGCATTCCTTGGATATACACAGGAGAGGACCCTTGCCTTAAGATAAATTCTGACAAATATCCAATACAGCGTGAAATAGAAACATATAAGCGGTTTTAGTTGCATTCCAAATAGGTGCCCTGTTTAAAACGGCAGTGCCTGTATCAAGCTTTCCTTAACCTGGCATTGTCCAGGTGTATTAGACTACAACACCCATCCTCTACTAGGCTGGCAGGGCTGCAAACTAGAAGAGTTTTTTAGTCCAAGGCATCCAAAGAGGGCCCTGTAGAGGAAGGGCAGATTGTGCAGTTCATATGTTGTCTTTTAAAAATATCTATTTGATAATAATAATAAAAAAAGAAACTATCTGTGCATTAACCTACTCATTGTAATGTGTTTATGTAATTAGGCACAGGATCATGTTCTGAAAATGTATATCAAAGAACGTAATTAAATTTTTTAAAAACCTTAAAAAAACTAGGTTTCTTTCAATATTACCTATTCCTATTAATGTGTTTTGGACAGAATCCTCTTACTGGATTTCTTTTGTAACAGAGGCATGAATTGAATGTATTCTATATTTTATGAACATAACCACTGAAATCTATAAATGAATTTCATGTTGAAATCAGGAAGTAATGGCAATCTTCTTTTAACATCACACATGTCATTAGTATGGTAAACTCCCATCCCTGTACTTTGCCAGTTAAAAGTGAGGAGTGCACATTTGCCTGTGTAAGCAAACTGGGAATAGGCTGGAGCACACAATTCCCTGGTGCAAAAGAAAGGTTTAGCAGTAATGGTTTTAATCTGGACTTGTAGAGGATTCAGGAGCATCCATAGATCTGCTCCAGTAATTACCATACCCCAAGTGGCACCGGCAGAGACATTTGCCTAAAAACTTGATGTCTTCATTACACTGTTTACATTTTAATTAGAAACATGAAAATTTACTGATTCATGTAGACCACTGTAGTTTAAGTAGGTTTGTTCTCCAACCAATAAATCATTTAATAATAAAAAAAGAGAGCCCTGGAGTCAGCATATGTAGTTTACTGAGAATCATTCATGGGAATAATGTGTTAGCATTATAAGCTGCTTTTAAAATATGTTTTTATTTTACTAGGGGTAAAATTTGCATATAAATTAGAGAATGGCATTTTAAATTGGCCATCATTTTATGCATGATACTACATATATGCAAATTACATGTGTGCATAATATATGCACGTATCCTGGGATGTCGGACTTAAATGTCTGAGGCGAAAGGCTGCAAGCGCACGTTACAAATGAACACTTAGCACAAAGTCTATCGGAATTAAAAGGTGCCCAGTTCCCTTCCCTATTCATTCACACATACCTGGTATAAGTTATCTTCTTTGTTGTTACCTATACAGAGAAATATAAAATGCACACCATGCATATATATTCGATTTCCCCATGACTTCTGCATGTACCTGTCAGCACCAGTGCCCTAAACAACTCCCACTAGGAAAAGCTGGCCTGAGACATTGGTGTCTGTCAGTGTCCATTCCTGAGTCAGCAGCATGTCCACTGCTTAAAATATATGACAGTCATTATCCATCTTTCTCCTCTCCTGATTTTAGAGGATAGCCCTTCCCAATTCCTAAATGTCCCCACAACTCTATGCATGTTCACATCCCAAGGCAGAACTGGGATGATTCTGAGATACAGAGGATCAATTTACTGGTAATCCAGAGTGCTGTCCCATTTCACCAGTTTAATTGTACATTTCCTTATTCTCTATCAACCCCCCTCCCAAATTCTGCATTCCTCCCCCCCGCCTTCTACTAAATATACATTAAGGAAAGCTAAATAAAAGTATTGCTCCCTCTTCCTATTTCACTCTGGTTGATTTTTGGGATAATATTGAAGCTGGTTTAATTTTTGCTTACAGCAATGCTTACTTTCTGTCTTGCTCCTTTACCTATGAAAGATCAGTTGCAATCCCTGGCAGAAAACATTAATCACAAATCATGTAGATTCATGATTTATCTTAATGACTTTTTATAATCTTTGTAAGGAATTTCTCATCTTCATTGTCTTTCCATTTGGATTGGGCAAGGGGGAATGCTTCGTATTGCACATTTTCTAATATTTTAATTCCTGTGGGTATTTTTTTTAAGGTACCGGTAGCTAGATAACAGAGTAAAAACTGAATCATTTTAAATCTCTTTTTAAACCACTTTCTAGAAATGCATCTATTTTAAGCTAATTATTCCCACCCCCAAATAGGTTTTATTTAAGACATTTAATTCAGTGTAAATTATTTAATTTCACTTACAGCAGTGTGGACTAGCTCTTGAGGCTACACTGATTATTTTAAAGGTTATAACCTAATCTTAAAGTATGTACTGTGTGTGAATAAATATTTCCTGTCTGTTGCTGTTAAATGGAACTGAAGCAGGGAAATGAGTATACATATTTAAAAACAGAAGAAACTAGCTCCCCTCTCCCCAAGACAATCTCTCCCGTTTTCCCTTCATTTTATGGGTCTGGAAAATGTGATGCTTTGATTGTAAATGTATTGTTGACAGAGACTGACTTTTGAGTAAACACGCTGAAGCACGGGGCAATAAAATGTCTTTTTTCCCTTTCCTTTTCTGTACTGTTGCATTATAAGAGTTTTATGTTGTGAATGAAGCTGGCTGGTTGGCTGATTGCCAACCATCGATTATGAAATTCTGTAAGCTTATCAGCTCTTTTGCTTTGTTAAAGAAAGCCGTGGGGGTGGGGGGGTGGGGGGGGCGGAATGATGACTGCCATGAAGGTTTAAGGTTGCTAGAATAAGAAGCCGTGTAATCAGATTGGAAAATGGTGCTTGTGCTTCTCTGCTTGGCAAAGCAGCTGGCAGTGAACCTACCGAGATTCTGAGGGACTGCTGAACTGACCACTTCGTTAGCAAATCAGCTTGCCTGGAGAAAGCAGCAGGGTGAAAAACCTCAGCCTTGTGATGGTATGTAATGCCAGAAACACCTCTTGTTTAGCCAAATGTATCACCTGACGATTAACTCCTGTTGCAGTGAAGCTGCTTTCCTCTTTAAGACCCTCTTCCTGCTTTAATCTACTTGCCTGCTTCCCACAATAAGGCATCATCCATGAATTGAACCAATCCATTAATTTTATCACCTCTCTGAAACAAACTAATCAGATAGCAAAGAACTGGCCTTCCTGCACTGCTGTAATATTCTTTATGTCATAGGGAGGAAGGGAGGGAGGGAGAGAGAGGGGAAAGGGAGGGAGGGAGAGAGGGGGGTGGAGAGAGACTGAGAGACTTTTTAAATCTTTAATTCTTCAAACCCTGGCTTTTCCATGTTGAACCCACAGCTTAAGAATAGATTTGTATAAGAATTGAACAAATCATCATAACAGTAAACACGGTGAATGAGGGATCACATCATCTTCCTCAGAATGGAGAGATTCTCCTGTTTGTTTAGGCATTTATATATGCTATCAGCCCAAAAGGCTTGGTTAACCCAAGCACTTATTCTTCTGTTGCCAGTATTTCACTTTTTATTGAACTTTGTTCAGCAAAGTACAAAGCAGGCAGTATTTTTGAAGCGTTCTGAAATATAATTCTGCTCCTGAGCAAGTTTTATTAATTGCTTGCTTCAACCTACTTCTTGAAGAACAAAACAGAGGATGAAAATTCAGCATCTTCTTTCTATGTCTTCTATATCTACTTTCACTAATCTGTTTGGGAGTACAGATAATCCTCTACTTACAACAGTTCATTTAGTGACCGTTCAAAGTTACACTGGCACTGGAAAATGTGACTTATGGCCATTTTTCACATTTACGACTGTTCCAGCATCTCCATGGTCATGTGATCAAAATTAAAATGCTTGGCAACTGGTTCATATTTATGACGGTGGCAGTGTCCCGGGGTCGTGTGATCACTTTCTGCGACTTTCTGACAAGCAAAGTCAATGGGGAAACCATATTCACTTAACAACCATGTTCCAACTTAACAGTTGCACTGATTCACTTAACAACTGTCACAAGAAAGGTTGTAAAATGGGACAAAACACAGTTAACAAGTATCTTGCTTAGCAAACATAATTTTGGGCTCAGTTGTCATAAATCAAGGACTACCTGTACTCTTGACAATGAGTTTAAGGAGCCCAAATCACTCAGAAAAAATGAACCATTGTACCCAGGCCATTTTGAACTGAGAACTCATTAGAAAGGGTGATGTGATTTTTATTTTGGGTAATTTTTATAAGACCCAATGTCACCTTAACATGACAACAACAATAACAACCACATTTTTTCTTCATTTAATTTTAAGAGCATATTTTTATTTAGGATTAATGCAGGGGTTCCCAAACTTGGCAGCTTTAAGACTTGTGGACTTCGACTCCCAGAATTCTCCAGCCAGC
>WNWU01000006.1:26068265-26102505 GCA_012654045.1 Ptyas mucosa | reverse complement strand
TACAGTGCGTTAAGCAATAGCCTTCATACTTTTGTATATTTATACAAAGTCAGCTTATTGCCCCCACAATATTAAAATCAGTAGGGGTTGCACAGCATTAAATACTCAGCCAGTTGTCTCCAAAATTGACTCTTTTTATATTAATGATCTCACTAACATGAATAGTGGCAAAGGCTGTTTGTTACCAGAAAGCAGCCCCAAATGTGTGAGGGTGAATGCCACTTCACAGTGCTATTATTTCATGAATGTAAACATTAATAAAAATGTAAAGTTCTGATCATAAAGATTAACACTGTTTTATCAAAACAACACAATTTTGAGGTTGGGGGGGTGGATCAGAGGAGCTTTTCTGAATAGCGATATAAAAGATACTGGATGCTATCGTATTTCATTTTATTAATGATTCCTCTACGAGAAATTTTAACTTGACAACATAAGCTGCTTTTTCACTTTGCATGAAGAATGGATCGGCTAAACATGTGAAAGCAAAACACAAGTCCAAGCATGTAGACTATATTTATCATTCTCTTAATTTAGGTTTTAAATCCTGCCTATGAAATCCATTGATTTTTTTTTATTTTATTCCAGTGGGAGATAAGCTTATTTACAACTCCGGCGTCTAAACCTTATGTTGTATATATACATTTTTGATGGTTGTAGTGACATTCTTTTTCCTCAAAGTTTTTAAATAAAATGAAGCAAGGAATGACAAATATGTATATGTATATGTATGTATGTATGCGTGTGTGTGTATGTATATATGCACATGCTTCAAAATCTACTTTATATTCCTTTAGAGGACAAACGCCATTAGATATGCACTTACTGTACATTGGATTATAAATCTTACCATTTAATGGTAATTCAGTGAGCAGTTATTGCTTCAGCGGCCTTTCACCCTCCTTCCCTCTTTTTTTTGTGTCCCATCACACTTGTGAAATAGGGTTACCCTTTACAAGTGTTGCATCCTTACATTCATCTTTTGCATTGAGTAGTTGTTCCTAGTGTATCAGTGCAAAGGAAGACAAAAATAGAGATAGAAAGGCAGGCATTGGAGTAAATATTGAGGGAGGGGCTGTATGTGTCCAGAATATAGGCCTATACTAACAAAGGGAGCTCAGTATTTAACATCAATCTGACCAATTAAATTTTTGCCATAAAGCTACGTTTTCTTTAACCCCTATTCACATCCCATTTCCTTCTAAATGCTGTACAGGCTGGATATGAATGTCCAGAAAGCAGAAAAGGTATCTCTGAGATAATATGCAAGTCTTTCTTTTTCCCTTTTATGCTTCCTGCTTGCTTGTGCTGCTAATACTCTTATCCTTCTAATGTGAAATACTTTTTTTGGGAGAAACAATATGCACATTTGTAAAGAAATTATACAAGGATTCTCCTTTTGAAGATAATGAGTTTTTCCCCCCTTCAGGAACTGCAGGTTACAAGGAACACAAATGAGCTCTAAGTGGAGGGATTTAACGTCCTGCTATAGCATTTAATTTCTTGAGGAAAGGAGTTCAGTTCAAGGTTAGCCTGTTATTGTGGTATTGGCAACTCCTTCTCTCATTTCGGTTCTTCTGCTAGCAGTCCTGTACAAAAGGCAGTCATTTTTATTTAATACGTGGGGAGGTATTAATCACTGCAGTGTTTTCTTCTGAGAATTTATTTTACCAAATTCATTTTTCCCTTCTCGTGACAATAATAGGTGTTTAATTACTCAATAAGAGCAGTTTATAGATTGCATTTTCCCTCTATGTTGGACAAATGGTATTGATTTTGTACTTTGATGCAACATGAAACAGTATTAAACTCAATCAGAATTCTAAAAACGACTAATGTACACTAGTCATGGTAATTGAATTTTCTTTGAGGAAATATGGCAACTCCCTTCCTGCTCTGAAGACAGATAAGAATGAAATGTTACATCCTTTGGAGAGGAAAAAAAATATTTATAAAGCTTATTTTATTGTGGGTGTGATATGAAAGAGAAAAAAAAAGGGGGAGGCTATATGGATGGAATATTTTGAACTTTATCTAAAAATGCAGTGTAATAATTCTAATGAACGTGGGCAATTCCTGTATGAAAACAACCAGGGTTATGAAATCTAAACTCAGATACTAATGCGTCATCTATAATGCTCCTCGATTCCATGTGGCTGTTATAGATAGGGGTTCTAGCATTGTCAAGTACAACATTTTATTTAAGAAAAATAAAATTGACATTGCACATCAAGCTTGACATCAGCCTGTTAAAAAAAACATATGGGAGCTGTCTGGCTCCTGCCTTGTCTCAAGCTTTTATAGTTGATCAAAAGGATGAGGGTTGACCATAAGAATATTGTCCTGCCATCAAACATAGTAGCCTGTGCTGTGAGATATAACTCAAATTCACATACTTCTGAGTTTTGTGTTTTTTTATCTTTTGGCATTTGAACAGAGTTGGAATGCCATCTATATATTTTGATTGCTTTCATTGTTTCCTGAAGCAAGGAGAACTGGGAACAGATCCTTGCATGCTGCAGTATCACCTCCCCCCCCCCCCCCCCCCACACACACTTTTTTTTTACACTAGCGTAGCCTTTGAGGCTTAGTCATCTCTGTGAGTGTTTTCACAGTTAAACAATCTACAAATGTTTGGCCTTGCTTTCAGCATCATCTGTTGGCATATTAGCTTGGGAAGAGAGGTACACTGTACTTGAACATGCACAATTTAGAATTATCTCTGACACGATGAAGATGTTAGAACTCTGTTTTTCAGCATAGAACATATATTTATTCTAATCACACTGTAGAAGGGGAATTTCAACGGAATATTTTTGAATTTATAAAATATAACAATCTTAAATCTTTATTTTGCAAAAGTACTTTGTTAGACCTTGAAATTTTAGGAAGTATGGAGATATTATTATTTTTACTCATCTGAGGAAAAAACCAAACTCCAGCATTTGGTATTGTGTATTCCAGCTCCCATTTTATGGAGGTCCTAAGCCTTCCCTCTCACCTAATGTTTTCATGAAGGAAATGTTCTACAGATAGTTCTCCCTTAGTGAATCTGTTGTTGTTTCTGTGTTCATTTGTTGTTGTTTTTAAAGGATCAAACTATAGGCCATTTTATGTTATTGTAATCATTTGGGCTGCTTTTTATATTTTATTGCATCCCCCTGGCAGAATCCATACTTCATACTTTCACAAATATGCTGCCATTTAGTAGTAAAATGAGCAAAACTGCCCATTTATAACGTAAAATATTTTCCTGTATTAAGATTGCATATTTAACTGCTGAGATATTTGTTTCTGGAATAGTGAGGCATGGATTCAATTTGGCTTTTAAAAATCTATCTCCAAATATTTATCTATTACTGAGAATATTGTGTATGTTTGCTAACATTCTGAATATAATTCATTGCTATTTCTTTCATTGATCCTATGTCTGTACAGAACTGCAGTCTTAATTAATCAGCAGTGTGCTTTTCAGAAGATAGTTTTGCACAAGCGATAGATATAATTGGTGGCATTTTTTTAATCATATCTGATTTCTTTGGTTTAATTCAGATGTGAAAATGTATCTCTTCAGATATTTGAAACAGAATTCAAGATGTAAACACTTTTTTTTCACTCACGTGCACACATCCACACACATTCACACATGCATGTATGCACATGAACACATGCACACACACACCGAGTATCTCTCCTATATTTAGACACAATTTTGTTGCTTATGCCAAATGTGAGAAATTAGCTATATCTTACTTCAGGTTTCTTTTCTTTTTTAAAACGGAACAACCTTATTTGAACGCAGTTTATTTGGGAAAACAATGTATTTGGAATAATGTTAAAATTATGTACGTTCCAGCAGATAAAAAATAGTTGCCTATCCAACCAGCATCCTTTAGTGCATCAAATATGCAGTGTATTCAGCATGGAGAGTCACCTTGGGAAATGTAAAGGGCCACAGCTAATTTGCATATTTTAGTTAATATAATTAACATAATTTGTGCAGGATGTGTGAGAGTGTTGGGGGCTGGGTAATGTTAGCTGCTGCATTCAGTTTCTTCGGCTGCTGATTCATAGTTCTGTTCGCTCTGGTTATAATCTTTTCGGCGACTGCTCATCCCATTTTGAAATGGTTTGCCTTAATTAAGTAGGATTTTTACTGATTCTTTTTTTCCCCTCCCCAGGTAAGAGGAACTATAGTATAAATAGATACTCCTTGAAAGTGTTGTTTTAATGAGGAATAAAAAGGGCTGGGATCTTATTTCTTTTTCCTGGACTGAAAAGTTTCTACCTATGTGAATATATTTAATTGGGAGTCTTTTTTTAAAATAAATTTATTTATTTACAAATATTTATATGCCGCCCTTCTCCTAAAGGACTCAGGGCGGCAAACACAAACATAATGAACATAAACATAATAAAGGAAAATCCTAATTAAAACCAATTAAAACAGGGACAAATAAATAATAAAAACCCAAGAATCAGAAAATAAATAAAATAAATCTTGTCTTACTCTTGCCCCATTCAATCATTACTAAAAGGGAATTGAGAAAAGGATTCCATATCCTTCCTGCAGGTGCTGAGTTGAGAGATCTGTTCCCTATCTTGGTGGGCTGTTTCCGTAGAAATGTGGGTTCTCCCTATGTTATGACTCACTGTGGGCAGGTGATAATTATTTCCAGCCCCTCGCTTCTCTGGCCATATCATCCAAAGTAAAAATTTGAAGTTTGGCAAGGCAATTTGATATACGGCTTTCCAGATCCTTTCATGTTTTGTTCTCCTGGTTGCAGAATTCAGTAATGCTAGGAATGTTCTTCCCACTGTAGTGTTTAATGTATTAATTTGCAGGCATATGCTAAGCTGCAGTGTGTGGATACATGCAAGTATGCGGTCTCATAGATGCATGTATGCGGTCTTCTTTTGTTGTTAATTCTATCTGTTAGTTTGTTCTTGTTAGGAAGATCATTTGCTGGCTTTGTACTATTATATGAAACCTCCCCTAACTTCCTCAGAATCCTGTACTATAGTATATTTAGACTAATGGTTAGTTCAGTCCTGGTTTTAATTACTCTGAAATCCATTTCCTACTTATGACAGTTCACTTTAAAAGCTGCATTGCTTCATTCCAGGAACTTTATTACTCTTTCTCTCAGAGATTGCTATTTCGTCTTGACCACCGATTTTCATCAGTTGCCCAGTTCACCTTTGTCCACACTATCCTTGTGAAATGACCTGCTCCTTTCCTGCTTGTCAATAGCAAATTGCTCCATCCTCTTGCATCCATGTGGTAGCAACAACAAAGGAATGCAATACTTTTTAGATTTTACATTATTATTACTTTTTTTTAGAAATTAAACTTTAATGTAGAGACTCCTAATTAGCATTTAATACCTGGTAATTAAGGCACTGGTAGGGGTCAACTATATAAAGCACATCGGTAGAACTGGCACCTGATTAATAGTCTCCCTGATATATAAAAAAAAGTTCAGCACAAAAGAGTGCTCTTCTGGGGTCAGTGCTTTAATAGCTGTGGAAAGTGCAGGTTTTGCTGTAATTCTCTCTTAACAACTGGATCAAAATAATAATTTGTGAGATGGTCATGGCTGACTTTGCCATCCATGATGTCAGGTAAATTATTTTGATGACGTTGGGTTGATTGTTTGGTTTTCTTATTACTTGCCAGCAAAACAGTGAGATCCCACTTTTCACTGCTTTTGAAGACAGCTCTTCCAAATGGCATGTCCTTCCTCTTGTGTTTGCTTTTCACAAAAACGAGCCATACTTTTGGAAGGTAAATTATTTGGGGTGTATAATATCAAAAGCTCATTCGGTGTCATGGTATTGAAGAATGAAGCAAAGAGTTTAAAGACTATTTCACTTGGTCAAACTGATTATCTAGATTATTTCAATAAACCGCATCCTGTTTTAAAAGGGATGCTTGCTTTTGCAGTATATATTAGATATATAGATGTATTAGATAAATGTGGCAAACACTGATTGAAGCACCTTCCAAATTACATAAACCTTCAGGTCTTAAAACGAGTAAGAATACTGCTAGAAAGTTACATCTGTACTCATTTCTGTTTGCTTCAGGTTGGGCCCATGGGGAGCAATACAATTTTGTCTAGCTCTGAAATTTAAGTGTGGAACAGGATCTAATGATGCTTTCCCTTTTCAGCATGCAACCCTGAGTGCTTTTGTGTTGGACTGTAGTCTTATTTGTGATAAATATTTAAGTGATTTTCTAGAAAGAACTAAAAGATGCAATAATCAGCTTTCCAATTCCACATATGTTTCAATAACAACAGTCCTCTTCTGTGTTCTGTCCTATAAAATGATCAATTTGTGGAAAGAGACATGTGCTTTTTGTACATAAATTGGCTATGGCTGAGTGACGTGCAGTTGTGCTCTACATTTGGGGCATCTACCACGAGAGTAACTTATATGTTTCCCTACAATAATATCTGCACATCAGATTTATGCAAATTCTGACCATTGGATCCTCAAAACCGGGGAAGGAAAATTTCTTCCCCAATAAAGATCATCTGAGTATTTGGCTCAATAATTCAGTTGCATCTCATAAAAAGTTTGGAACATGTGTCCTTTGCAAAGCAATACCAATGGTCTCAATAAATGCAGTAGATTTAACATGTCCTGCATTTTCTATTTCATTCATCTATGACTAAAATATTTTGAACAAATAAGGGCACATTTTTAAAAACATAATAATGAACTCCATAAACACATCTGTTTCTTGAATGCCTTCAGGTTTTCTGTGTGGGAGAGATGAGAGAGATTTATAGTGCTCTAAGTAGAGGTATAAGTCTCAACAAGGTCAGTCAGCGGGGCCTACAGCGAGAGCTGTAGGTCAGCAGGAGCCATAGATTCTTTATCCCTTCTATACATTTTAACACTAATTTTTCAAAACCACTTCAAAGGCATGTAAACTTTGGATTAGAGCCACTAACCATTTGTAGGTTTTTATACTATCAATATTGCACTCTTTTTCTGATGCAGTTTTATTTTCCCAACCAGAACCAGGAAACTGTTTTTGTTCCACTATAAAAAAAAAATCTGCCCATTTTCCCTCCTATGTGTGACATAGAGTACATAGATACTGTTACATGTGATACTGATACCGTACATATTGTACAGTGTTTTGAACAATATTGTAAAGAATGTTGTACAAAACACTGTTACAATTTATAGGCAAACATACAGGTTTTGGGCATGAATGCCAGATCAGGAGAGGTAGTTCAGATTATTTAGTGTAGTTTGTTTTTTAGTGGAGTCCTGAAATTTGCCAATTAAAATGCAACATATATACTTCCTGCAATAAAGCATAGGATTCCCCCCCCCCCTTGAGAGCCAGTATGGTGTAGTGCAGGGGTATCAAACTCACGTCTTTACGGCGGTGTCACATGACATATTGGGACTCTTTGCCCCTTTGCTAAACCGGGTGTGGGCGTGGCCAACGCATGATGCATCTGGCCCACGGGCCGCGAGTTTGACAGCCCTGGTGTAGTGGATAAAATGTCTATTAGGAATAATGACCCTCATGTTTGGGTTCACTTTCAGCTATGGAAGCTCACTGGGTGACTTTCTCAGCCTGGCCTATTTCATAGTGTAGCTTCTATGGGGAAAAATAGGAGGAAGAAGTGCTGTGTTTATCTATTAAAATATTTTATAAAAATGGAGTTCAAATCAGTCAGTCAGCAAAATCAGTGAAATTCATTGATTCAGTTCTGGAAAAGTTCACTTCTAGTTACCACCCACTTTCTTCATTTCAACAGCATAACCCACCCTTCCTTCCTTCCTTCCTTCCTTCCTTCCTTCCTTCCTTCCTTCCTTCCTTCCCTCCCTCCCTCCCTCCCTCCCTCCCTCCCACCCCTCCCCTCCCCTCCCCTCCCCTCCCCTCCCTGTGAACACTCTTTAACAACCTATTTTAAATTAGCAAATGATGCCATATGTGATGTAGCTAAATCATACATTGAAATTTGGCCTCATCTATCTGACAGTCAGTCACATCTTTTGAACTTTCAGATTTCACAAGCACAATTGGCTCTCATTCTCCCTGGGATCCATGTCCCTGATTATTATCTTCTATATCCCTTCCAGCAAACTATCTCTCCCTCCCTCTGTGGAGCTGATATTCCTTGGGAGAGCATGCCATTATTTGTATTGCTGAAGCTACACAAATATATTCTCTTTGTTTAAAGGAGAACTTGACCAGCAACTCTGTTGAAAATGCTGCATCTTTTGCTTTACTGTTATTTTATTCTAACAAAACCAGAAGAGCTGGAGTTATGCAAAGCTACTGGTGACTTTCTGAATTTCCTCAAGCATGATTTTAATCTCATTTCATTGCCCTTATGGTAATACATTTGCAGCCTTGGCTACGCCTTCCTGGGTTTTTAGACCCTGGTTAAATTTACCTACCTCTCCCCTGGTCCCAAACTAAAAACTACCAATAATTTTGTAAGATAGTTTATCGGGACTATCAAATGAGAAGCGAGCAAGGGATGGATTTGGAAGTAGTCGTCTAGATTGGTTCTAGATTAGCCTTTTCAACTGAATTGAAAAGGAAAAATATTGCCAAGAGTTAAAAAAAAAATCCCTTCAGAAACTTGTTTGATTTGTGGTACATGACTTGCATTTACGCTAGGCAGTAAAGTACTGCTCATTTAACACAAAAATAGGATTGTTTGTGTCTACTAAGATGTCACCATTTTATTTCAGTAAAACTATTAAATCATCACCTTTTTATAACTTCCTTTTACCCTGGCGTATGGTTAGGGCAAAGGTTCAAACCAATCCTTTTCATGTACATAATCATGCACTGCAATTAATCACAATCTAGTTCTTTAAAAAGGAATCCATTAAGATGTAATACCATCTGAACAATCACCAAGTGCAAAAATTGGATGCATTAAGAGTTTCAGGCTTTTGCTGCATGGAGGTTTTTGTCATATTTATCTTTCCTTACAAGAGCACTGAATTCAGAGTGGCTTATATGTAAAAACATGAATATAAAAGAAATGGAATGGGTTATTGTTAGTTTATAATACATGTGGTCTTTAACTATGATCTGATGATTTTCTGAACTAGGACTATAGGTAGTTCTCGACTTATTACCACAATTGAGCCCATAATTTCTATTGCGAAGTTTGTTAAGTGAATTTTGCCCCCATTTTATGGCTTTTCTTGTTAAGTGAATCACTACGGGTGATTCACAGGTTAAGTTAAATTACAGGTTAAGTTAGTAACACGATTATTAAGTGAATCTGCTTCCCAATTAACTTTGCTTGCCAAAATGTCACAAAAGGGGCTCACATAAGCCCGGGACATTGCAATTGCAAAGCACATGATCATGGGGATTTGGCAATGGTTGTAACTGTGAAAAATGGTCATAAGCAGTGGTGAAATCCTCTGCGGATTGCCACCGGTTCACTGCCCGCACATGTGCGGTATGCGCCAAATGCCCACTGTATGCAGGCATGCACAGTTTACACCAAACACACGCTTTGCACAGAAACAGGAGGCTTAAGAAGGTAAGTAGAACAGTGAGGGGGTGGACAGCTGTGCAGCATGATTTAGATTCGCTAGAAAGCAGAATTTCCTGCTTTCTAGCGAATAAAAATTGCGTGGCACAATTGATCATTGGAAATACCAGTTTGGATGAACCGGTAGCTTTTTTGTACTATCGGTTCGCCCGAACTGGTAACTTTTATTACTATCAGTTCGTCTGAACTGGTGTGAACCGGTAGCATTTCACCCCTGGTCATAAGTCACTGTTTTCAGTGCCATTGTAACTTTGAAGGGTCACTAAGTGAACTGTTGTAAGTTGAGAACTATTTGTAGTCATTTCAAGAAATTTTGTTGACACATCAATGAAAGTTTGAATGATGTATACTGAAAGCATTGTGTTCTCTTTCTCTGACCTAGATATATCTGAAGAAAGTTTTCAGACTATAATAGTCTTACATCATTGTATTGGCTATGTAACTATATTACCAAGAAAAGTGTAAAAAATCCAATTTGGCCTTCTTTAATACAACTGTTTTAATGCAACTTTACATTTAATTCATATGCCTGGGAAAATGAAAGTATTTAATCTATATATTTTGTCTTTTTAGTCTGCTTATAACTCCAGACCCAGATAGGCCTGCCTATCTGTGTAAGATTGCCTACCTGTGTAAGGTGACCAGTATGTTTATTGAATAATACGAATTGGGCACTTCGGTAGATCATACATTATAGTAGTCTTCGACTTGCAATCATAACTTCCATTGCTAAGCAATGTGGCTGTTAAATGAGCCATTCCAAATTCTATGATCTTTTTGTTATGATCATTAAGTGAATTCGGCTTTCCCCTTTCAGTTTGCTTGTCAGAAGCCCCCTGGGAAGGTTGCGAATGGTGATCATATGATCACCTGGGACACTGCAACTCTCATAAATACATGCCGGTTGCCAAGCAACTGAATTTTGATCACATGACCACAGGGATGTTGTAAATGCGAGAACCAGTCATAAGCTGCTGTTGCTCAGCGTTGTCATAACTTTGAATGGTCATTTAAATGAATGGTCATAAGTCAAGAGCTACCTATGGTACGTTAAGGTCTGTAGTGTCCCTAGGTGGATTGGGCATTTATTTTTCTCTTTAATATTTTCAGTGCCAGAAATTCAGGATAATTTAGAATTTCCCTGAAATAGGCATTTTCTGCATTCTAGAATGTATTTTTTTTTAAAAAAATACTCAATTAGAAAAGGCAATCAACGGATAAAATTGCCTAGGTCAGTATCTGAGGACGGTTAGACAGTTTCCTTGTCCCCAATTTTTTTTCCCACTCGCTGTGCTTCTTACCGTCCTACATTGAATGGGAGAATTGGTCGATGACAATCTTCTTCCACATTGGTAAAATCATCATTCTGGTCAAAAAACCCTGACTAAAGAGCAGAGGTGAGATTTACATACTGTAGCAACTGGTTCTCCCAGCACCGGAAATATGAGTGCATGCGCACGCTTGCACACACGGTGCCACAAAATACAGCAATTTGCTCACACGTGCGCTGTCTACACATGCATGCAACATTAAACAACACGGCAATTTGCTCATGCACGCCATCCGTGCATGTGTGTGGCGTTAAAAACACAGCGATATAAGACGGGATTGCACCCGGTGGGCGGGGCTGGCCCACCCGCAGGTTGCCACTACCGGTTCGCCCGAACTGGTCCAAAGCGGTTGAATATCACCTCTGCTAAAGAGGGTGCCAGATGGTGCAGGGACATTAGAACATCCTTTCTCAGTAAAAATGCATCGTCGCCGGTTCCTTGTTCAGATGTTTTGCCTGAAAGGGCATCTGGGGTTTATCACTAGAAATTACTAAAATGCAGACATCCCAAAAATGTTTCACAAATTGCAACTGGACTTCCTTTGTTTTTCCATGAAGACGTTTTGCTTCTCATCCAAGAAGCTTCTTCAGTTCCAACAAAGCACCTTCGGGACAACCATGACCTGGATGACTAAGATCTCCATAGATTTTAAGATGCAGACAGGATTCTTTATTAATATATTAGGCTCAATCTGGATACTCTTGCGCTTAAGGTCGATGCTCTGCCAATAAAAAGGTGGCACACCAGCAGGGCAGATTCATCGTTGTTTTTAGAATAGACCTGTTAAAATCAATGCGACTAAATTTAGTCTTACTGAGCTTCAATTGATGTGCTTGACTTAGTCTGGATACAATCCTGTGACTAAATACTGCATGCTTAAGGTTTTGGTCAAGACCTGGAAATGCTGTTTGATTATTGGCCTGCTGGGTATTTTTATTCACCCTGATTAATGTTTGAAAATTCATTTGCCTCAAACGTGTCTGGCTGTTAGAACACTACATTTCCATATTAAATGCATTGCAACAGGGAAATGTAATTCTCTAGGTGTCAGAATACTCGGCAGAGATTTTCAGATGCTTAAGTTATATCTAGCACCTGAGATACTGTGGCATACATGATAATCTATTGGTTGAAGGGATTCCTGTTGACCTACACATGCTTAGAAATACAGCTAATATTTGAAGCCACCAAATAATATCTTAAGGAAATCATTTATACAGCAGCTTAGTAGTGCTTGCTGGGGAAATTTTTGCTCCAATCCAGTAGAGCATAGATTTTTCAGGACTGAATTCAGGATTGAATTTGATCCTTCAATCTAATTTTGAGTTTTGTACCCTCATAGTAGTTCCTTCTGTTTTCTTCCATAGCTGGCATAAATTCATACAAATGTTTCTATCCCATCATTGACTAATCAGAGAGTATAATGTTAGATTGCTTGGAGACATAAAGAAAATAGACATCTGGCAATGCCAGCTGACATCTGTCTCAATCACTTTAAAAGGCAGATGTAGCCTAGCAGTTGAAATTGGGGACTTAACTTCCCGATTTACAGTTATAACACATTTCCATTGTAATTCTTCCAAAAAGTATTAATATTCTGTCATTTTTATCTGTAGAAGCAATATGTACATAACTTTTTAAATGATTGAAACTAATTGAAATCAGTAGGCTACTGTACCCAAAATCATGATCTGTGGCTCACTTAGTTGGATCGTAATTATTAGAGGGAAGGCAGATTTCTGAGTTCCACTGACAGGAAGTAGAGACTCTACTCCTCGACTTATGACTGGTTGCTTAATGACCATTCAAAATTACAGTGTCTCCTCCAGCTATTTGTGGCCTGTTTTCAGAGTTATGACAGCTGCAACCTCCTCCTGCAGTCATGTGATCACATTTTAGGCACTTGGGGACCAGTCCATCTTTATGGCTGTTTACAGTATGTTGTGGTCATGTGACTGATTTCCAACATTTTTTTTCCTGGTTTCTATGTTTACTTTTTGTTTCTGGCCAAAAATGCCCATTGGGGAAAATTGATTTGCTGCCAAATGACTGCTGCCAAAATGTTGAAAAATCAGATCTGGTCACATGGTGCTTTGACTTAAAACTGTAATGATTTATCACCGTAATTTCAGGCTCAATTGCAGTCATAAGTCGAGGACTACTACTGTGTTTTCCCAAAAATAAGCCCCCCCTGAAAATAAGCCCTCCCCCAAATAAACCCCCCCAAAATAAGCCCTCCCCGAAAATATTTAAATGCATGCACAGCTGGTCCCCGCCATTTCCTCTGGTTAGGGTTAGGGAGACAGAGCTGGAAATCAGGTAAGATGGCAAGAGGATCCCCGTCTTGCTCCATGCACCCCAAAATAATAAGGCCTCCCCAAAAATAAGGCCAAGCGCTTATTTTGGGGTTCAAAAAATATAAAACAGGGTTTTATTTTCAGGGAAACATGGTAGTACTCACTGTTTCTTTTGTCAGTGGTGCTTCATCTAGATTGTAGTATCATCATCATCATCATCATCATCATCATGTTCTGTGTAGAGCAAATTGGGCAGCAAGTGGTTTCCACCAGTTTTGATCATTTGCAACATCTTTGGCATCATCCCAAGGGATATTAATAACTTTTAAGATCTTCTTTAAATGTTTGGCGCCAAGTTTTCCAAGGCCCACCTCGTTCATAAGAGCCGTGGTGGCACAGTGGTTAGAATGCAGTACTGCAGGCTACTTCTGCTGATCACTGGCTGCCAGCAGTTCGGCAGTTCGATTCTCACCGGCTCAAGGTTGATTCAGCCTTCCATCCTTCCGAGGTGGGTAAAATGAGGACCCAGATTGTTGGGGGCAATATGCTGACTCTGTAAACTGCTTAGAGAGGGCTGCAAAGCACTGTGAAGTGGTATACAAGTCTAAATGCTATTGCTATATAAAGAGGAGTTTGAAAGGCAAGGAAGAGACTGCCCTGGAGGACCCCAATATGTCTGTCCTAGTGAAAATGCATGAAACACAATAACAATAGACTTGAGATAAAAAGTCAGTAAAGAGATTGGAATGAGTTCTTAATTTGGATTTATCTATGTTGAATGGGACATTTTATTCTGGGATCACATTTCCAGGACTGTAAAAATAGGAATTAAAGTAGTTGGGCATGTTTTGTAAGTTGAAATAAGAATGAACCATAAATTGTAGTTTTTTTCATAGTTTATCGTGATATGGATATAATTAACTGATTTAAAAAAGACCTCCCAAATCATTACTGCCTCGAAACAACGAAAAGATAGTTCCGTATATATTTGGAAATGGAAAGCTGAAGGAGTTTGGAAACATAAATTAAAGAAAAAGTGCAATGCATAAAGAAAAACCAAACAATTTTAAACATTATTGTCATCCTTTCAAGAAAGTTCTAAAGATCCATTTGTCTACCTAAGGTTTTTGCTGAATTCTTCTGTCCAGGGATCTGGTTACAACTGGAATTTAGCAATTAAAAGAACATGTAACACTTCTACTCTGATTATTTTAATACTGATTTTAATAATGTTTTAATTTTTTTATCGTATGTAATCTGCCTTAGAACAGTTTTCCTCTAAAGGTGACTTAGAAATACTTTAAATAATAATCATCACAAAAATATGCCCCGTTTTTAACGGTTTATTTTGGAATTAAAAACTTAAGTTTTTTTTAATGTTCTTAAACTAAACAAAACGAGAAATACTTGCATTGCATGCACATGCAAATTAGAGATTAATGTATTTAACCTTGTTTCCCATGTTTCGTTTATTAGCAGACTTGTTTTTTTTTTAATGCAATTATAAGAAATGCTAAAACTAGCCATGCATTTATTTTGCTAAAAAAGAAAAAGAAAAAAACCTGAAACTATATAACCTAAATTCTAGAAATAAAAAGAGAGTCAAATAATAACTTGAGTAGCTTTTCAGGGACCTTATTCAACCTTGGAAGGCATAATTATGTTGGTGCTTTTAGTGCGGGGCAAAGAAAAAACATAAAATTAAAGCATGAAAGAATATGTCTACTTTGAGCATAAGAATCGGATAATTGGTATGGGATTTTATTACCATTCTATTATATAAAGATGTAGATTTTCCATTCAAATATAACTTTTTCAGTCTATTAACTTATATTCTTGGTAGCATGAGTTTGGTTGAAGAGGTTAAGAAGTATTTGAAGCTTTAACACGGTCTCGAGATATCTTTGGCGTACAGTTTCAACACTATTTTATTCTGCTTAGCTGAGCTCTTTAGTCACTCTGTACCTTCAGATCCTTTTACACACACAAACCTTCACTTAACTAGCTGCTTTACCATCAAGTTGTCATGTGGTGTTTTATTTCCCCTTTCCAGAGCAGTGGATTGATTAGAATCTTGATGACTTTCTGCTTGCTTATTCCTGCCAAAGTGTTACACAGAAGTGATGAGGAATTTGGAAAGCTGAATTAGAGCGTGTCTTTATCAGTTATACTATTTCCTCTGCGATTGGCAGTAGATTTCTGGATCTCAGAAGGAGTTTTCAGGCATCAACTGCTTCTTGATCATTTAAACTGGAGTTGTCAGATTCTGAATATTTCATACAGTGAACATGTGCCGTAACTTCTGGCATGTCCCCTCCCTCCAAAGATCCTTGAGAAGTTCTTGGTGCACTACGAAAGAGTGACCACTATGCATGTAATCTCTTTTATGACCAAGGTTATCTCTCTTGGTCTGCCTAACCTGGTGTTGTCCACTTGAATTTAAGTTACAATGCTCTGAATTCCCAAGGATACTGAAATTATAGAAATTTAAATCAGCGCTTATAACTGATGAAGAGTGCTAGGTTAGAGTTTGGGTGCAAGTGTAGCATTCAAAGACTAAAGGTAAAGGTTCTCCTTGCACATATGTGCTAGTTGTTCCTGACTCCAGGGGGCGTTCCTGACTCATCTCTGTTTCAAAGCTGAAGAGCCAGCGCTGTCCGAAGACGTCTCCATGGTCATGTGTCCGGTATGATTAAACGCCAAAGGCGCACAGAACGCTGTTACTTCCCACCTTCCCAAACTTCAAAGAGTATGGATAGGCAATCAGATACACTTTTAAAACTGTGGACAACAATGCATGGCACAGATAGAGTTACTTCATTAGTCTAGTAGTGTAGGTAGGAATATACATCCCCGTTCGTTTTATTACGGCTACTGTCATGCTGATAGTTTGTGCATCGCTGCTTCCAAAGCAAATTAGTCTCAAAACAGAACGGCGTGGAAATCAGATAGGTGAAAAATGAGTACATATTAGCAACTAGACGCAGTGATATTGGAGCACTGAGAGAGTCATAGTGACAAGTATTCTGGAACTGTTTGGCTGACTCAAAAAGAAGGTGAGCTATGTTGTGATTGTGGAAAGGATAATTCTTAGACAAAGTGATATTGCTTTAAACCTAATTGATGGGAATGATAATCCCTTCATAACAGAATCAGTTCACTTTGCATGCAGTCATTTTAAATATTAGCTTTGAGTACTCTTTGAGAAACTAGCTTCCATATGGCAACGGTTTTTCACCCATATACAGAGTTCTGTAATTTCAAATGAACTTTGTTGCTTTCTTTGTTAAAAGCTAAGGCAGCAACACATGGAAAGAGGGTAAAAAGAAAGATGTGTCTATTCCTCCTTTCCTGGATGCCACTCTCTCCACCTCATTCTGCCACTCCAAGTCTTTGACACTACTAGGAATTACCAAAAAGGGGTAACGAGTTCCAGGATTTTCTACAAGAAGCAGTTAGTAGTTTACGGTAAAGCCATAGAGGACATGATGAAAGCCCAGGCCTCACAAGCCTCAAAATATATGCTCTCCACTCCCAGTGCCTCATGCCCACTGCCTGTTCATTCCTGTTTGCAAACCTGCTTGCAATCCTTGATCAGCAGTCACGGGACTAGCGGTCCTGATGCTTTGACAGCGCAACCCATTGCCTCTTAAGGTCAAGGAATCTCTGTCCCTTGAGGTTCAAAACTCAGGCTGGGATGGCTACCTAGTGGGGATGCAGTAAGTCAGGGATCTGGCTGGCTGAGGAATTCTGGGAACTGAAGTCCATAAGTTTTAAAGTTGCCAGGTTTGGAGACACACCCACACCCCCCCCCCCACACACACACACCCTGCAGTAAGTAGTGAATTTCCTGCTTGGGGTGGGGTGAGGATTCATTGTTGCTTGAGATCTCTTACAGCTCTTTGATTTCAACAGCTGATTTGCAGTTCTCGCCCAAGCCAATTTGTTGCCTAAACTAAGGAACTGTTTTGCCCCAGCTACAGACCCCAAAGAACGCAGCACACATAAAGTCCATTCAAACCTTAGTTTACTAAATAAACCAGTCTTTTACAACAACGGCTGTTAATTAACTGCATTAACAGCCGCCAAGAATCCAAAGAATAATAACTGAAAGCTTACTGTGGTTGGTAGAATGCCCAGAAGCAATTTGCAGGAAGCTGATAAGATAAGACAAGACATGAGGGTACGTGAACGAAGTTGTTCCCTGCAAATTGCTTCAGTTGGCATTCCTCCTTAAATAGGCTAAGGGAGTGGCCAATTAGCCCCAAGCCTTACTCTCGAGGACACCTTCTCCTGAGGAGCCACTCCTGCCTTTTGGCAGCTCTGCGCGCCCGTGCATCGAGAAAAGGCTCCTCCTCTTCGTCCTCTTCACTTAAGGGAGCTTCTGGAGGTTCTGAAGGCCCTGGCTGAATCCCCGCCTCTGGCACCACATCTTCTTCAGCCTCCTCATTGTCTGACTCGAGTGCCAGCTGTGCAGGCTGCTGGCACAGCACCACACCAGCCTCCTTGCTGTGGGAATCAGCTACTAGCTGCACAGGCCGCCGACGGGCCACAACAGGAACACGCAAACAGCAAACTAGGCTTTCACATATTTCAGTACAGGCAGTCCTTGATGTAACAGTAACGGAGTTGGAAGGGACCTTGGAGGTCATCTAGTCCAACGCTCATGTAGGAGACCTATACTAGGGATTCGAACCACCAAACTGCCGACCTTTCTGTCCTTGACTTACAACAGTTCATTTAGTGAGCATTTGAAGTTGCAACAGCCCTGAAAAATGTGAGTTATGACATTGTTGCAGCATCCCCATAGTCATGTGATTTACATCCAGATGCTTGACAACTGACTCACATTTATGACTATTGCAGTGTCCCAAAGTCATGTGATCTCCCGGAGTCATGTGACAAGCAAAGGCAATGGAGAAACCAGATTCACTTAGCAACGGGGTTACTAATTTAAGAACTGCAGTGATTCAGTGAACAAATGTGGCCAGAAAAGTCGTAAAACGGGGCAAAACTCACTTAACAATTCTCTCACCGAACAACATAAAATTTGGGCTGCATTGTGGTCATAAGTTGAGGATTAACTGTACTAGCATCAAGATTTCATTTTGGGGGTTCTTGACACCCACAGGCTACTCTATGGCATATATTACAGATTGCCTGTCATATACAACTTGTCCCTTCTCTTCAGTTCCCCTTTATCTTCTCCCTGGGACACTCAATCGATTCTCAACCCTGCCATGTTACGGTTCTTTTACTGATGCCTTCATCCTCCAGGATCAGGTTTTGCCTTTATCATTTTGTTGCATTTTAAACAATGCAATACATTTTGCTGTTGTGGCAGAAAAATGCCACATCCGTGTTAAACTAAGCTAAGGTCCAAACGGGCTCAAGAATGTTCAGTCAAACTTGAACCCAAGGAGGACCATTCCTTACTCCATGATGGTAGTTCCTCAATTTAGCTATTTGGCCTATCAGGAATGCAGCTTTTGGAGGAGGATGGGGAGATGCAACCTGACTTTGTAGGCATCCTATTGTTTGCATTGACACTCCTGTGTTTTGTGTAGTCTGGGGAGTTCCAAGGAAAGCTGAGCTCACCCTGACTCAAGCTCACCCTTTCGGTACCGATGCCCTTGCAAGGATCAAGTGGTTGTAGCAGACTCAGCAGCATGTACAGCGTATGCATGATTTATTTCAGTGGGTCTTTGCAGATTTAAAAATTGTGTTTGCCTTCCTGGCTCACCATTTTTCCAGTCTAAAGATCATAGGTTTTATTTGATTATATTTTGGTACTCTGTTAAAGTCGACTGGGTCACCTTGCACTGCACATCATCTGCTCATTTCTTTTAACATGTTCATTTTGCTCCCCTGTGAAAAGTTAATGCTATCTTTTATCTTTCATTGACTGGATGTCAAAGAATGTAACATTAATAGACGTCAGGCACCTCTAATATTGTTTCGTGAATGCTCTTTATAAAAACATACGCACAGTCCCCAAAGAACGTAAAAATCCACAAGGTAGTGGTAATCTGGGCAGATAATTCTTATTTTGTGCAAACAGTATTAGCTTCGTGCAATGTAAATATCATCTGGAGTAGGCCATCAATTACTTGCCTCCCTTCTCTCACACCAAAATACGTATCCGTAAATAAAAGAACTTGAAGCCACACACTGAATTGTAGTGATTTGGTATTTGTTTCACCGACATAACAGTTTCTGTTCATCCTTGGAGTTTCTCTATCCATAATAGATTTCCAGCTTATTTTATTAAGGAGATCTTTTCTTAAGTATGTATGCACAGGTGCATGGATGTATAAAGTCAATGAACAGAAATGAATTCCAATGAACCTGAGCACCCAGACCTTTCAGGATTGCACCCACTGAAATCCAATTGATAGTAATAAATGTCATTTATTACTATCAGGAATTGGTCTAATATACAGAGTATTTTTTCCTCTATTGTTTATTTGACTGGTTTATAGTTACAGCCTTCCAACCCATAAAGTGACTCTGGGTGGCTTACAGTTAGTTAGGACCATAAAAACAAAGCAGCTAAAGCAACATCTCATAAACACCAGAATGGGGAGGAGAGGGGGGGAATAACCAAGGCCACTCATTGCATATTCTATTCAAGAGCTTTCAGCCTGGCTAGGTTCATCCCATGCTTTGGTCCAATGCCTCGAGGAAGAACCAGGCTGCCAGGTTCAGGGCCATCTAAACCTTGGGTTGAATGCAATTTTATAAAGCAGAATCTGTAACAGAGAAGGCAAAATTCCTGGGTCCCATTGGGCGTCATTGTTTCATGGAAGGGATCCAAAAATGTGTCCATTCTGCTAGCTCTGATGAAATAAACAGATACCTGGAGACAGGCAGTCTAGAAAAGAACCCAGCTGTGTGCCATGAAGGACTTTATAGGTGATAACCAGCGCTTTGAATTGCATCTGGAAGCTTACAAGGATTCAGTATACATCAGAGGTGGGCTTCAAAAATTTTAGCAAGGGGTTCTCTGCCCAGTTGCCACTGCACCACAGGGGAGGGATTTTTGCCCTCCCCGGGCTCCGGAGGTTTTCCTCAAGCCTCTAGGAGGGCAAAAACTGCCTCCCCGGGCTCTGGAGGCCTTACCGGAAGTTTGGGCCTTCCTAAACTTCCGGTAGGCCCGTTCTTTGCCCTCCCTGAGCCTCTGTGTGGTCCCTGCACTTACCTGCATCCAAAACAGGCTGCGTGGGGACTCATGGGAGGGGTGGGGTAGGTGGGGTCAGCCAGGAGTGGGATTTGGGGTTCTCTGAACTGTACAGAATCTTAGCTAGAGGTTCTCCCGAACCCCTACAAACGCCCAGCAGCCCACCCCTGGTATACATCACAAAGTAGTACAGTTACATGGCTATACCAATGTGCGGCCATAACTGTTTGCAACACTGCATTCTGAACCTACTATAGTTTTGGATGGTCTTTAAGGCCAGTTCTGTGATGCAGCAGTCCCCAATCTTTCTGGCGTTGTGGACCAGCGTGGGAGGTGAGGAGAGGAAATTGTTGCATGTGAGCAGCAGGCATGGGCAGTTCCATTTGCACAAGTGGCGTATACTTGTGCTCATGTGTGAAGCTCTATTTGTGAGCATTAGCCCGCCATTTGCACAAATGGAGCTTTACACGTGAGTGTGAGTGCCAGCCACTGGTGCAATTAGAGTTACGCACACATGCTCACCCGCCACTTGGACTAAAGGTGGAAAGTCTCTTATAGCCAAAGGACCCCAAAACCAACAGCTCCCCCCCTCTCCAGGCTATTGAAAAAGAACATTGATAGCATTACTGGCTCAGCCAAAGACGGAGTTTCATAACTAGGTATCGTGAGTGTATTCATGATACCTGACCTGATACTGAAGCATGAGCTCACCCAAGAGTTTCATGTAAATGTTAAATAAGAGCAGAGCAAGAATAGAACCTTGAGCTAAATCTCTCTTATCAGTGAGAACTGATCCTGGAGAAGGAGGAAAAGCATTGCAACACCGTGCAACTTAAACCTTGTAGCCAGTCCAGAAGGATACCATGTTTGGTGTTATTAACAGCCACTGAGAGAAATGAGGCCACGATAGGTGTACTACCGTGTTTCTCCAAAAAGACGACCTACCTTGAAAAGAAGCCCTACCATGTTTTTGAGCATATGTGATCAAATTAAGCCCCACCCACAAAATTAGCCCTAATTAAGACCCCGCCCTACGCAGGTAAAAAATAAGCTAGGGTGGGGATGGGGGGGGTGGAAGTTGCCCTACTTACCAGGCCTCACACACCCCGATACCTGCCTCGCCTTCTTCTGCGGCCGCTTGCCGCCATTCGCATGCATTGTCCTGGCCTCTGTTTCGCCCTCAGATGCCTGTCGAAAGGCATCTTTTTTTTTTAAATTTAATTTATATGCCACCCTTCTCCGGAGACTCAGGGCGGCTTACAATGTGTTAAGCAATAGCCTTCATACTTCTGTATATTTATACAAAGTCAGCTTATTGCCCCCATAATCTGGGTCCTCATTTTACCTACCTTAGAAAGGATGGAAGGCTGAATCAACCTTGAGCCTGGTGGGATTTGAACTTGCAGTAATTGCAGGCAGCAGATGTAAGTGGATGTTAATAACTGCCTTAATCTACTGAGCCACCAGAGCCACCAGAGCTCCAGATCGATCTGGAGCTCTTGTTATCAGTTTCAGATGCCTTCCGGCAGGCATCTAAAGGCAAAACAGAGGCCGGGCGATGCGTACGAGCGGCCACAGAAGAAGTAGGGCAGCAGCGGGCTGTCGGTGCCACCTCCGCGAGGTGAGTCAATATTTAGAAACTTCCAAAAAGAAGGCCTAGCTGTTTTTTGAGGGGTTAAAAAAAAATAAGACCTGGCCTTCTTTTTGGAGAAACACGGTACCTCCATTCTAGTCCTGCCAATGGCAATCTACAAGTGCAATCAATGTTGTTTCTCTACTATATCCCCTGAAGCATTTTTCAGTTTAATATATTTTTAAAGAAGTTTAACTACCAGTAGTCCTCGTCTTACAACCATTCATTTGGCAACAGTTTGAAGTTACAACAGCACTGAAAAAAGTGACTTATATAACCATTCCTCACATTTATGACCATTGCAGTATCCCCATGATCACAGGATCAAAATCTGGTTGCTTGGCAGACATTATGCATTTATGTCAATTGCAGGATCCCAGGGTCATGTGATCACCATTTGTGACCTTCGTAGCCAGCTTCCAACAAGCAAAATTAGGGCTGGATTCATTTTACAACTGCAAGATTCATTTAATAGCTGCAGTGATTTATTTAACAACCATGGCAGAAAAAGTTGCAAAATCAAGCACAATTCACAATTATAAATGTGAATTTAGATATTCACAGGCTTTTGCCTATTTTAAGCAGTAGCTATCCATAATACTTACTACCTATTTTATTTATCCAGTAAATGGAACATTAGCTCATTCCGCACATCAGTCCTCATTAGGTCTTGTATAATTGAGCCTAGTGACTCTCTGGGTATTTTGTTGCTGTTGGTACAAATTGCAAAATTATTGGGCTGATTGTGCCCTGCCCTGTTCAACTTACCCAACCAGCCACTCATCCATTTGTCCCATTATCATTTTTGGCAATCGGATAAAGCTTATGACATGTGGCATCATTGTGTTTTGGCATTTCCTGAAAAGCCTGGGTAAGACTCCCATCTCCCTTTCTACATAATGCAGTTTTGAGGAGCTGGAAGAAAGTTAATTGCTTGTAAGATCATTGACAGTCTCTGTGTCTGACTATTGAGCTACTGGAATACTGTCAGCCTTATGATGGCAAGCTCGTCTAAAAGTGAATTAGTTTAACCGAATCCTTAATTTCTTTATAAGCTAATGTCTGAAACAGAAGGACATTTAGCCAATTTTTTGACAGCTGGCCTTTTCTGGCATAATTTCATGCTGTTCTGCCGCCTGGGCTGTGTGCAACCAAAACAATGTAGTTTATATCTTGTTCTAGGTATCTGATTCAGTGGCGTTTACATTCTAATGAGTCCTTTCTTGCCATTGATCCCAATAGTTTAGTGAAAAATTGACCCTGTGCTACAGTCCATACATGGAATAAGTAGCCGTGCCTGGATGACACCAGATCCATAAATTCTTGCTGCTTTACATAATTTTATAAATAATAAACCACTAAATGAAATATTGTTTAGTTGATCAGAGGACTAATCCATTTTATTCTAAGTCTCTTAACTATTCAGAATGGGTGCTGAGCCAGGAACAAATCATCATCATTGTCTTCTTTTAATGACCCCATAATCTCTTGCGGGGTGGGGTCTGGGCAACTGAATGAAGCTAGTAGAATGTTTTAATGGCCAGATGCCCTTCCTGTCGCCAATGCAGAGTTTTGTTCAGCAGTTATATTCTCAGTGTTCCCAGAGAGAGAAATATCTGCCTCTACCTAGGATCAAACTCACAGCCTCCTGATTGTGAGGCAAGAGCTCCACCTCTAGGCCACCACACCACTCCCTGAGCCAGAAACAAATGGGGAGGAGAAACAGGCTGCCAGAAACTGATTAAGAAATGGGTGAAAAAAATGGCCTTCTCTCAAATACCTTTGCCTTTGCTTGCAGATTGCACTTGTACACTCATAACAAGACTTAGCTAGTCAGATGCAATGCAAACTAATATATGTCCTACCTCCAGGTCTGAGTTGAAAGGGGGAAGAAGCACTTGGACTTTCTGAGATCAGGGCATCATCAAATGCAGGGCTAGCCTGATTATCCCACTGGAAAGAATGGAGCCGTTTGCAATGAGCTAATCTCGGCAAGGATAGGATGCAACAGTAGGATGCAAACACCAGTGAAATGTGACTGCCAAAAAAGGCATTTTAGGTGTGGACTCCTGTTTGCACTTCAGAATGCAAAGTATCCCCCACACAGTCCAAAATGAGAGCTTTCACTTGACCTTTGTGATCCTGAGTTAATTGCCTAGGTAGAACAATGTTTCTCAACCTTGGCAACTTTAAGAGGTGTAGACTTTGACTCCCAGAGTTCTTGGAGTTGAAGTTCATGTGTCTTAAAGTTACTAAGGTCGAGAAACGTTGGCCTAAAAAATAAGACTTTCTAACCAACAGCCACAGCAGATAAACCTTCAAAAATTTCCTCGGGTGACATTTCTTTAAATTATCTATAGGTAGTCCTCATTTTCTAAGCAATGTGGTCATAAAACGAAATGTCACAGACCACGCTGACTTATGATGTCAATTCTGGCTGTGGCCATTAATCAAATCACCCACAGTTGTTAAGTATAGTGTCATGTGACTGTGACTTGCAACTTCCAGTTTAAGGGAAAGCTGGTTGTGAAGATCACATAGGAAAATCACATCATCTCAGGACACTGTGACTACTGTAAATGTCCACTTGTTGCCAAGCACCCAAATTGCGATCATGTGAGGGCAGGGATGCTACAACAGCCACATGTTTTAAGGGTAAATCTCCTTTTTCAGTATGCTCATAACTTTGAACATTGGCTGAACAGGCAATTGATAAGCAAGGATTCCCTATATACTATTTTGCCACTGCTACATCCTCAGTTTATATGGTAGACATTTGGTTCGGCTTAACATTGTGCCTAAAAGTGCCTCAAAATAAAATGGCTTGCATAAAATTTAGAGTTAGGTGAAAGCTTATCTTATACAAAGTAATCCTAGGTAGATCAAATACTGTTAATTAAAAGCACAGTAAATAAAACAAACCAATCTCACAATAGTACACATTTCCCATGTATACCCAAGGAAGGTATGGGTTTTTTTTTTCAAGTAGTAAAATGTAATACAAATAACATTAAAGAGAAATATACTTAAACCTTTTTATTTTCATTGAGTGACTTAACTGAAAACTTAAGGTACTGTATCGCTCTTGTAGGCTATTACTACAAAAGCAGGCAGCGTGCCATAGAACAGTGTTTTTTAACTTCAGCATCTTTAAGATGTGTGGACTTCAGTTCCCAGAATTCCCAGTGTTCTGTTGAAGTCCACACAGCTCAAAATTGTTGAGGTTGAGAAACAATAGTATAGGAATTAATACAGGTGGCACTCAGATTGATGGCTTCAGAAAGGATTTACAACCTGTCCTCAATGTTACAACCATCATACAACCCTCCCCCCACAGTCACGTGACCTGAATTTGGGTGTTTGGCAACCAGCTCACATTTAGGATGGTTGCAGGGCTCACCTGATTGCCATTTGTGATCTTCCCAGCTGACTTCTGACAAGCAAAGTCAATCGAAGGAGCTGGAGTCACTTAACGACTATGGGATTAACTTCACAACCACATGATTCGCTTAACAAATAGTTTTGGCAAAAATAGTTGTAAATTCTGGTCCAGTGATGATTCACTTAATGTCCGCATCACTTAGCGACTTCTAGCCCCAATTGTGGTCATGTGTTGAGTACAGTACCTGTAATGTGTCCTGTTACTCCCTAGAGCACGGATGTCAAACTCAATTGTGTCACGTGATGCATCATGATGTGTTTTGCCTTTGTGGAGCTGGGATGGGTGTGGCCTGCACGTGACACATCCAGATTGCGGGCCGCCAGTTTGATAGGCTTGCCCTAGAGGTTTGCCAGTGTTTTCCACCAAAATACTTATTTTCTCTTTTACAAACAGTGAATTCACCCTGCAAAATAAACTCCTTATCTGTGAATGAATTGGAAATCTGCTAGTAATTGTTTATGCCGTGCCCTATTACCTGTTAAATGGTATCAAATATAATGAAAGTCAGATTCTCCAGCTGGGTGGGACTGGCAGCCAGGCATACCCATAACTCCCGTCTGATAGCCAATGGGACCGAGTCTGCAAACTGTTAAGCACCTCCTCCTTCCGTTGCTTCCCAGCTTTCAGACTCGGTCTGATTGGGACAGACGCTTTTTTCTGAGCTGCTGTTTTTTCTTGGCTACAGCCTGCGCTCCCGATTTCTGGTTGAGCTAATTTCAGGCTCTTAGCGTGAAGGGTGAGCCTGCCCGATCCCGCTACAGTGTCTTTGTGGCGATTTTTTTCATCGGGGAAGGAGCTCCCAGTTGCTGGTTGAGCTCTTCCCCTCCGGCACGAAGGGCGATCCAGCCCGACACCGCTGAGGACCACACCTTCAGTCTGCTGCTTGGGAGAGGGAGTATTTTTCAATCATTCCCTCTCCTCCCAGTGAGTTTAGGTTAAGATTCTAGTCAAAGAATGGCCATTCTTATTTCAATACTTAATGGTGGTCTTGCCTCTCCCTATTTTCTCTCCATCTTATTTACCAGGGGTGTCAAACTCACGGCATCATGGCGGCGTCACATGACGTATCAGGACTTTTCCCCCTTTGCTAAACTGGGTGTGGGCGTGGCCAGCACATGATGCATCCGGCCCACGGGCCAGGAGTTTGACAGCCCTGTTATTTACAGTGATACAGTAGTAAGTATTATACTGGAACTGCAAGTACTAAGTATGTATATCAAACAACATAGAAAGGCGTTCCATCCTATTCTATCTACAGATGGGTCCTCACTTACTGCATTGGGGACTGGCCATTCCATTGCTAAATGATGTCATAAAGTATAACATCGTATGATAGCACTGGCTTATGATAATAGTTCTGTCGGCGATTGTTGTCAGGTGTGAAGGTCACAAATAGCAATTATGTCATTATGGGATGCTGTGGCAACTGCAACCTTTGACAATAGGATGTAAGTTTCATTGTTCGGTAATGTATCTTTGAATGGATTGCTGAATGAGTGGTCAGTAAGCGAGGACTGCCTGTATTACTATAGTGCTTCATTGAAATAGTAGATTAATAACTTTCATGGAAAAGATGCCTTCTGCAGAAAAAGAGCTAGTCACAGTAAATAAAAACAAAGAGTTTTAAAAAGAATGCTAAGTTCTCTGAATGCAAGTTACACAGCTTGTCAGTAGATATGGCTTCATTTTAATAATTAAATTGTTTTCTGCAGTGATTTTTTTTTAGGTTACTATCACATGCTGACATTACCCAGATTATTTTTCAGTATTTATCTAATATATTTGCTTTCCATCTGTGTCGTGAATGCTTAGATTACCATTGATACATATTGGACATAAATTACCAGAGTGAAGCATTGTTTAACTTCTAATATTCAATGATTACAATGGAAAAATTAACAACAAAGATGGTTGTGTGTTTGTTTTTTTCTTGAACCATTAAAAACAAGTTAATTTATGGGCTTTCTGGAGACTGTTCACCAAAGGAATAGCAAAGGGTTTGCTATTAAATCTTTATTAAAAAGAAACATAGTGCCAGTTCCATGGATAAAAGCAATATAATTGGAAATAAGAAACCAAAGGTGGTAAAAATGATCATCCTTAAACTCTTTGCCATGTATTTTGGCCAGCACAAATATTAAACATTTGTACTACAGCAAAAAGATATGAAAATCCATATGCATTTGTATAGCTTCAGCCAAAGCCAGTGTGAGCTCTGCAATTTTTGAATGAACTTGTCATTGTTATTTGCAAGCTGGAAATCAATTTTCTGTAAACTTGACCAGTGCTCTTATCCTTTCAGCAACTCTGGAAGAAATCTATCTCTTACAGAGCGGGTTATGGGGCAACGAAAGAGGTACATACTTATATCTCTCCCATTGCAATCACTGTCACTATTCTTAGGATTGTGGTTATTATGCAGAGCTTCTATGCATTTTCTCATGATATCATTTTTTTTTATATTTGCTCAGTTTCATGTAGTGTGAAAAGGTCTTTTGGGTAAATATGGCATGGATATTACAGGAGGGTAAAAGAAAGTAGGAAGTCACTTCAGAAAAGAGAAGAATATTAGGTGGGGAGGGGTGGGGAGGAAATCCTGCAAAGATGCACCTAAGAAGTGTATGGAATTGACCAATTTGGTCTAATATAAATATCAGAGAAGAGTAACGAATTGTGTAAATGTATACTTGAATGAGTGGGAGGAGGGCTGATATTTCCCTCTTAAGAATTTGGGGAATACCTCTTCTGCCTGAGAAGCAGGGCAATGAGTTTGGGTTCGGCTTAAGGCTGATGGAACAATTAGAGTTGGAGTCACAGTGGGCATCTTAAGTTGTCATTAGCATATTAGCTTCTCCTTGGAAGAGATTATTATTTATAATAGTCATTTTACTAATCCCATAACCTACTCAGAACAATATTGTATAAACATTAAGTACTTGGGAGGAAAATATTGCCAGGAGGATAGTGTTGCTTTTAGATAGCAATACGTATTTTACGATATAAAAATCATCGAAGCTATGTTAATCCAATAGATAAAACCCCAAAGGGGCAGGGATATAATACTTTTATTAGGAGGTGGCTGACTGTCATTTATGAGCAAATTTACAAATTCATCTTTTTCTGAAATATGTCTTCCAGTATTATTGTTTTTTACATACATGAATTATTTTTGGTTGTGTTGTGTTGTGTTTTCCACTGCTGCTGGGGTGCATGAAAGCCCAATGGGGGTAATTAACATTGGGTGGATGGGTGGGTGTTCTAATGCATGCAAGTTATCATTTGCTAAAGCCAACAAGGGAAACCCTCATAAGCAGTGCCTACCAGACTATTGGTTTTGTTTGATTGTTTTTATCTGTTGTTCTAAATTTGGACACAATATTGGAGCACACATTCCCAGTGAATAAATCGTCCCTAAACTGAAGTTGGTGATCAATGCAATCTTCCTCAGAAGATCTTCCTTCCTACTCCAGATATTTAACTCACAATCTCTTATCAGTTTAGTCAACAGTTTTCAGTGCTTGTTAGGAATAATGCCAGCTACAATGCATCACATCTGGAGGGTGCCAAGTTGCACAAGCTTACCATCATGCTTGTACTAGCAGTGCAACAACTTGTCTATGAATGCTTCTTGATGGAATAATGCATTGGTTTGGCTTCTGCTGTAGAAATTTCTGGGTGGAGATTCTTTCCATTGTTGAATAGGAAGACTTAGATATGCCTGTAGTATTGAGTATCTTCAACCTTCTTTGCATCTGAAAATTAATCATTTCACCTCCCAGTATAAGCTCTGCCATGTTTTGGGGAAGTACAGGTAGTCCTTGACTTACAACAGTCCATTTAGTGACTGTTCAAAGCTACAATGGCATTGAAAAAAGTTACTAACGACCGTTTTTCAAACGTATGACCACTGCAGCATCCCCATGGTCATATGAACAAAATTTGGATGCTTGGCAACTGGTTCATATTTAGGACAGTTGCCGTGTCACTGGGTCATGAGATCACCTTTGGTGACCTTCTGACAAGCAAAGTCCATGGGGAAAACCAGATTCATTTAACAACTGGGTTACTAACTTAACAGCTGCAGTGATTCACTTAACAACTCTGGCAAGAAAGGTCATAAAACGGGGCAAAATTCACTTAACAAATGTTTCGCTCAGCCACAGAAATGTTGGGCTCCTTTGTAGTTTATAAGTCGAAGGCTACCTGTATAGGTGGGAAGATTGAAATCGGTAAGTCACTACTTTATGAATAAGGAACGATTTTGTGGATTTTTGTTCTTAGGAAAACAGAAACAACCTGGCTTTTCTGTGTTCCTAATAACATATTAAAGTAATGCCACAATAAGCTGTAGTTTCATAGTATACCAGAAACACACTCTGGCTTAATGCAGCCTGTGAATATGGACCCTACCAAGAAGAGCTAAGTTTCCATTGCTTGATAGAGGCAACAGTCTGTATTCAACTGTAGTACTTATTACATTTATGATGCTTAGTATTGTATCATGATCCCTCAGACTTTTTGTCTGTGTAATGGCTCTCCTGGAGATAAGGGACATGTGTTATACTCTGAACACCTCCCACACTACATTTCTGAAACAGAAAAAATGGATCAGCACACTAAAATAAATTCCTAAAGAAGTGTGACCCTTGGGTAGGCTTATGCATTTCCCTGGATAAAAGGGTATCCCCTTTCTCCTTTTGCATAAGACAGTAGGCAAGTAATGGATCTGAAGTCTAGAAATTAAGTGCCAATCAAAACTTAATTTGGAATTGGACTCTGGTGATGGCACTGCGATATAAATTTGTCTGCATGAATTTACGATAAAATGTGTCTGCAGGGTCCATTCATGTAGGTTATTTACAATCTCAACAGCCATATTCGGTTGAAAAAATTAGCAGAAGGGCTGTTTAAGGCCTTGCTTTCCCTGGTGGTAGGGATTGGAATGGCACCGGTGATTGTTGTTCACTTCCCAAATTAATTGCACTCAATGGGTGATACGGTGGATGCTAAAGCCATCCTGACTAGCATTATGTTAAACACTGTCTTGCCTGCAGTTTTAATATGTTCTGACTAACATCTCTGGGATCTAAGCATTCCAGTTGAGGCCAAGGGGCTCCACAATCTGTTAAGTTAATGTTAAAACATTTGGTACACGATGAGTCTGAATTCTAGAATTGTAGCAATTGCACCATTATGCAAGAAAAAGTCAGTTTTCTTACTAAGCTCTAATGGGGTAACACTATATTGTCGGAATGTCATAACACATAGTTAATTATTTAATATTTCACTGTTGCATTTTTATTGCTAAAGAGAGGACATTCTTCTGCATTTTCTGCCTCAAGGGCCAAAACAACCCAGTGCTTGGAAGAATAGTACAAGTGGCCTGAGGATGCAAAATATCATGGCTCAATCCCAAATTAAAAAATAATTATTTCTTATGTGTCCTTTGAACATTGTACATTTCTTTAAGTCATTAAATCAAGAGGATAGTGTTCTGGTCTTAGATTTGGAATGAGAAAATACATTTTCACCAAATAAAATTGATCTCTTTAATCCTTAAATCAATAGAAGGACATGCTCTGGCAGGCTAGGTATTTTTTTTTTTAAATGAATATGTGACCCAAACAATCCAGATGCTGTTTCAAGAAAATCAAAAGCCAATGAACTTTATTAATTCAGGAACCAACATTGCAGTTTTCATTACTTTGTTTATTCTGATCTTGATTAAGAATAGAAGAGTTTATATATCCAGTCTGAACTGTAGCATTAACCCTAACTAGCGAGAATTATAATGACAAATGGAAGACATGGGGTAGCCACAGTAAGGGGTTTAAAAAAGTCAAGATGGCTACAACCCTGTGATCAAAACACCATACTTTTTAAAGTTCGTTGTACACATGTAAAAAGGGGGTAGGACTTCACTTGCCTATTGGACCTTTTACCTTGCCTTTTCTTTTTTTTTTTAACTCCTTTACACCTCTGACATAAATATATAACCTTGGATAGATAGAAAGAGACAACAGATCCTGGAAAATTGGTAAAACGACACAATGGTGCCAACAGAGCATATAGTTCCAAATGTTTCCTTTGTTTGTTTTTTAAAAAGGACTCCAGTAGAAACCACTAAAGACAAACATATAAACTATCTTATTGCCAAAAACATCTGAAACATCTGAACATCTGAAAGATCAGATATTCACAACAATATAAACATGTTTTAACCCATTTTTTTTCCTGTTAGTATTGGTAGAAAATCTCCCCCCCCCCCCCCAAAGACAAAATGAGGGAAAGAGGCTAATTAACTGAGTGCAAAGTAGAGGAAAGAGTGCTGAGCACTACACAAAAACCCTATTTTGCACCCACGGTTGTCTGCCCAGCCAAAGACAACAAAGAGTTCCGAACTGTACAATGGACCAAGTTTCTGGATGTAGGAAGGAGGGAGGGAGCATCCTGATGCATCAAATTGCTTTTCTCACTCCCAACAATATTGTATCCAGGAAGGCAAAAAACAAAGAGAAAGGAAAAGAAAGGCGAATGACTGGTTGTTTTGCATGCAGTCCTCCACCAGTCTGTTTCTGACACCAAGCTGTGGAGCTGATGCCTTCCAGCTGATCAGAGAAACAAATAATAAAGATGTGCAGATTTTTTTAAAAATATTTTTGCCATTCTCTTTGAGTGTATTAGGATACTTTGGGCACTGAACTGAAAATAAGGGAACTATATATTATCTTAATGCACAGTCTTAATAGTGAACACAGGCAGAGGCAGCAGGATGTGGTAATTTTACAAAGGGAGAGAAAAGAAGAGCCCCCCCCCAAATAAACTGCCTCCCCTCAAAGCACCACGGCTGTTCTTTTCAACTATTTGAAACGATGTTCCATTTATTTAGAAATAATCCTAGCATGATTATCCAAATCTCAGATCTTGACCAGGTTATTTGGAAAGATTTTCATTTAACTGGGTTCATGTCCCATTTCAGTTTTGGATGCCCCCAAAAGTTCACCCCCTCCCCCAATCCATTTCTGTGTGTTATGAAAGACATGTGGCCTCTGTATCAGAAGCAAAAAGTAAACAACCAAAAGAAAGTTGAACATTAAAATAAAATTGTCAAAATGGAGAGGGTGCCATTAGCTTTGGCCATCAACAAATTTTGCCTCAAATTGTAACAAATCTTCATAGGTTCTTTCAGGAACCTTTCATAGATTCTTTCAACAAACCTTCATAGGTTCTTATTTTGGAAAAGTTGAGCATTTTTTAACTGTATTCTTATCACATTCCGTCTGATCTCGTCTCCTGAGGAATTGGGTGACTATTAGCTAATTGATCTGGTAACACAAAAAAACTAGATACTGAATAAATACATTCTTAACATCCTAGATGACATTTTAAAAAGAGGCATGGTAATTTCTTACAGCCTTTTCCCTTAATTCACAGTCTTTCAAATCACCTGAATGAATGTTGCAAGGAAGTTCTCCACTGTAAGATTATCTGCTGCATCCAATTTTAGCATATTTTTCACAAAATACTTAAGCTACCTGTACTTTAAAAAACAAAACACAAATCCAGTTATGAGGATTTGCTGAGTCCACTTCTCTAGAATCTGATGTGGTTGTTTTCCTTCTTTTCCCATGGGAAAATACAGGTAATCCTTGACTTATGACCACAGTTGAGCTCAAAGTTTCTGTTGCTAACCAAGTCACTTGTTGTGAATTTTGCCTCATTTTATGACCTTTCTTGCCACAGTTGCTAAGTGAATCAATGCAGTTGTTAAGTTAGTATCACTGTTGTTAAGTGAATCTGGCTTCCCCATTGACTTTGCTTGTCAGAAGGTCGCAAAATGTGATCACGTGATCCTGCAGCCATCATAAGTATGAACCAGTTGCCAAGCATCTTGAATTTTGATCACATAACCATGGGGATGTTACTTCAGTCGTAAATGTGAAAAACAGCCATGTCACTTTTTTCAGTGCTGTTGTAATTTCGAATGGTCACTAAATGGACTGTTGTAAATCGAGGACTACCTGTAGAGCTTATATTTTTCCGTATTTGAACATTGAGACAAAGAGCAAATGTCTAGAATTCTAGGCAACACGGCTGTATCCCGCTGGATAGCCTCTGCCTTACCCTATTGAACAAAGTTCCATTAAGCCAGTCAATATAATAATTTGTGATGACGGAACAATTCTGCGTCATGAATGGATACCACATTAACATGCCACTGTTCTATTTTAGAATGCCTGGCTTTTGTTTCATGGCCTTTCTGTTTATGTAATTGCTGATTAACATGTTTATTCATGGAGAGAGGCTACTGTATTTAGTCTTTATCAAAATACACATAACATCCATTCAAGCATAACAGCTCACCTATTTGGAGATCCTGTTTTTTTTAAAAAAATTGTGCATTCTGTCCACCATCATCCTTGCACAGACTGTTTTTGAAAAGATCCTGTCAGTTTGCCCTTACTACAGCTATGAGAAATTACTCTACCTTAACATTTTATGTATAGGCAGTTTCGCTGTTTTGCTGATGATCAGCAACATTTCCTCTAACCTATGTGTGTGTAGGAAGCAGAGAAGCGGGAATGCTGCAGATGAGCTGGCTCTACGAGGCCAAATGGATGAGGCAAACCATGAACTGTTGCTCTATGGGCAAAGAGCTCCAATAGACTGAAACGGCCGGCTAGCTATAAACTTCAGTCTGGGACCTCCATTAATTTGAGAGACTTCCTCTCAAATTAAGACGAGCGCTCTCTCTCTCTCTCTCTCTCTCTCTCTCTCTCTCTCTCTCTCTCTCTCT
>WNWU01000006.1:25995624-26054255 GCA_012654045.1 Ptyas mucosa | reverse complement strand
ATATATATATATATATATATATATATATATATATATATATATATATAAAATTAAAAAACTTTGATGATATAATGAAATATATTTAGCTATATCAAACAATTGCTAAATCTTCAGACTGAGTAAAATTTAATCTGGAAGAAGTTGCCTCGGCTACCAGAATATCTGTCTCAACCAGATGTGAACATAAAATCTTTGGTCCTCTTTATGATCCTTTAGGTTGCATTTCCTTTAACCTGTGTCCAGCAGGAAGGACTTTACTAGAATCAACTGCTTCCGTGAGCATCTGCAGAACACATTTTTCTTGCATGCCAGCTGTGTTGTCTGATATCATATCCTGTAATAGAGACACAGAGCAACATTCTAAAGAATGTACTGGATTTGATTGATTGATAGATTGACTGATTGATTGTAACACTAAATGTTTACAGTTTTGAGAACTTCCTGAGATTTGTCAAGAAAAGAGCTCTATAGCTTTATTCAATTAGTTCAATATTCTCCACATTCACCTGCAACAGGCAGGTTGCCAGAGTTTTAGACCAAGTTTTTCTAGTCCTACCTGGAATGGCCAAGAGTTAAATCTGAAATTCATGCATTTAAAGCAAGTACTTTGCTATCAATTACAGTTCTCCCCTTAATATGTAGGGAACATTGTTGTGCAGGTCCTAAAGAAGAACATTGGAAACTAGCAAATGACTTTACAATAGTGATCAGAGGAAATTACTTGGGCATGTTTTGGAACTCACTGTATTTTCAAAATGTAGACAAAATGTTCCCAAACCTTTTGCCATCACACCTTCTTTTAGTGTAATCTTAATGCACATACCTCCCCTAAAAATCCACATACCAGAAAACTTCAAATGACTAATGAATACACACACAAAAAAATGAAACTTTATTTTTAATAAAGGCATAAAAAATAAAAATATATCTTTTTATCGCCAAAAATGAAGGCATTGGGAAATCCTAATGTAGACCAGCTACTATTTTCATCAGCTAATATTTCATATTGTATACATGTTCTTCAAATTGCATATTTCTGGAATTACAGATTTCTTTTACAGTGCCTTTTTGCAGAGTTAATAAAAATAGCAGCAAAAATCTGATAGTCTTCTTTCTCTCTCAGCCTCTCGGTGTAATCAACAGATCTTCCAAGATAGATAGTTCCCAACCAGAACTTGGATGTATTTTTTCATGTATGTACGGTTTAGATCAGGAGGATGCCGTGGGCTGAGAAGGTGAAATGAGTAACCTTTCTTTTATGGATGCTCTAACAAAAGAAAAATACTGAGAAAGCAAATCACAGGTCTCCCATATTTTATCTAAGTTAGCTTATCACAGTGTAGACTTGTTTGCCTTCAGCAAAATTATTGCCTCTCATTGTAGATGTTCCTTTAACTATTACAGGTTGCTAGTTAGGAATACATTCATCATCCGAATACTGCTCTACAACATCCTTGACCATTAAGGCTGTTGGACAAAGCAAAGGTTTTGACCTCCTGCTTGTTTCAGTACCATGGAATTCCCCGCATCTTACTGAACTGAAAGGGCAATTAATTAGTTTGTATGTGAACAAATACAAATGCAGACATACACAGATGAAGTAGTTAAAAAGGACAGGTTCATCTACATTTATTGGTAAGGCAAGAAATATTCTTCATTTGTGAGACAAGCATGCCAACAGGACGCTCCAAATATCCTTGAAGCAAGGTGTAATGGTCTGTGAGAATTATCTTGGAAGACAGGAGGAAAAAACATAGCCTTGACAACAGTCATGCAAAAAATATCTCAGCCCACAGAAGGCGTGGGAAGCATCTCAGAAGGGACCCCTCCTAGTTTTCTGGAAAATAAAAGTCAAGGAGGGAAAAAGCTGTTTGAGACTTGCATGTTATGACTCCGACCCCCAAGCCCGTCTTATCGGAGGGAGAAGACTCCGAAAGTGAAGGAGAGGAGTTGGCAAGGCCTCCCTCTCCAGGACCCTCCTCTCTGGCAATGCCTCAGGTGTCTTCTGAAGGAGAAGAGATAGGCCAGGAGCCAGGCACTTCCGAGCAACCGCAGTTAGACAGCAACGGAGATAAGTCTTGGCTGGATCCCCGGAAAGACAAGTGCGCGCAGCAGAGAAGGAGGTGTGCCAGAGATTAAGGTGAGTCACTGGACCACACCCCACAGGGGATAAAAGGGGGTGTGGTGGCCATTCGGGCTTTGTGATGGACAAAACGGAAAGCTAGCAAGTCATTCTGCATTTCTGGAACTTTGTTATATGCTCTGCTTGGATTGATTCTTGGACTGGACTTGACTATTCTTTGGCTTTTGTGGACTTACTCTTATGTTTCGGTCGGAGGAGATAAACCTTCCTTTATAAGTAAAGACTGTTGGCAAGCAGCCATTGGGTTGCTGCCAATTCTGTTATCAAAGGAAATTCTTGTCTGCTGGTTTATTTTAACTCTTGGTCGACTGCTAGTGTGAGACAGGGACAGAACATTGCGAGATTCTGTTACTATAACTTTACAATAAAAATTTTTGCTTCTTGTCTGTATTACCTTGAACGGCTGATGCCAATCTTCCAATCTGAAAACACTTCTCTTTCGTCTCTTCCTCCTGTCTCCCAAGGTTATTCTCACAGACCACAATGTACACAAGGAGAGAACAAGTCAACTTCTTTTCTGCCAAGAGACAGAGATAGTCTGATGGAAGTCAAGTGATGCAGGGAGAAGTTCACATATTGTCTCCAATATGTATATAAACGGGTTGGTTATCATCAATGTAGCGATGATTCCTGAGCCTGAACTAGTGGGGTTCCAACCAGCAGTATCATGTGGACATTAAAACAAACTGGGTAAGAGTGCTATAATTCACCGCAAGTGTTGGACCATGGACTTGATCTCTTCCCCTATTAACACTGACTGAAACCAGCCACAAAGAAAAGAGAACTGCCATTGTGCCACTCTCCCCAAACCACACAACTGGTCCAAAAGACTACCATGATTAGTATAGAAAGTTTCTGAGAGATCAAGGAGCGCGATGGTAGACACACTCCACTGTCCTGGCTCCACCGCAGGTCATCAACAAGTGCAAGCAATGCTGCCTCCATAATGTAACCTAGCTTGAAACCTCATTGAAAAAGGTCCAGACAATGTATATCCAACAAGATCCCTGAAGCTATAGCTCAGAATTGGTTTTCACTAATGACCTACTTCCAACGGGACTTTTACAAACTGTATTTTCTCTTTTTCCTTTACTCAACATGTGTCAGTCTTGCTTCAATTCTGATCCTTCGTTCTGCTTTTTCTTAATTTCGTGGTGGAACTGATACAATTTTGGGGTGGGTGAACTAAAAAAAAAAGGGATTGAGTAGCTTTGCCTTTTCTTTATTGATGGCTGTCTTCATTAAGCAGATCACACACTTATTCTTTTCATTACATTCTTAACATTCTTAATCTCTTGTTTTTGTCGTTAGCATTCATTTCCAGCTTCAACTCATTCTGAACAATAAATTTCCTGATTTGTGTGTGCGTGTGCGTACACACACACACACACACACACACACACACGGAAACATGCTAAACTTTGGTTGAATGCATTTTTACCAATTCTTGTAAGATACACCCCATGCTGATAGTTCATGTTCATTATGGAGATAATTCAAACTATAAGACCAAATTATACTCACCAACAATATTTGTGTAGTCAATCTACTCCTTCCATTTGCAGTCATCTTCTGTGGACTGGAATCAGGAGTGAGAAGATTACTTGAACTCTTAATTACTACAGCTTCCTTCCTAAAGGAAGAGCCTTGGATAGTACAGTGGTCTAAAGCCCTGTTATTAACATCAGCTGCCTGCAATTACTGCAGGTTCGAATCTCACCAAGGCTCAAGGTTGACTCAGCCTTCCATCCTTTCTAAGGTAGGTAAATTGAGGACCCAGTTTGTGGGGGCAATAAGCTGACTTTGTATAAATATACAAAAGTATGAAGGCTATTGCTTAGCGCATTGTAAGCCACCCTGAGTCTCCGGAGAAGGGTGGCATATAAATCAAATAAAAATAAAAATAAATAAAATAAATAAATCTTTAAAGTTAACAATTGTATATTGTTGCTGTATACCTTATTTTTCCGTGTATGACGCACTCCCCCCCCCCAAAAGTGGGTGGAAATGTCTGTGCGTCTTATAGAGCGAATGTTGCCAAAGCCTCGCCCACCCACTGTCCCCACCCTTCGGTTATGCCTCCCAGCAATTTGCCTTCTTGCAGCAAACAGCCTGGTCAGCTTTAGCACAGCCTGATTTAGCACAAGCAGCTGATTGGCGGTTGGATCTGCCTCCCGGAATATCGCCTATCAGCTGTTCCAGGCTGCAGGAATCACCGCCGTCACTGCCCATCACTGCTGCTGCCTATTGCTGCCTCTGCGCGCCCCATTTTCAGCCTCCACGTGCCCCATTTTCAGACTCTGTTGGCGCCATTTTTGGCCCTTTCCAGGCGGTGGGGATCGACACCACCTATCTCCGCCACATGGAACGGATCTGTTTTGTGTTCATAATGTCACTTTTTTTTCCCACGAAGGCTCAAAGCCAGCAATTTCTATGTGGGCCTGAAAGCTGTTTCTGACATTCAGAAATGCAGAATACCTTCTGTTGGTCATTCTTGTCCTCTTTTCTTTTTGTCTTCCTTTTGACAACCTACTTTCTTGATCATCTCCTGATGCTCTCTGGTATTTGATTATAATTGATTGTACACGTTTATGCTCTCTTATCAGCTGAAGTAGGGCCACTAGCTGTTCTAGTTAACTTTATTTTCTTCAAGCATTGCTACCAGCTTGTACCCACTGGAAGAATGTATCGGCATGTTTTCATATCAGAGCGCAACATACCAGATGCGCAGCCTCCTGTCTTTTTTGGTTTTCACTTTTAATTCATCAAGCATGACCAGAAGAAGGCTTTTCTTCCTTTTTCTAACTCTCTTTTCCATCTCTCTTCCCTTGCTTAGGGAGCAAATCCCCACCTGCATGGTACATATGCAGATATTTACATTTCTGTTCTCATTAATTATGTCACTTATGTAAAGCTGCTTCAAACCAATTTGCAACTTAACTACGGTATGGATTTTAGGTATAGATTTAGATGTAATGCATGCGACTAAAGGAAAAAGAAAATGTGCCAGTGGGCTTTCACTCCTGTGTTTTTTTTAAAAGCAGAAGTAAATTAGACAGGAGTGAAGTCCTCATCTTTCAGCAAAAATAGACAGGAAAATCAACACAGGAATAGTGACTATGGTTGGCAGAAGGTTCTAGTTTAGAGATGCGCATTATGATTCGGTTTCAGAGATACACATTTGGAGATGAACTTTAACTTATCAGCACCGTATTTATTCTTATTTATGCTTCTCATCTTCTCCCCTGCAGCGTATGCACAAACACGCGTGCACAAATACACTTTTCTTGTTGCCTTGTAGCCTTCTTCACCACGGACAAAAAAGTAGCAGGGAGTGCATCACTCTTCCTCTGGCCTTGTGCTGCTTAGGCAATTTTTCAGAGGAGGATAATATCTCTAATCTTTGGATTACTGGTAGCCTGGTCCCATACTTGACTTTTTGCCAGCTAAAAACTCAACTTCCATGTTAAAGTGGAACTAATTAATTCTGAGTTAATGGTGACTAAATCTTGACAGGGGAGCAGGCCAGACACTTGACATATTACTGAAACAGTTTGAACCAGTTAATGTTAGTGGTCACTCTCTTCCTGGAAATACTATTTTCTGTGGCTCATATTCCAAATGACTTCACGGCACTTTTCCTCTCAGTGAGGGAGGGGGGACTGACAGGGATCTGAGCCCATGTCAACCTTTCCCCTCGCCAGAATTCAGTGCATCTGTTCTGAAACTGAAAAGAAAATACCATTGCTCATATTTCATGGCTTCAAAGGGAAATGGAATATACAATAGGGTTTGTATTTGGTGGTTTGCACTGCCATACCGTCGGATCTAAATAGAGCCACTTCTATTTCCAGCATCAGTTTGTAAAGTGCATAGCCTTTAATTGATTGCTAAAACCTACTTTAAAATATAAAGTGAGGATACCCATTTTCTGGAATGGATATGTTTTATGAAAAAAAAAGTATTCATTTATAGAATATGTATAGTCATGTGACTGAGTTTATTAGCAAGATGGAGTCAATATATATGTTGTAGTTTTGTTTTAGGAAAGTGACAGAGTTGGGCAGGAAGCTATATAATTCTTTTACATAATTTTTTTTTTATTGGAAAATGCAGGTAGTCTCAACTTACTACCAGAATTGAGCCCAAAATTTCTGTTGCTAAGCAAGACATTTGTTAAGTGACTTTTGCCCTATTGTTGCCACAGTTGTTAAATGAATCATTGCAGTTGTTAAGTTAGTAACACGGTTGTTAAGTGAGTCTGGCTTCCCCATTGACTTTGCTAGTCAGAAGGTTGCAAAAGGGGATCATATGATCTTGGGATACTGCAACCGTCATAAATATGAGTCAGTTGCCAAGAGTCTGAATTTTGATCACGTGACCATGGGGATGCTACGACAGTCGTGTGAAAAACGATCATAACTCACTTTTCTTGAGCCTGTTGTAACTTCAAACAGTCACTAAACAAACTGTTGTAAGTCAAGAACTACCTGTAATTTTCAAATAAACCTTCCCAAATCATTCTGAAGTTCCAGCTATTGTTAGACACTTTTGTATTTTTCTAACTACATGATCTGTTTTCCCCCTTTACTTACTCAGTCTTTCAGTCTTCTCTGCTCTTTCCAGATATTTGCTTTGCTTGGCCCCATGTTGTTTTTCTTTAAACTTTTAGTTTCCATATGAGCAAATAGCTAAAATTAATTTGTGGACTATTTAATATTACATAAGTAGAGATTACTGATGATACTCAATATGACACTTGGCAGTAATGATGAAGAATTCCCCCTAACAATTATAGAGAATTTGATGTGGCTAGATCTGGATAGACAATAATTATGTGACTGAAGTTCTCAGCTAACTTGTCAAGGTCTTTTTTTTCTTAATGAAAAGGATACATTAAATGCAAAATTAAACATTGTGTTTCTAATGAGTAATATGAATTCCCTTATATTTGGGAATATGAACACATATTTAAACAGACATGGATACTGACACATACACTCTATAATGCTTAAAATACCGTGAAGCAAACAGGAATATAATGTCTTGTTAAAAATAGGTTCTAAGGCTGATGTTTTTGGATCATTCTGTGAATTCATGCCAGAATTCGCTATAATAAAAACTATTGCTCCAACACTGGAAGTTTTTAAGAAGAGATTGGATAACCATTAGTCTGAAGTGGTGTAGGGTTTTCTGCCTAAGCAGGGGGGTTGGACTAGAAGACCTCCAAGGTCCCTTCCAACTCTATTATTCTGTTCTGTTCTGTTCTGTTCTATTCATTTGCAATTGCTATATTTTTGGCATTATATCACCACCAAATGTACTTGCTCAAATGCCTCCAATATTTTTTGGCCAAACATTCTGATCTGGTAATATTTTTCTTCTAAAATAGACTGTGAAATTTCCATTCATCAGCTGCATTCCTTCATTCTTGAAATGCTTGACATTAAGTGGAGATATATATATTTTAAATACAGAGATGAAAGCTATTATTTTTTTATTTAGCTTTTCCTGCATAATGGCATTTGTGACAAGGTTATTTGCTTCAATATAATTTTGTATACTGATTAGTGTATTTTGAAAGGGGCCTTGAGGCACATTGAATGGAAAGGCACTATATGAGTAGGAAATGGAAGGATAAATGACCTTCATTTAAATGCAGTCAAGTAATCATTATCAAAGTTTTAAGCAACTTGAACTGCCAGCACAAAGAATGATGATAATAATTGTCAGTGTCCTTAAAGGACAGAGGCAACCATTTGGATCATTATCACAGTCTTAAAGTTCATACAGAGAAAAGCTGCTTTCTCTGCATATAAGCAAAATGATAAATAATTATTTTCAAGATTGGAATTCAAAATTTAGAAATGTCTTTCACTTATGAAACATTTAAGTGTGAATTTAGCCATCAATCAATCAAGTGGGAAATAAGTATTATCTGACTGAGTTATGAATAAGATGGTGCTTCTGGTTGGAATTCCATATACTACCAATATTAGATTGTTTCCTGTTTCTTGCTAAAAAGTTTGGTTAGGGTGACTTTATATACAGCTAGTCCATATTTCACATTCTTGAGAAGAATCATTCACTCTAAGCCTATTGTCTATTCTGCCCTTATTATTTTTTATTTTTTAATTTATATACCGCCCTTCTCCTGCTGGACTCAGGGCGGTGCACAGCCGGGAATAAAAAACATTCAATACAAAATTTTAAAAATTTAAAAGAATTATAAAACTTTGGCCGTACATTTAAAAAACCTCGTAACTTTTGTTAGTTCATTTCTTATTCCGCCTTTATTATTTTTATAATTAGCTCAAGGAGGCAAACATAATTAATATTCTTCCCCCACCTATTTTTCCCCACAACAACAATCCTGTTAGGTGAGTTGGGTTGAGAGAGACAGACTAGCTTGAAGTCACCTAGCTAATGTCTATATTGCTGATTCAAAAGAGGCCACATAAACAAGACATTCTTGCAGCTAAAAGCAAAAAGTACTTAACATAAGTAGTTGCTCTATTATATTATGCAAAGCCTATTAACTCCTCCAGATACTACATATCTGATTTTCCAGGTTTTGCACGAAGTGAAATGGGTCAATCAAAATCTAGTATTCTGCTGGTAGAAGATTCATGATGAGTGTTGATCCATCCTAGGTTAAAAAAATCCACAACTCTTATGACATAGCAGTAGTGTCAGTAATGGTGAAGAACTCATATCTACCACTATCACATCAGAGGATCAAAAGAAGCCACCAGTGGACCTTTTTTCATGTGAAGAATCTTTTGCATATTGTTTTATGGAATCAATTAATGCACCTAGAAAGGTAACTGACTAATTAGCACTACTAGCATTTATCTATTTGTAGATAAATATCATTTGCATTAGTTTCATCTTGAAAGCAGCAATTTTGTTGGAAGCTAAGATGGATAAGGCCAAAACTATGGCTTGTCTTTCATCTTGGATATTTTTTAACTTAGGAAAACCTGGACATTTGAACAAGTCATTTGAGGAATTAAGGACTGCTAACATCTTTTTGCAACTCTGGCCACCCTTCTTGGCCAAGACATTTTCCAGCAAAATCTTGGAAGGAAGGTAGACATCTGTGGTGGCTTTCCAGGAGGGAGGGGTTGCATTTCAGAGAGCAAAGTATGGAATGATTGGTCAGAAGGAAGAGAGTTAAAATGGCTCCTCCTTAGTGATTCCAAGGGTATATTTATAGTAAGGCAAACAGTTGCTTTAATTTGGCAAGATTTCTCTATGTGAGAAATAATAAAAGAAACTACTCAGAAGTAACTCCCATGTGGTTCTTTGTTTTGGGGGACTGACAGCACCGGAATTCAGGCAATTCTAAATGAATGTTTTAAATTTGATTCTAATGTGAAGTTATATGTGGTCATCTTATGAGTACTGTTGCGCTGTTCTGATGTTTGACCTTGGGGGGCCGGGGTTGGCGTGGCCAGCTTGATGTCACTCATATCGGGGGCACCCCTCCCAGGCTCTGTTTTTGGCTGCAATGGCTTCCTGCAGCGCTCTGCCAGTGAAAAAGGAGCTCAGGAGGGCCGCACATGGCCTTCACAAGCTCCGTTTTCTCTGGCAGAGGCACTGTAAACCGATCCTTCGCTGTTTCCAGGGTGGTTCCATGGGCCAGATCTAAGCACACCATGAGCTGGATCCAGCCCGCAGGCCTTGAGTTTGACACCCCTGGACTAGATGATGAAAGTGGGTAATGAGGATTGATTTGTTTTTGTTTTCCGCTTCTTCAATACTCTTCAGCCTCTTCAATGTTCTTCCCAAAGTATGCTTCTGGAACAACTCACTAAATCAAGTCAGAATTAAGTCCACTGCTAAAGCCAGTTTGGTGTAAAAGGTGTTAGACTAGAAAGTAGAAATTTTAATCCCACGTTGGGCACAAAAATGATTGGGTGGTCTTGGACTAGTCACTATCTCTCAGCCCTAGAAAGAAGACATTCAGTTCTGAAAAACAATGCAAAGAAAACTTCAGGGGCTTCTCCAGGCAATCTCCAAGAATCATTCATGATTGAACCAAAGAAAGAAAAAAAAATTCTGGCAGGATATACTTAATTTTCTAGTTGTGTGGGATGGGTTTTTTAGTTTCACCATCGGTTCTACTTCGTTAGTGCCCAGTGTCAAAATTTGTACCCCATATTAACATGTACAATAAAGTCTGGGGGAAGCAATTCAGAGATTTGGGCTAAAATATCACCAGAACATTAATAAACTCCATCTCTCACTCACATCAGTGAATTGCAATAGCGATACTGCCTTCTTTCAGGTATGCATGAGCTACCGGTTCACAAATGTGAGCGCGTGGGCCTCCTCCACATATGTGAAGAGCCTTCTTTGCATGCACAGAGGGTCAAAAATGGGACGGTGGCGCTACCAGTTCGCCCAAGCTGGATAGAACTGACTGAATTTCCCCACTGGTATGCATGTGTGCGAATGTCTTTTCTTTACATTTTTTCAAAACCTTATCTCTGGTCAAAAATGTCCTTTACAAGATTCAGTGTCCAGCACAGTGATGGGTTCCTCCTGGTTCGGCCTGGTTCGGCCAAGCCGGTAGCAGTGACGATATGATGTCACCAAACCGGTTTTCTTTGTTCGGGAGCTGGGGGCCCCCGTGTTATTCTTACCTTTTATTTGGCCCCACCCCCAATTTATTGCTGCCTCCCGAGTCCCAGCTGATCGGCTAGAAGGAAAAAAACTGTTTAAACTCTTGCCGTGGGGCTTCAAAGGGCCGCCCTACAGCTGATCAGTGTTAAAAGGCAGTGTGGTAGTAGTCCGGTGAGTATGAGTATGATACTCATACGAATGAGTAGACCGGGGCCTCCAAAAACAAATGGGTATTCCGGTGCCTCCAAAAACAAAAGAGTAGACTGGTACAGCTCTGCAAGCAGTTAAAAGCCTGGTACACCAGTACCTCTGCTAAATCCTAAAGAACTGTCACATGACCATTAAGCCATGCCCACAAAATAAGCCACAGAACCGGTAGTAAAAAAAATTTAAAACCCACCCCTGGTTCAGCATCTTTCCCCAAATTCATCAGGGGAAAATGTAGTTCTCTGAATAAATATCTAGTGGAAGTTTGGAGGTAGAGGAAGAAGTGTAGTCTGACACCTTTTCCTGGCACAGCTGAAGGATCGCTCACTCTAGAAAATGTTATTTTCCATTTGAAAAGCAGAGCATTATGATTTAGTAGAGAGGGCTTCGATAGCCAGAACAGTCTTTTACTACAGAATAGAAATGGCAATACAGCTGGATACAGCTGTGTGTGTAAATAAGAGCTTCCCAAATTTGTGGAATTTCTTCCTCATTTTATATGGTAGTTCGGTTAACTTTCAATGAAACCTTTAAAACATTTTGTTTGTTTTATTGCCTTTTAGCTTCCATGCAGAATTTTACCTTTTTACTAGTTATGTGGCTTGCCTGAGTTTGTATTTTTGTTTATTTATATCTCTGGTATTGTTGCCACTCCTTAAGTTTTTCCTTTTGCTGTTGTTAGTTTTTTGTAGACTATTTTGCTGGAGATTTGTTTTGCTAGTGTTTCTAAATTGCTTTTTAATCAAAGAATATAGTATGTTTGTGAGGTTTTTGTGGACATATGCAAGTTATTATAATTGTAATAAAGAAACAAAATAGGGAAGCCCCTACTCCAACCTACGTGAACAAAAGGATACCATACTTTGATGAATGACCTAGTCCTAGTATTTAAACATACTTTCAGACACATGACTGTCGGCAAACTGATTGAGCTGAGCCTTCAGCCAGTGTTTTGTCATACACACACAATAGGAATGGCCCTGCAATTTATCTGTTGCTTACAATATGGTGCTGCCATGCTTTGCACTGACGAAACTATTTTTCTATAATTCCACCATCACAATTCCTTTTCATATATAAAAATGTAAGTCATGTCCATGGTTATTTAAGGACCAGTGTTGTTACTAGCTTTTGAGTCAGTCTTGATCACTGCTGACTGCGTGGACTTAGTCCTAGCAGTTGTCTTTGAAAGGTTTTTGGAAGTAGTTTGCCCTAGCTTTCTTCTTGGCTCAGAGAGAGGCTCTTGGTGCTTTAAGCTAGACTTTCATTTTCTTGAAAATGAGAATATAGTGTCAGCTTGGTTGCACATGAGGACCACTTACACAGCATGAACAAAATCCCTTATCGTGTGGCTTAAGTCTACAGCGCCCAAACCCAAGAATATCTTGTACCCCATCCAGTCAATATGTTCTTGCACAGCCCGTTTAATGTAGTTAACATAACTATCGGGACCAGACTCTAGGATGCTATCTGAGCTGAAAACCCATTAAGTGTTCCCAGATGCCGATTTCTGCCTAGAAATCAACTCTCTAAAATCAAATGTGGCACCCTCTGGCCACCTAGAAATGCAAAGTAAGTCTGATCCCATGTCATCTTGGCACCACTTTAGCACCTGCAGATACTAGGGAAACTCACATTTCTCAACACACCCACCCACCCACCTCCCTTTATTTCTCATTCAAACTTCGCTTTCCCCAAGCCATTCACCAAATCTCACTGCTCATGAATGCTGTTATGCATAATAACATAATCCCCCTGTTAGCTTCCCTTGCCACTCAGCCTCGAGGGAAGGAAAAAAATAAGCACCTCTCAGCAAACTCAGAGGATGAAGCAGGAGTCCCTCGGTTTCAGAAATTACCTACTGCATCATGAGGTTGTGTTTCTGAGATGGATTTAGGGAGGTGAAGCATGTCTCATTTCTTTGGCCTGAGGACGTCCGTTGAAAAGATGCCTGTGCCAATCCTGATAGTCGAAGTCTATATGGATTGCTATCTCAGCTCTCTCCAGTCTGGTTATGCATGCTCTGCCATTCATTCTCCCTTTTCCCTTGTACCTTCTGCACCGTTATTTCTTCCTTCTGATGCCAGGTTCACATCCCAAACTTGGATCATCTGCAATGTAATGACATTAGCAGCTTATCTTTGATTTTGAAAAACGTGGCATCGTAGAAGCCTTGTGCTACAGGTAGACCTTGACTTACGACAGTTTGTTTAGTTACCGTTCAGAGTTATGACAGGGCTGAAAAGAGTGGCTTATGACTGTTTTTCACACTTAGGACCATTGTTGTAGCATCTCTGTGGTCACGTGATCGAAATTCGGACACTTGGCAACTGGTTCACATTTATGACAGTTGCAGTGTCCCGGGGTGGGGTGGGGGGTCATGTGATCACCTTTTGAGACCTTCTGACAAGCAAATTCAATGGAGAAGCCAGATTCACTTAACAACCATGTTACTAGCTTAACAACTGCAGTGATTCACTTAACAACTGTGGCAAGAAGGAAGATATAATGAGGCAAAGCTCACTTAACTGTCACTTAGCAATGGAAATGTTGGGCTCAATTGTGGTCGTAAGTTGAGGACTACCTGTATAGCATTAGAAGTAGTTTTCAGCAGTTGCATCTTGAAGACAGTGCTGGAGTTCAGTGCAAGATAAAAATATAGAAGAAATAAGGTAGCCGTTTCCTAGATTCTCTTTCTGTGTTATAAATGAATTCCAAGCATTATTGGTAACTGTCCTTCTAAAATCAAATCTGATCTGGGAAAGTGTCTATAGCAGTCTTGTTTATCCTTCTTCCTTACCAGCTGTTAGGACTTCTCTCAGTTTCTAGATTTGGGATGCACAGTAGAGGACTTTCAGTGCCTCCTATGTGGGTCTAGATCCATGATGGTGAACATATGGCACATGTGCCAGAGGTGGCACATAGAGTCCTCTCTGTGGGCACATGCGCCATTGCCAGCTGCTCTTCCGGGTTCCGTCATGCGTATGTATGCGCACCAGCCAGTTGCTCTCTTCCGGGTTCTTCGAAGACCATGCGTGCGCCAGACCCGGAAGAAAGCAGCTGACTGGTGAGCATGCACAGCAGACCAGCTGGCTGGTGTGCATGTGCGCACTAGGATCCGAAAGAGAGCAGTTGGCTGGTGCACATGCATGCCGGATGAGCTGTCCAGCATGCATGCACGTGACAGAACCCAGAAGAGGAGCTGCCAATGGTGCACATGCTGAAAAGGGTAGCCTAGTCTAGAACAAAATGAGGGTCACAAGCAAAGGGTTGCAAATTCTATTACATGCATTGTAACAGCAACCCGGTTTTGGGCAGCAATATGTTTTGTTTGTTTCTTTAAAAGAAAAAGAGACTCAATTGCAAGATATGCAGGTGAGAGAAACTCAGGTGAAGAACTTTTAAAAAATTCCAGACACCTGAATATTATGATCAGAAAAGGTCCTTTCTTCTCAATATGTGGATTTTTCTTTTACTTTTCTGCAACCACAGTTTCCTTTACCTATGAAATGATACATCTTAAATTTTTCAGTACTGGAAGGTTCTTCAAGATTTCATCTCCATCAAAGCACCGGGATTCAATTCGGCCCCATGTTACTTAGATTGTATCACCAATGATATTTCAGCAGAAAAGAAATCTGAACTGTCTATAAATATACAGATCAGTATGATGGAAACAATTCTGCAGGGACAATCAATACGGATGAAATGTGTTCAATGCATATTTGTGATTATGTATATAGCTGCTATCAGTGTTTGAAGTAATAACATAAAAACTCAGTTTCTTATGTCCATGCATAAGGATCCTTTTTTTGCTCCACAGACATGAAGATATATATATATATATATATATATATATATATATATATATATATATATATATCTGTGATAATTTTTAAAAATAATATAGCTGGAATGTCGCATGCGTGTGTGCAAAGTATATATTATTTTAAATAATTGAGATTGTTGTGAATACTGCTTTACCTGGAACCCTACTGATTATGTGTCACAACCGCTATTTAATAAGAGCTTTCCCTGAGGCATTGTTTAGGTGTTATATTGGTCATTATGTCTGGCTTTCAGTAGTTACATGTCAACAACGACCCATTTTGATGGTAGTGGAAAAGAATATTGGATATTGGTTCCAATTCCTATACATCCATGAGCATGCTTACTGGCTAGCCTCAGGCAAATTATTAGCTATCACTCCAAACTAACTCTCAATTTTGTTACAATAAATGTTTCATTGTGGCAGGACGTGGCTGTTTTTAAAAACAACTCAAGAGGAGGAAATATTCTAGAAATTATAAAGTCCCTTTTCCTTTGTCCTTTCATTTGCAAGGATATCTAACTAGGTACTGTACGTTTGCTTCTTGAATGTTGCATTAGAGTGGAAGAATAATATCAAAATCTACCTTCCCATTGCGACTCTTATTAATGTAGCTGGCGAGCATATTTATTCATATGATTTATTATCATTTTATCCAGCCTGAGGCATTCTAAAATGCAGCATAATGTAATAGCTCTAACAAATGCTAGACATAATAGGATGGGATAAACTTGCGAGGCAGAAATCCATTGAAAGTACATAAGTCTTTTTGTGTGCAAGCTTTTTTTTATATATACAACGATGTCAGTTTGATCATTTGAAAGCCGAATTACATAACACACAAGTACTGGACTATATCGAAGGTGAGATCTTGATTTGAAGTTTACTTGAATTGACTTACCAAGTTATTTTTAGAAGTTACAGTCTCATAACATCTACACAACTTGGTTAAATGTAATCTGATTCCTCCCCCCCCCCCCCCCCACTATAGCTTCTTAAGGAGTATCGGGGATTGCTTTAGGGAACAGGATCTTTTTCAAACTGAATTTTTTGAATAAAATCAGGCTCATTGTATTCCTACATAGACCGGCTAAATGCCATAAAAGAAGGGCCATTACTGTTTTGGTCAGTCAGCAGTTTGAATGGTTTGCTGAATGATTTTCAAGGATGAAAAATATTTTTGCAGGATAGTGACATTAATGCATGTACTAATGATGTGTTTAAATATGGGGGGAAACAAATTAAGCTGTGTTTTCTTTGTGCAATCGTGACATTTGCATGCTGCTCCACATTAATGTTCTTGGGTTGCTTTAAATAAGCAAACATACATAAACCTCTGTGTGTGTGTGTGTGTGTGTGTGCGCGCGTGCATACAGAGAGAGAGAGAGAGAGAGAGAGAGAGAGAGATACCCATACACAAAGTACATGCAAAATAGAACACAAAGCAAATAAATTCAAAATAATATAAAATGTGACAACACAGATAGTCCTCAGTTAACGAGTTTCCATTACTAAGCATTATAGTTGTAAAGCAATGAGGTACCTGACTAGGCCACTTAGTGATAGCAGTTCCAGCACTTCCAGTCGCCAATGTTAAACAAATCTTCTGCTATTGTTAAGCATGGTGTCACATAGTGACCATTGGTGACCTCCTGCTGGCTTCCCCCGTTGACTTTGCTTGTTCAGAGGTCATCAGTGAAGTTTGCCAATGGCAGTCACATGACGGTTGTAATGTCATAATTTTGAGCCGGTCACTGAGCCCCCAGATTGCAATCACATGACCATGGGAACAGAGTGATGGCCAGAACTTTGAAGACCAGTCTTAAATTTGAATGGTTGCTCCATTAACTGAGCACCCCCAAATAAGAAATTGAATTTAAAAATTCTGGGCAAGGTATTTCAAAGGGTTTGGATGGACAGGAAAGGTTTCCTGCACTGTTAAAAACTACACGATTGACATCAGACAAACCTCTTTGGTAAGACTGTTCCAAAACTGAGGAGTAAATGGAATGAAAACTTGGCTGCCTCAAGATTTAGATAGATTACACAATCTTTCAGGTTTCAATCTTCAAATGAAAAGACAATCTTTTCAGGTATCCCAAATTGTTTAAAACTATCTTAAATAAAGATAGCAATCTAAATGGAATCTGGAAACAAACTGGAAGACTCTTCACTTGAAAAAAACCAAATGTAAAATGAACAAACAATCTAAGGGAATTTTGCCCTATTTTATGACCTTTCTTTCCACAGTTGTTAAGTGAATCACTGCAGTTGTTGCGATGGTGACACAGTTATTAAATTTAATCAGGCTTCCCCATTGACTTTGCTTGTCAAAAGGTCGCAGAAGTTGACCACATAACCCCAAGATACTGCAAGTGTCGTAAATATGAGTCAGTGGCCCGGCGTGTCTCAATTTTAATCATGACCATGAGAATGCTCGTAAGCATGAAAAGCAGTTATAAGTCCCTTTTCTAATGTCTATTGTAACTTCAAACGGTCCCTAAGTGAATTGTTGTAAGTCAAGAACTACCTGTATCCAAGTGGCATTGATCATCTTTTTGGATTAACTCTGGTGGGCTGGATGTGGGAATGGGTATATCCAGCTGGGCTCTCCTTTATCTCTCAGCAGGTTTTGATACCACTGATAACTTCTGGGTGGAGGGGAGGTAAGGAGGTACATTTCTTCAGTGGTTCTTTTCTTTCCTCCAAGGTTGACTCTAGTCATTATTAGAGCCACCATGGCACAATGGTTAGAGTGCAGTACTGCAAGCTACTTCTGCTGATCACCAGCTGCCAGCAGTTTGGCAGATCAAATCTCACCAGGCTCAAGGTTGACTCAGCCTTCCATCTTTCTGAGGTCAGTAAAATGAGGACCCAGATTGTTGGGGGCAATATGCTGACTCTGTAAACCGCTTAGAGAGGGCTGTAAAAGCACTATGGAGCGGTATATAAGTCTAAGTACTATTGCTAATAGGAGGAAACAGTTCCAGGCTCAGTTCTTTCTCCCCTGTTATTTCATATCTACATGAAACTGCTGGGCGAAGTCTTCTTTTGACCCAAAGATAAGTGCCATTTCTATGCTGATGATACACAGTTGTATATCTCTGCCCCAGGCCATCCCAAGGAATGTCACTGAGGTGCTTCTCCACTGCCTGGAGGCTGTGCAGGTCTATATGGGGAGGAACTGACTTTCAGCTCAACCCAGGCAAGACTGAGAGGCTGTCCTAGTTATTTTCCATCATTAACTGTGAATAGGGTAACACTCCCGCAGGCAGAGTTGGTGCGCACTCTGGTGGTATCCTCAAAGATCAAGTGGCAGCGGAGGCTAGGAAAGCTTTCACACAGTGCGTCAGTTGCACACATACCTAGATCATTGGCTCACAGACACTCATGCCTCGATCACTTTTCACCTGCATTGTGGCAATACGCTATACGTGGGGCTACCCTTGAAGAGTATTTTGAAGCTTCAGCTAATCCAGAATGCAGCAACATGAGAAGTACAGGTAGTCCTCGACTTACAACAGTTTGTTACAACATTCAAAGGTACAACAGCACTGAAAAAAGTGACTTACGACCTTTTTTCACATTTGCAACCTTTGCAACATCCCCACGATCATGTGATCAAAATTCAGACGCTTGGCAACTGTTTCATACTTAATGACGGTTGCAGTGTCCCGGGGTCGTGTGTGATCATCTTTTGCGACCTTCCGACAAGCAAAGTCAATGGGGAAGACAGATTCACTTAACAGCCGTGTTACTAATTTAACAACCGCACTCATTCACTTAACAACTGTGGCGAGAAAAGTCATAAAATGGGGCAAAACTCAATTAACAAATTTCTTACCTAGCAACATAAATTTTGGCCTCGATTGTGGTCGTACGTCGAGGGCTATCTATAATGGATATTCTGCAGGACACCCACATACCACAATCGCTTGTTGCACTGACTCTGGGTGCAATTCAAGGTGCTGTTTTGGTCACCTCTAAAGTTTTACATGGCATGAGACCATATTACTTGTGGAAATGCCTCTCCCTGATGATTGCCCATCCCACCACTGAGTCTCATCAGTGAAGCAGTGTCATTTGATGGGTCCCTAGTAGTGGTGGGTTGCTCCCGGTTCAGTCCGGTTCTATAGAACCAGTAGTAAAACCGGTGGGAGGCTCTGCCCACCTGCTACGATGTCATCATGGGTGATCTGCACATGCACAAAAGCGCATGCACTCCCGCTGCGAACCAGTACTAAAGGTAAGTGGAACCCACCCCTGGTCCCTAGAAGCATGCTTTTTTGTCAGGACACCTGTTTTGTAGAACCCTCTGAGGTATGGACAACCCCAGTCCTGCTAGCCTTCCGCCCAGCTATAAACACCTGGCTACCTCTCCAGACACTGGGGCCAGAGTGCGAATGGAGCTCTGATGTGGGTGCAAGACGATCTATTATTGCTCTTGTGAGGTTTGGTTTCTTTTTAGGAGCCTTGACTACTTTTGCTCTTTCCTTTTAATGCCGTTTTCAATTCTATGGATTACGATTATTTTATCTTTTATCCACCCAGAATCTTTATAGTTAGATGGGTGGCTATTTAAATATGTTAAATATTTAATAGATATGTAATTTTTACGAGATGTGCTGTCAGCCACTGAAGTTGCTCGAGGTTTCGGTCAAGTAATAGATCAGTCAGCATCCCTAGATTGCAAATTCACGCTTCAAGAGGGAATATAGCCCTGTCTAGAATAGACTGACTGCTTCATGTATATGAGATTGATCTCCACCTTCCCAGGACTGAATCTATTTGTTTGGCCTTTTCGTGTCCGTTTCTTTAATCAAACACTGTTGCAGTTACTCATTGATAGTAACTTGGATCCTGAGCTCAGTGGAATGTATGCTAGACAGGGCTATTTGGCTCCCAAAATAGAATTTGGTCTTCCGCAATAAACATTATTGCTGATAATATTTGCTGCTTTTTAAAATATCCTCAATGCTGCTGCTTGAAAAGTAAGCTACAGCCCTTACCCGGACCTCAACACTCATTTGCGGTACAATATTCACTTTTCTACCGTAAAAGCAGCTCGTTTGTACAGAATTTCTAGCTTGTTGGGTTTTTGGGGTTATTTTAAGTCTTTGAATTCTAAGTCTTGAACCCTAGTCCCTAAGAAGCCTGGGTTTGCATTTGCATATCTATTTTGGATTCCTTTGTGCCACTTATCGTGAAATACATCTCTACCACTGCTCCTTGTCTATATGAATGTGTGTGTTTTTAAGTGCATGTATGGATGCCCAGATTCACACACAGATGCCTAATATCTACCTTATATTACACCCAAATAAATTAGGATTCCAAGTGATAATTTACAAGCTCTAATTATGGGCTTTGCTTTGCCTAAAGCATAGTTTAACTGGCTTAATGTTTAGAGCTGGCATCATCCTAATTGAATGCCAATGGCAGAGCAAATACTGTTCCATCTGTGCACTGCTACAGTTAATGACTGAGGTTTTGTGACACTTAAGCAGAGGCTGTCAAGCTATTTGAAGAAGTAGGAAACACATGTAAGCAACTCATTTGAATTTTCCTGAATTGTTCTCTAAGCAAGGAGAGGAGAACACTGTGCACCAGTCTTTCCCAACCTGGGCAGCTTCCAGAGATGTGGAAAACAAACTCCAAAATATTCTGGCTGCTGCTGGAAACTTCCTAATCTAGTTTTAGAACATGCATTTTGAGAGTCAGGGGGATCCTTCTGCATTCAAATAAATGCAGGTGCCTTTTATTGTTATATTCTATCCACCGTGAGGGGAAGAGGAGGAGAGATCTTCCAAGAATCATTCTTGGTGTGGCCTTGAATCCACCCCTACTTGTGTACTACCTTCAGTGCCATCTCCTGATGGGCTGAATTTACAAGCATGAAACTGTAATTGCAACGTATTTGGAAAGGACCAGGTTGATTGATGAAAGGCAGTCAGAGAAAATGGTCCTGAATTATATGTTTTTTTGGAACACGTTTTTCTATGTCCCTCTGTGTTTCTCTGTGCCCTCTCTTAAGATTGATGCTATAAATTGCTTCTTTTACTTATCCTTCAGATACTTAAATCCAGATTAGGAAACTATCTACAGCCACAATGGTTTGCATTCCGTTTTGTAAACTTGTAACAGCTATCTTTTTAATGGGAGCAGTTATGAAGTTCAATCACTAATGCCAGGCTAAGCTGATGTTCATCTGTTTGAAACTGGTTCTGTTAGATCAGGGATGTCAAACTCAAGGCCTCTGGCCTGCATCCGGCCTGCCGGGTGCTTAGATCTGGCCCATGGGCCTGCCCTGAAAACAGCGAAGGACCGGCCTACAGTGCCCTTGCCAGCAAAAATGGGGCTCGGGCTCTGTTTTCAGCCACGACGGCCTCCTGCAACCCTCAGCCAGCAAAAATGGAGCTCAGGGAAGCAGCTCCATTTTCACTGTCAGACTGTTGCAGGAGGCCATCGTGGCCGAAAACAGAGCCTTGACGAGTGATGTAAAATTGGCCATGTCCACCTTGGCCCCGCCCCCCCCCCCCCCCGAGCTGAAACACAACCCTGATGCAGCTCTCAATGAAATCGAGTTTGACAACCCTGTGTTAGATCTTGGAATCAGCTAGAAGAAGAGGGCTATACTTCCCTATAAGGTTTTTTTTTCTGTCAGAATTTAGTATGGCCCAGTATTAGGCAACAAAGTGCTGAAAAATTAAAGTTAGTACAGCAAAATTCTTTTAAGTCAAGCTTAATCTTTTTGCAGAATGGAACTGGGCTGTGAGTCTGTATGAAGCACCTCTTACCAATATGAAATACCTTCTGTAATGAAGACGATAATCACATATGTTTGCAAATATAGTTAAAAGCAAGCTCCACTTTTTGATAAGCATTTAATCTATCATGCTTACTTTCCTGGGTAGTTTCTGAGGAAAAAAAACACATGCAGATGTTCAATTTAATCTCAAAATTACATAAATTATATCAAGATATTACTTCAGATATGCTGTTCTATAATATTCTGTTCCTGATACTCCCTGGATTTTTGGTATAAAATCACATTGAGACAACATTTGCCAAGAAAGTTAAGTTATAACCCTCTCCAAGTTCAGCTTTTCCCAACTAGATACTCTGTACATATAATGTACAATTAATCCCATATAGTAATTTTTAGCTAGAGTGGCAAAAGGAAATATTAAACTATTTAAGTCAGCTTGGACAACTTTTAGATCCCATGAAGACTACAGACCCATATTTTGTAGCCCAGAAATCCCAAAATGGCCACTTAAATAGATTTTTCGGGACACATTTTTTCTTTTCTTTTCTTTTCTACAAATAAATTAGTTTACAAATAGAAGTTTGCTCGAAACAGAAAATGTGTTTGATTCTACAGTAGTGTCAAGTTGAGAAACACTAATCTGCATTAAGCACGAAATCTGCACTGTGGCTCCGATGTTTTACTGGGGTGTTCTAAGCAGGTAACAGTTCAGCCAAATGAAAAGCTGGAGCATCTTGGTTCTTGGTTTCAGCCAAGACATTTCCCAGCGGGGTCTTTCTAGACAAAAAGAGTAAGATCAGTGCCTCTTTACCCATTTATGTCATCATCCACATGGCCAGCATACATCATCTACATGATTTCAGTAATAACAGAATAACAGAGTTGGACGCAAGCTTGGAAGTTATCTAGTCCAACCCCCTGCTCAGGCAGGGAACCCTATACCATTTCAGACAAATGATTGTCCAGTCTCTTCTTAAAAACTTGCAATGATGGAGCACCCATCACTTCTGGAGGTAAGTCGTTTGACTAATTAATTATCCTAAGAGTCAGAAAATTTCTCCTTAGTTCTAAATTCATTCTCTTCTTGATTAGTTTCCACCCATTGCTTATTGTCCTACCCTCAGGTGTTTTGTGGAATAGATTGACCCCTTCTTCTTTGTGGCAACTCCTGAAATACTGGAACACTGCTATCATGTTACTCCTTCTTTTCATTAAACTACAGATAGTCAGTTCCTGCAACTGTTCTTTGTACGTTTTAGCTTCCAGGGCCCTAATCACCTTGTTGCTCTTTTCTGCACTCTTTCTAGTGTCTCAACATCTTTCTTTTATTGTGGCAACCAAAACTGGATGCAATGTTCCAAGTGTAATATTACCAAGGCGTTATAAAGTGATACTAACACTTCACATGATCTTCATGCTATCTCCCGATTAATGCAGCCTAAGACTGCATTGGCTTTTTTGATGGCTGCAGAAAATTGCTGGCTCACATTTAAGTGATTGCCTAGGACTCCAAGACCTACCTGTACATGCTTGAATGCAGGAATGGTATACCCAGCTAGCTCATTCATGCCTGATTTTCCCAGTCCTTTTTTTTTTAACCTTTCCTAAACTGCCATTGATTTTGCTTTTGCCCACAATCTCCAACCTTAACTGTGGCTGAAGAGAACACCTATGTTTTGATGTGTGCATGGGGGATCTGAACCCAGCTGTTCAGAATGTTTTTCATGTGTGTATGAAAAGGCTCTATTTTAAGTACACTTTCTAAAAACCACCATTACTGCTACCCAAAAGAGGACCACAGATTTTTAACCCGCTCCCATTTGTTGTATCATTGTGTTATTGTGTAACTGTCAGGGTTCCAAGTAATAGATCCATAGCAAGCAAAACTCCAAGGCAGGTAGATTCCTCAAAGAATAGCTTTATTGGAAATATCACATTGGCACATATCTGGTGAAAACCGACTCTGAAGTCTCCCGCAGTTTTCACCCAATTAAAAGTAAACATTTTTCTACTTTCTCAAAACAATCAGCCACGTGGTCCAATCACAGTGCAGACTGGCAGCTGGGTAGCATTACTCCGCCTTCTTCTGACCAGGTATGAGAATGTTCTTGGTTCCCAAGAGAAAATATGTTGTTTTGGCTACAGAATCCCCTCTTATCTGAAATCCCCCCTACCTATCCCTTAGCTCCTGTGTGGCTTCAATGTGACAATACTGAAGCGGTAAAAATGGCTTTGGTCAGGTCATCTTCAGGGTTGACAGTAGCCTCCAATAATCCTTGGTGTTCCCCCAAAATAAAGTATTTCTAGCCAAAGGAACGTTATCCATTTACCGTATATACTCGAGTATAAGCCGAGTTTTTCAGCACATTTTTCATGCTGAAAAAAGCCCCCCTCGGCTTATAATGGAGTGACAGAAAAAATGCTTTTTTTCCTGCAACTGTCTTGGCTCTTGGGGTTGCAGGGAGGCTTGCTAAAGCCAAAATGGGTGTGGTGCCCCTCCCCCACGCTCCTTTTTGGCTCCCAGGGGTTGCAGGGAGGCTTGCTAAAGCCAAAATGGGGCATGGGGGGTGCGGTGCCCCTCCCCCGTGCCCCTTTTTGGCTCCCAGGGGTTGCAGGGAGGCTTGCTAGGGGCATGAGGGGGATGCCTAGCAAGACTCCCTACAGCCCCATGGAAGCAAAAATGGCCTGCGGGGGTGGGGTGGGGGCTTCAAGGGAGAAAGAAACAAAGAAATCCTCACTGTTTAGGGAGATCCCATGTGCACTGAGCTTGAGTTGAGAGCTTCTTGTAATTGAGAGCTTCTTGTAATTGGCTGCTAGCTATCCTTGCTCAGGCTAAGCCAGGAGTGGGTAAATGTGGCCTTTACAACCTGTGGACTTCAACTCCCAGAATTCTCCCAGCTTGGCTGTCTCAGGAATTCTGGGAGTTAAGTCCACAGGTTGTAAAAGGGCCACATTTGCCCACCCCTGGGCTAAGCTAATCAGTAGTGGAGCTCTAAGAATGCCAGATGAGAAGGAGAAAGGGAGGGAGGGAGAAAGAAAGAGAGAGAGAGAGAGAGAGAGAGAGAGAAGAAAGAGTCAAAGAAAGAAAGAGAAAGAAAAAGGAGGGAGAGGGGGAGAGAGAGAGAGAAAGAGAGAGAGAGAGAGAGAGAATGCAGGTATCTCTTAACAGAGGCTTGAACTTGCCTGAAATTAGATCAAGCCAGTGATTAGGTGGGCGTGGCTAGCTGGTCATGTGATATATATGTATAGGGACTACTCAGAGGGCTGAAAAAAGTCATTTCTGACAGGTCCTCACACTTTTGACCCATCCTCACATTTATGCCTATGCAGCATTCTTAACAACCATGTCACTCATTTCACAACTGCTTCTCTTCACCATGGTGACAAGATAGGGCAAAAAAAACATAAAATGTGAGGACAGTCGTAAGTTCGAGGACTGGTCAAAAGTGCGAGGACCAGTCAAAAATAACTTTTTCAGCCCTCTGAGTAGTCCATATGCACAAAAGGACTACCCAGTGGGCTGAAAAAAGTGATTTCTGACAGGTCCTCGCACTTTTGACCGGTGCAAAAATCCAATTAGTGCCATGTAAATTCTGGAATCCCCAAAGACCTTTCCCATTGCATTTATTAAACAAGTTTATATAGCTACCCACCTCATATACAGTACTTTTAAAGTTATTGTCGATACCATATTGTTTTTGTTGATCCTCTTTTCCACTTAGAGAGCTAGTTTACTGTTTTTCTTTGAAATCAATATTAAAAAACATTTAACCTACTGATGCCTCAATTAATGTAATTTTATTGGTATCTATTTTTATTTTGAAATTTACCAGTAGCCGCTGCATTTCCCACCGCTGGCTTATACTCGAGTCAATAAGTTTTCCCATTTTTTTGTGGTAAAATTGGGTGCCTCGGCTTATATTTGGGTTGACTTATACTCGAGTATATACAGTATATCTTTCCCAAAGAGATATAGAACAATTCTTAAAATTTCCCTGCAAAATTATTGAATGAAGAGCCACAGTGGCGCAGTTGTCAGAATGCAGTATTGCAGGCTGACTCTGCTCACAGCCTGTAGTTTGAGTCGGAGGTCAGTAAAACGAGGGCCCAGATGGTTGGGAGCAATGTGCTGGCTCTGTAAACGGCTTAGAGAAGGTTGTAAAGCACTGTGAACCAGTATATAAGTCTAAGTGCTATTGCTATTATTTGTTTGTTAGCTCATTATTTGTTATAGAAACCTTGGCTTTATAGAGAAGTTGAAATAGCTTAGTATTTCACACCAAGAAGAAAAAGAAAACCTCAATTTGAAGATTTAACTGTGATTTGCAGAAACAAAAGTAATAATAAGTTGTATAAGAATATAGATAAAGAATAAAGATTCATTGTTTTTACTGCAAAAGACTAACATGGTCTCTAATGCATAGATTCTATTAGGAACGGGTGCAGTGTAAATTCCCACAGAATACGTTAATAAGCAGTAGAAATAGGGAAAGAGAAAAATATGCTTTTGATTTATTAGAATTTTATTTCTAGTATTTTTATCATTTTTTCTACCTGCAGTATGTAGACAGCCTCTACATATTTTAGTATTATAAAGTGGAATAAATTTATATTAAAATATAGTTAACTATATGAACTATGAAAATGATCTCTCCTCCTCCTTATAACCAGTTAACCAGCTCTTAGTTGTCCCTTACATTAGAGCTTCACAGAAACTATTTTAGTTATCCTTAAAATGCCTGTTCTGGCTATCTACCTAATAGAAGTACCTGAATGTAAATTGGAAGAATTCCTATTCGGTATGGAAACAGGCAAAATGTTACCATTATTGAAAATGGAAAGAGCGAGCTCGATTCACTTGGAGAAGTGAATGAGAATGTTTACATATTTATTTTTAATTTTGTAAAATCAGTGTTTTAAAACAGAGAAAAGCTCATAAAATAGGCGGCCACATAGAAATGCTGTGCTGCATCGTATTTAAATAATTAGACTTCTGTCTTACTGAATTACCGCTCTTAGTTTAACAGTGATAAAAGCATGAATATTAGTGTGATTAGGAAATTATATCGTGCTACCAAGTGATTGACTGAAAACTGGAAAAAAGCTAACCATGAAATATGCCAAAAGGGAAGTACATTTTGTTTGTTTTACCATTGGATTAAACCACCTACTATAAAGGAAAATTCAGGAGATAATGTAGCAAAAACAGCCATATGACTAAAATGATTGTGTGGTTACCACCCCAGAGAGAGGGGGGGGGGTGCACATTAAATTGTTTCATTACTAATTAGTACAGAGAGTAGGTAAGAACCACTGAGTCTCATGTAAAATGTACGAATGCCTAGACATCCCTTAAGATGAACATCTCTTATCAAATTATCCAGGGAAATGCTCCAAGTACAGAGTCAGAAAAATGCCCTTATTATTATTATTTCTCCTTTTTTTTTTAATGAAACCAGTTTATTGATGTTTTTTCATTTATGGCCTGTCCCCTAAAGGCTGCTGCAACATTTGAAGTCCACAGTGGCAATCACCAGTGGGGGTATGAAGCTGAGAGACCACTGCAGGATTCCCTATTTCAAAGCTTAACCAATATTCACCATTGACACAGCCATTCATTTGTGCTGGGCTGTTGGAAATCCTTTCTCTGGTTTTGCGCTCCCTTCAGGGAGCAATACTTTAAAGAGCAAACCCCTATTGAGAAGAGAGAAATCTCAGCATGGCCAGCAGTGCCAGGATTCGAATTAATGTTGTCCATTTGCAGCAGGCTAGGCATTGGAGCTCCCAACATATTAAGCTAGTGCCCTCATTGCCAAGGCTTTGTTTACTTGCATAGCACTTTGTGGCACTTCAGTTTTATTATTCATCCCCCACATACAACCACCCAGCCAAACATAATCTCTCAGTGAATGACAAGACACTATTAGCATGTGACTGAATTACAGAGAACGAAGAGATTTGATTTTAGTGTCTGGCATGCTTTTAACCATGGGTGTATGCAACAAATTAGCACACACTGATACAGCTACAGAAAGGTAAATAATTACAAAATTTACTTCTGTTGAGTAGTTTAACACTTGTCACTTATTTTGCAGTTGCTGACACCTCAGATCTCTATTTTGGCACATATCAAGTTTTGACATGACTAAACCTACAATTTTGTGCCTCTTCGGGTACATTATCTCTTCTCCAGGAGAATCACTGAGAAGGCGTAGGCTGCCATTAAATCTTAAATGCATGGAGTCAACACAGAAAATTATTCTTTATTTCATTTTCATTCCCTTTGTTACAGATAAGTATCTAGGCAGATCTGTTGTGAGAAGTTTTAAAATTGATACAGGGTTTTTTTGTAAAGAAGAACATGGAAACGAAAGCATACATTTCTGGGCACAAAAGATGTTCTCTGACTCAGTCCAATCATTTCAGCCCAAACTGCTTAAAAAGTAGTCCTTGACAAAAATACTCACTTGAAAAGTGTATCCCAGAAGTTTCAATGGAGTTCTATTTCAAAATTAAAATGTGACCGTGTTAAATGCCCTAATCTGAAACACTCTGAGGGCAATAAATGTTCCGAATTTGGGTGGAGATGGAGCAGAACAACCAGAGCTGCATTGAGTTGCTTTCAACAGGAGTTTGGCCTTTGTAGATTGTATATCAATGTATAAGGGCTGTGCAAAACTGCAAGGAAGGGAGGGTTGAATGGAGCACCTGACCAAGCCCATTACTTAAAGCCTTGAAGCACTGTGTCCTTTTGAACACTCAAGGGCCTCCACAGGCCCTCTGATTACGGGCAAAGTGAAGCGTTTTCTTGAAGGTTCAACACAAAGTTGAACCTTCAAGACAACCCAGCATTCTACCATTTGGGAAGCATTTTTTGGAAGGTCTTCCGCACAAGTTATACAGGTTTATCTCCTATTTCATGTGAGAGCTTTGGATAGCATATATTTATTCCTCCCCCAGCCTGTTGAATAGAGTACCAGATAAAGACCCACTTGTAATGAAATTTATAGTTGTAATTTGTAAGTTAATTCTGTTCTGCTAGAATGCTTAGTTTGTAAGGCAGTAGAACCTTGTTAGTTATTATATCACCACAAATATAACAAGTTATAGCTTAGGGTTTTTTAACAGGATGCTTTGTGGTTGATCTAAAGCATGCACGCTACTTGTTTAAATATTTTTATGCATTCTAGCATGACTGAAAAACATTAAATTAAAAGATACTTAAAAGTCTCTTAAAAGTGCCTTTCTTAAGGCAGTCGTGCAAAGTAGCAGTGCTTAACCATATGTTTAGGGCACTTCTCAGCAATTCAGACCTTTTTAAAGAAATGTCATAACTAGTTATCCTCAACATAAAGTAGCTAATCAAAGCTACCTAGCTGCAACCTTATCTCTTTAAATATCAGCCCATGCCCTCCAACTATTTGTAATATCACACACATCTCTCTTCAGTCCAGTCAAGATATGCTACCTATTTCAGTCCTTTTGTAGGGATATTTTTATCTGTACAAATAATAACCTTAAACATGTATAAAAGTTTATTAAAACAGCAAAGTCTTTGTTTATGATAAATTCCTAGGACATAACATCATAAAAATGTTAAGACTGTCAACAAATAGAGCTAGAGGCAAAACATTTCCCTCTTACGTGCTTCCTTATTTTTTATCAACTATCCAAATTATTTCCAATTTATACTATAATGAGTCACCTGAATATAACCAAGGCAGAAAACTGGCAGCAATCTCTTTCATTAAAATAAAATATTATAAAAGAAATTCATATGTATTCAGTGAAATTGGGATGGAACAAACAAACAAACAAAAAAAACGCACCACCCTAACAAACATTTTGTTAATGTTAATTAAAGCACCATTGGTCAAATAGCTCTTGAGCTATTTAGAATTACAGTTCACTAGTATTTTGTGGATCATAAATTCCTCACCTTTGTTTCAAAGCTACAGTATCTGTGAGCAGGCATCTAGATTTGCCAAAGCTAGGCATTGATTCACTTTATCAAATTGAGATGTGCTAAATATTTTTCCTTTCCATACATTTCCATGGACAAGAGAGTATTAACTTTTGTGACTTGTAATATTTATTAGCTGAGATCTTCTGTCATGTTCTTAATATGGTTCTTCTCATATATGAATATCTTCAAGAATGTAAATGACATTGCATGCATTATTGAGGCAACACGTGGGTGACGTGAATTATATAATTGCAAAATGATGCAAGTTTGAAATTAGTGTGAAGCCAATATGTAGTGGGATGACATCTTGATGCATGGTATGTTATTGGGGATATCATTTTGACTTTCACTGTGTAGTGTACCTACATTCTCAGAGAGATAAAAGCAAATGATGCAAAACAGCATAATAAAAATTTAATAACGTTAAATATCAGTAATGTCATAAAAGCTGATATCTGAACAATATGGTATTTTGCCAATTAAGCATTAAACATTTAATCACACTTGTAGTAATGATATTCTTTAATATATATCCAAAGCTGATTAGCATTTTTGAACATTAATTATGTAACCGGGAATTACCCCTTTTGAGATAAAGTGGTGATGTATTACATTAAATATAAGCCTTCCTTGGTCTTCATTTTCCCAGATCTTGCTGCTACTCCAAATCACTTCCCAGTTCACTTCTACAATTTTTATATTTTTATATAACTCAGAATATACACACGTGATGTGTATGAATGTTTTGTTATAAATCAGATCTTGTAATCCTTGTGTGATTTTTATATTATGTATGTAAAGTACGCAATTATTCTTCTCTCTGTCTCTCTCTGTCTCTCTCTCCCTCCCTCTCTCTTTTTCTCTCTCCCATCTCACTTTCTTTGCTTTGCTGCAAATTTGAAATAGAGGGCAGTCAAGGTGATAAAATAGAAAGGAAAGGGGAAAAGATCCTGTAATACAGATATAGAGGCGAGTTTCATCAACTAGATTATGTGATGTTGTTTAAGGCAATCCCATAGCCAACTCCAATTCCTTCAGTGTGGAGAACCTTATGCCTTCTGTGGTTTTAATGTCGCTTAACAAAAAATGTATGCTAATGTATAATTTTTAAAAATATTTCATCCACTGTGATAAACCTTGCCTAGCAATTTTCTAAAGGATGGCCTTTTACTTCTTAAAATGTATTGAAAAATCTAATATTCATATTATTTGTTAAATTTTTTAAATAATAGATATAAAGTGTGTCACATGTTTATAGTCATACATACAGCTATCAAACATGTAGGCTTAACTTTAGTACTGTAATTATTTCATTCGTAATACTTCAGATATCCTGACCAGTAGCACATTATTTAATTCTTCCTGCAATATCAGGACAGAGGCTAATTGACAGATGTATACATGTTCAAATTAACCCTATTTTCTGAAATACATTTATAATTAAGGCTACGTCATAGTATAAAGCACTGTCTCCCATTTCTCCTACCAATATGTAATGTATATCCTGCAGTGGTTATATAAATTATCAATATTAACATTTATTTGTTTTTTAGGACATATAATTATTAATTGCAGCTGATGGCAACATGTAGCCAAACTTGGTCAGTGTAAAATAAACAAACAAACAAACAGGATCGGACCTGATTAGTTTTTGATATGAGTTCATCAAAAATCCCAGGCTAGTAGACTAAATATCCCAGGAGAAGGACATCATTCCACTGGGATTTCAGGCATGTGTCCAGGACTCGAGCTCCGCTTGAGAGAGATTCTACTTTTACAAGTAGTCCTTGACTTATGACCATAATTGAACCCAAAATTTCTGTTGCTAAGTGAGACATTTGTTAAGTGAACTTTGCCTCATTTTAGGACCTTTTTTGGCTCAGTTGCTAAGTGAATCAGTGCAGCTAACACAGTTGTGAGGTGAATCTGGCTTTCCTCTTGACTTTGCTTGTCAGAAGGTCACATGACCCTGGGACATTGCAGCTATCATAGATATGAGTCCGTTGCCAAGCATCTGAATTTTGATCACATGACCACAGGGATACTGCAATGGTCATAAACGGTCATAAGTCACTTTTTTTCAGTGCCATTGTAACTTCACTCACTGAACGAACTATTGTGAGTACCTGTACTTTATTCACCAATGTTAATCATTTATTAGGAGCTACTTTTCCTATTTTTAATTGACATTTATTACATTTGGCATACAAGAGAACAATAAATAAAAGAAAAAATTACCTAATGGCCTCACTGGACCACTGTTAATTATGGATCCATCTGATAGAGGAACCTATCACCTGCTTAGACTTCAACTTCTCTTCTCAGGTTCTCTTTCCTTCAGATCATTGGTTCTCAAACATTTTAGTCTCAGGACCCCTCTCCATTCTTAAAAGTGACTGAGGACCCCAACAGTTTTGGTTTATGTAAATTATATTTAGTGATAATATTATATTACTTTGTTAGAAATTAAAACTGAGACTTTGAAAAATATTTATTTGTTTGACTCTGTTATCAACACTTTAAGAACACTTTATTTAGATGGATGGAATGGGATGTTTTAGAATTTGGTTGCCTTTGTGGCCCATATCAAAAGTGCATCAAAGGTTATTAAATATATTTTAACTATCCTGTCAACTTCCCACTCTGACTAATAAAAATCTATCTTGCAGTAATTTATATTTGCTCATTCCCTTATCACCTCCTGTTTGGACTACTGCAATGCACTTTATATGGGGCTGCCCTTGAGGAACACTCGGAGACTTCAACTGGTGCAGAATGCGGCCACGCAGGTTGTCATGGGGATGCCTCGGTACTGCCATGTTACACCACTCCTTCGCGGTCTGCATTGGCTCCCAGTTGCCTTCCGAGTACATTCAAGGTGCTGGTGATCACATTTAAAGCCCTACATGGCCTAGGGCCAGAGTACTTGCGAGACCACCTCCTGCCAGCGGTAACCTTCCATCGCCCGGTTCGCTCCCACAGAGTTGGCCTCCTCAGGATACCTTCGGCTAGACAATGTCGACTGGTGACCCTTGGGGGAGAGCCTTCTCTGTGGGAGCCCCCACCCTCTAGAATACGTTACCCCTGGAGCTCCAGATAATCCCTGACCTCCGAACCTTCCACAGGGCCTTGAAGACCTGGCTCTTCCAACAGGCGGGCCTGGGTTGACTAAACTGATTTGTAGCCTTTTAAATTCTTAAATCTTCAATTTCAATTGGTATTCCCACGTTTAACCTTATTTATTGGATATTCTGTTTTAATTTGTCTTTTAACTTTTGTATTCTCTGTTTTTTATTGTTGTGAGCTGCCCTTTGGGAGAAGGGCGCCATATAAATCCAATCAATCAATCAATCAATCAATCAATAAATAAATATTGCTTGACATAACCAATGAACAGCATATTCTTAGCTTTGTTCTTATTGTTTTTAATAACGCTTATGGATGTCTTCCTTATGCTTAAAGATCGGTAGATTTTCTGCAATTCACGTGTAAGCTGTTTGTGGGATATGGCATGTATTATTAATATAAACTTAGGTTTAGCTTTATGTATTTTTCGAGCATTTTGTCAGTTTGAAATAATTTTATGATAGCAATAGCACTTAGACTTATATACCGCTTCATAGTGCTTTTACAGCCCTCTCTAAGAGGTTTGCAGAGTCAGCATATTGCCCCCAACAATCTGGGTCCTCGGATAAACTAAATAATATTAATATCCTTTAAAAATAGCTTTTCAGATTGAGAATACATATGGTCATCAATTTATTTCTAAGTTATAGTTTGGGAGGACCTGCTATGTTAAAACAAATATATGTTCTCACGGTGCGAGAATGAAAGCATGGGTTGTTGTCTTGAATGGTTTTACTTTTTAAAAATTGTCAGTTTACACGTTGATCCTTTTCTTTTAAAAAAAGTGTTGATTTATAATTATTTGTATGCAATACTTGCTGAATCTTTATGGTGCTTTTGATGTTTAAAAATGTCACTAATTGTTGTGTTTTTTTGAGTTAATATACCCTGGCATTTTACTTAAATATTACCAAAGTGGTCATTGGGTGGTGCTTATTATTAGAATTAATAATATTTAAGGAATTGCTCACAAAAAGTAACAATCTATGATAAATTATTTTTATATTATACAGATTTTCTTTGGAATTCAGGGTACAAGCCAACAAAGCTAACCAGAGTTGACTAAATGTTAAAATAACTTTTTAAATTCCATGTCAAACATATACAACCTGCCTTCTGAATCTCATCTATAATTTCAATCTCTTTCCTAAATCATGTTTTGAGTGAACATTAGGAAAGGTTGAGATGCTTTTTAAAATCTGCTGTGGAAATATTAACTGTAATTTTGGTTAAATATAAGGATCGCATTCTCAAATGCAGTGTTGGAGGAGGCTGAAGGACTATAGATTAGATTGCAGTAAATCTAACATTGCAGTCACCAATTCCTCCAGCTTAATTATGACACTACTAAATGTGAAAATCTATTCAGTGCTAGGAACACTTTTCACATTACATTCCTGCTAAAGATTGGCTGTTAAGAGCTCATTATTGGTAGTTTTCTAAAGAGTGGTTTATTAAACACTGTTACCTAATAAGCATCTTTGGTGGTGCAAATTGCTGAAAACAGTAATGAGTCTGATTAGACTTCGTTTCAATTACGACAGCTTGTCTACCAGGCAAAAAAAAAAAAAACCCCAGTTCCTTTTTTTTTAATCTGGGTATAAGACATTACATGGTTTAAAAGGAAAACACTACCTCTGTGTTTCCTTTCCACAGTTCAGTAATGAATGGAAAGAAGCTGCCCGATTGACATAGAAAACAAAAGGGACAGAGGCATAATTCTGTGGGCTTTAAACCTGCTAAAGCTTTCTGAGACATGATATGATTATACATTACTAGATATACACACATGTATGTTGATGTACTCTCTGCTTTTTGTTTTAAGAGATAGCTGTAATTGAAAGGAGCTTTCTTTGCAAAGTGGCATTTAAAATGTATACATTTGTTAATTAGCACACTTTGCATCTCAGTCGTTTTTTTGTTTTTTTTATCCCAGCTATTAAGGTTTTCTGATTTGTCAAGGTAAATAGAACCATTCAACTTTTAAAATCAGCTCCCTTGCAAAATTGTTTTAAACTACCCGAGCTGATTGTGTTAGGATGCTTAAGTAAATATTCATTCATTTCTAAGCTTAGCTTGGGCGTAAAAATGTGTTAACTGTATTTAATGACTGTCTCTCTATTAAATCATGCCTTGAACATTATTACGGAAAATAAGGGTGGAGAGGCGGGGTGGGTGAGGGAAATGTGGTTAAGTCCTTAAGTGTTTAGCTGTCACTGTTGCTGTTTAGTTGTTGTGCTGGCAAGATTTTAATGAATCTGTGTGAATTGATAGAAGTTCTTGTTTTAATATTGCTCCTTTGTGGAGTGAAAGCTGGTGAAATATGGTACTGTGAATATGGAGACCAACATTATTAAAGATTAGAGGATGATTGCAAACAATGAGAATTTAATGTTCTGGAATTTGCTGCAATACAAGATAGGAAGTTCATGAAAGACCAGCTACCCTGTTTTCTCCAAAATAAGACATCCCCTGATAATAAGCCCAATCGGGCTTTTGAGTGCATGACAATAAGGCCAAGCGCTTATTTCAGGGTTCAAAAAAATATAAGACATGGTCTTATTATCAGGGAAACATGGTACTGGTTCATCAAATGTTTTCCAGACTGTATGAAAGGCCATATAGCTTAAAACAAGCAAAAATCATATCGTGCTTTTTGATGAGGGCTTAAAACAATTTGGATTGGTTGACCCTAGTTAAATACTGTTTACTCTTAGTGAGAGGGAAATCTCAACCATGTATGGAGATACCAATATCACCAAAGAATATTTGGCAATTTATTGCATGGTAAATGAATATTCAGACCATCCTTTAAAAAAAAATCAGTGAATAATTGAGATAAATTAATTACATGATACAATGTTATATATATATATATCTTGATAATTTGCAGAAACCCAAAATCTGTTAAGATAACGCAGATAGATAGTAAAACTGGATCTGCTCAATTATAGATACACAAACCAGCTGCTATTTTTTTTATCTACTAAATTCAAGAGATTCCCGAACTTACTGAAGTGTGCTACTTAAATTGAATCATTTTACTGTTTGTATTGGCAGAAGTCCAACTTTATGGTAAGCATATATAATTGTGGATATTATCTTAATTAGTTGATTTGAAAGCCGAACGGATGAAAGGAAAAATAAATACAAAGTTTTGAGAATGATTTTTTTTTCAAGAGCAGGTAGACTTATTGGGTGCTCGGTGTCTCAGGCCTGTGCCCCTTAAAAAAAACATGTTAACACCGCGTCACCCATGCTATTCCTTCCTTGAAGTAAGCCTCCAGTTTTACTGTAAAATGTATGTTATTTCTGTTGAAACTGGGACAATGTACGAACAGTGATGTTAGGGAAGTAGTACTAGTTTAAATATTTGTGCTCAAGTATATATATATTTAATATGCCAATATAATGGATGAGTTTGGGTTTCATGGTAAATAATAGATTATGAAGGCAATGATATATGATGTCTGAATGTATGGAATGCATTCATTAGCATATACCCTTAGAAGTTTCAGAAAGTTTCAAAAATGGCTATCTTCCTCCAGGCTTTTTCAGTTTCTTTTAGCAGTTTACTGGCTTATAATTGTTTGCCTTATGTGTTTTATGGGTAGAAAAAAAATGTACATGAACTGTGATAGCAGTTTCAAATTCCTTCCTCAAACTATTTTATTTCAAAACCTTTCATTGGAAGAACAGGCAAGGAAACATGTTGATGGACTGCATAGTTGAAAGATTTCAGCAAAGGGAATGCTAATTTTACCCCGATGTTCTAGTGTGTCAATTTGTTTATTCATCTCTTGTCACAACGAGGAGACAATATATTGTAGGAAGAAAAGAAGGCTGGATCTGTAAACAACCAATTCAAGATTCCCCTTGCCCTTTTAATTTAACAAAAATTAGTGCTATATCAGATTAATTTAGGCAACATTGTCTTTGGGAGTGCTGTGTGATTAACTGTACTTATTACTCTGACAATTATGTTTCATAATCCAGGCATTTTTATACAATACTGCAAAAATATATTTCTATTCACAAGGGGTGTGTGTGTGTGTGTGTGTGTGTGAACTCTGAAGAGGTGTGTTTTGTACAATATGTAGGATAGTGGGAAAGAGACAGTAGCCAGGGAATAAACTATGTATATGTGTATTTAGTCTATTAAAACCATTATACTCTTAATCCTATACTACATCAGTAGCATGGCAAAACAGTTTATCTTCATACATCACCTTGTATATAAGAAACCACCCTAAACCCAGAAAACCTCATTTCATATGTAGTTTTCTTTCCCCCCACAGCTCTCGGATCAAAGTTATTTTCTTCAGGCTGAACTAAATTATACGCAGGTCCTAGGAGTGAAGGACATTGAATTAATGCACCATGTTACACAGACATGGCTATAGAATATTTCTCTCCAAACCTGAAATGCAACAGCTTTGTACAATTGCATTAAAAATTAATATATGAATTACCAAATTATATCAAAATGTGTAAATAACCCAAACATTTTGCAAAGCCCTTTTCCATTTTGTAGCAACCTTAAAAAAAAAAAAGAATTTCCCTCTCTGGAAGTATTAGATTATAAACTGTATGTACTCCCCTTTTGTTTAGAAGTAATGACATACTTTAATTCAAATGGAGTAGCTGCATAGCCCGATGGGCTAGGTAGAAACATTAGAGGTGGAAAAGTGAAAGGAAAAACATATAGGTTTTATTACGGATGTGTGTGGCATATTGGCCTCCAAATCTGCGCAGTGATACGTAAGTGTTACTCAGTGATTGACTACCATTTATTTTAAACTTTCCAGATTGTTCTTTGCCTTCATATACTTCAAGAGAACACACCAGCACAGAGAAGCCTCTGGAATTAACCCTACTGAACTTATCAAATATACATTTTTTTTGTGTGTGTTCCTGCGTATTGAATCTTCAGGATTAAAAGCAGGCAATTGGTATTCATCTGCTTGTTGCAGTGTTTTAAATTTTTTGGAAAAAAAGGGCCATTCTTGAAGCAGCACAGTGCGGGGAAAAAATGAAAACGTTGCTGATTAACCTAGTGTTAATAGTTCCTAGGACTTCAGAAAAAACAACAATATTGCCTTATTCAGCAGTCTGATACCAGCAGATCTGTTTGCCGGTAAAAGCCCAAGAAGCTTCTGTTTTTTTCTCTCTCCTCATTAAATAGAAGGCTTTGGTGGGATGGTAATAAAAGAGAGTAACTTGGCTTCCTAAGAAATAGATGACTAGAGGATAGTAATGAGATCACCATATAGAAACTTCCTGCACTCATGAAGGGTGTTCACACATGCATCAGTCCCTAGCAGGTATTAAAATTGACGCTACTTGAAGCTGAACAGATCTTATAGACAAAAAGCAGAAGGAAGGACAGAGACGTTAATCTTTGTATGGGTAGGACAAATACTTTTGGAAAGCTGCAGATTTTTCTACAAATCTGTAAACTCAGAGTTATGCAAAGTTTTTTTTTTTAAAGTTAATGAAAAACCACAGAATGATTGGCATATATGGATAGCTGCTCTGTGGTTCTGTTCAGTATTCACGATTTGTTAAATAAAATTAGAAAGTAGATTGATATATATATATATATTCCTTATGGACCAATATGACTTCTGCTTTTTTTTGTTTGGTTTTGCTTAAATATTGTTCTTTTGCAATATGAAAATTTTACAAATGAAAATGCTTAAGCATTTTTATCTTTGAACATAATTTTGCCAAAGCAACTAAATATGCAGTGACATCGTCACATATCAGTGGGAAAGCTTTGGAATTGAGTGAGGACCTATATCTGAGCAGACATATACAAAATTGCACTATAAGTGTCTCTGGCACATTACCAAATTTCATCCCTATTTACATAATTGACTAGTAAACACTGACCTTTACCATGGCAGAAGTCAAATGTCATTAATAAGAATTAGTAGTAAAACTCAAGATTAATGAAATAGTTTCTGGAAATGATTGAATTTCAATCTAATTTCCATTTTGGCTGAAAATACCGGCATGTAACAGAACTATCTATGGAATACCATAAATCATTTTTTCATATTGTTTTTTATATACCTTGGGCTTTATTTAATGAATATTGAAATAATATTGTGTCTGTATGCATATGTTACATATTTTAATTGTCTTTGGCCTCATCCAAATCATGGAGAGGAGGAATTTTTTTAAAAAAAAACTATTTATTTCCACTTATTGTTGATTGTTTCATATACTAAGTATTAAAACCAATAACAAAAATTAATACAAATTAATTAGTACAGAGAAAACAGAAAAAGAAAGAACAGAAAAAGCTAAAAATGAAGAAAAAGAAGAAAGTAGAAAAAGCAAGTAGAAAAAAGAGAAAAGTATGAAGTAGCTTCCAATATTCTTCACAGCAGTTTTAAGTATAATTATATTTTAACCTCTCCTAATTTACATCATGATTCTCTTCTTTCTACAATCTATCCTGTCTAATCATCAAAACCATAAATCATTTTTATGCAAAAAATCCTCAAGTCATTAATAAATGTAGATATTGTCCTTTCTTTAAACCAGTTTTTCATCTCAGTGAGTTCTATCAATTTTACCAACCATTCCTCCATGGTGGGGAATGTTGAATCATTCCATCTTTGTGCATATGATAATTTTGCCACAGTAATCGTATATTGGAATAGTCTTCCATGCTTTTTCCCCCTATCTGTTTATCCATCAATCTGAAAAGGAAAAAATCTGGCTTCAATTGATATTAATCTTTAAAATCCTTAAAATCTGAGTTTTGAATATGTTTGATAAAATTAAGCTTTTCTAAGCCCTGTTGACTTCAGTGTGACATTGCTCAGCATATTTTTAATACACCCCCGCACACCCCAAAATCAGCAGGAACAAAAGTGTTTAAATATGGCTGGATTGTAATATTTGATTTTTTTTCCCCACAAGAAATTAAACCTATTAGTAAATGGAGCAGGAAATAGTCCCAATGTTATACAGTATGCAGTAGACACTGATAACAAACTACTGTATAATTCAGAGTTGAAAACATCTGGATGGGAACTTGATATTGAGAACTTAAAGGTACCACTACGGAGAATTCTAATTGAGTTGTCCTTTTGTAATCAATTTCAATCAAAAAAGTTGATTTCATTAAATGATTTTGTCCTTATAATAAACAAAAACAGTAGCACAATTGATGTGTTTTCTAATTAGTTGCCTTGTTCCTTAGTTGATATGTTAAACATTCACTTTGATATCAATTTTTGCTAGTTTGAGAGTTCAGCAGTTCTTGCTAAATAAGTTAAGACAAAAACACATTCATAAATGTTAGAAGCTAAAGCATACAAATGAGAAGAAAATTGCTGGGGAGGGAATGAAGGTAAGAGTAAATTGCTGGGGCTGTAATTGAAAGTCACGAGGTGTGATTTAAAAAGAATAATCGCAGAGTGCAGCCATGTTAAAGTTAGGTAATTGGAAATCTATAGGTTTAGAAATGATCCTCTAATAAGTTTCCAAAGGTTCAGTATGTTGTTATGATATATAATATGATATAATATAATATGATTATATAATATGATATATAAGTTATCCATTACTATTTAGTAATGGAGAACATAAGGTTGTAATTTTTCCTCAATATCCATGATGCAAAGATCCTCTCCACAATCAAGGACCTGTAAGAAAATGGAAAGACAAATCTGTCAAAGACGATCCAGTAGCTTATGCAGCAGTTTGGACTTTTAAACAACTACTTTGTCTACTTTTGCATCCTCCTTTCATTTTGAGTAGCATTAGCAGAATAGTTGCATCATCATCATCACCATCATTATTGGTCGTTGTTATTAACCATTTAAACATAACATATTTTACATTATTCTTCCTGTCTGCTGACATTTCACATTCATTTTAAGCTGTTATTATTGACCACTCATAGGTGCTGGCCAAAGACCAACTTAAAAGCATAGCTGACTTCTTGTTTCTTTTAGGCCAATGGCTGCAAGGATATTTGAAAGTAGAAAATGGCCTTGAGGGAAGCATTTGTTCAGGTACTCACAAGCCATTGTAATACTCATGGCCATCCTTATTAGAAGGAATTTCTCTCGCTTAGGCCCATCCTTATTGCCTGGGGATGCTTTCTGTCTTTCCAGCTACCTTTTCCTGAGTTTGTAGGAATTGTTCTAAATAAAGTACTATTCTGTGTCTAATCAAAATACTTCTTACCTTGGAATTATATTGAGATACATTCACGTACATAAAAATAATGCTAGTTTGGTCCTTGAGCATCTTCAGCTCAAGGAAGCCAAACAGTTAAGAGCGCTTGAATTATTTTAAAAAGTCTACTTTAAAAATCAGAAGTAAAAGGCAGATGCCAAAAGAGGCGTTTATGGGTCCCAGAAATGCTCAAAAGCCCTTTGTTATCTGCTGTGCTACTCTAACAGGCAGTATGAGTGTTAACTCTAGCCTTTTGAAATAATAAAATCTAATCCTTCCTTATTCTTAAAACGAAGCTTACAAATTACGGGAACGTGTATTTTCAGTTTCTCATATACATCTATATAGCTATAAAATGTATATTCATACATGAATATATTTGTGCAGAAATGACTTGTGTAAGTCTGTCTTTTTAAAATTGCAGAACTGCAAATCAAAATGGTCTCTATTAAGGATCTGATTCTTAAAGATATTGAGCATCTTCAGCTCAATGAAGCCAAACACTTGAGAGCACTTGACATCTTTGAGCACTGGGATCTCATCTGAGTTGATGGATGTTTCGCCTCTGATGTGGTATCAGGTGTCTGTATTCAATCACTTCAAACTAATTATTATAGTCCATGTTCTAAATGTTTAGTCCTGGATGGCTCCTAGCACTTGAAAAACTGGGAGAATAGAACTGCCTAGTAGAACAAAGGCTATGCTGTTGCAATAATCAATGTACTATTCTGTTTTTAGTAAATATGAATTTAAGGTTGAGGCCGAGATTGACTTGAGATATTTTTGAAAGGCTCGGGATTCAGAGTTGGTTGTTCTAGCTTCATATGGATTTTGGTTTTCTTTATACTTTTGTACTTTTCTTATCTTACATTTCTTTTTCCTTTTAATTTATGGTAGAAAGGGGAACATATAAAAAACTCTCTCTTCCCATATTTCATGTGGATTTAATACAAATTAAAATGAATGTGAATAAACTAATTCCAGTTGTACATGTAGTTGTTTTTTCGTACATGTAGTTGATTTTTTTTTGTACATGTAGTTTATATGCAGAAATCTAATGGTTTGTGCTGCTGTCTTTTACCTCTCTATATCCAGTGGCTTGATAGACTTCATGGAAAAAAGATATACGGTAGTATTGTGGTCATTTGTGGGAGTGAAGGTCCCTATTGCATCAAGTGTTTTTGGGCCAGTATGTCCTTGCTGAGTGATTGCTTCTATTTCTCTGCTTCTTTTCTATTTTAAAAATGGGAAAAAATATCCAAGTAAATAAAGTACGGAGGTAACTTTTGCAAAAAAGAAAAAAGGAAAGGAAAGGGGGAAAAGGTATTTTTTTACATCTCAAAAAGGAAGAAGAAGACACCAACTACCTACAAAAGATGTTGGTTTTGCACACAACGGATAAGTGACTAGATGTGAAATTTCCAATTACTGATTTTTGTTTAAGGGCATTACTGGAAATGAGCACTTGTACATATGGTGGGGAGCAAGGGACAAGGCCAGTGGCTTTGGCAAGGAATATGCACAGGCAAAGCTGCCATCAGTCTGCTTCTAATGGATAATCGGATGCATGTCTCACTTACAGCTTTAGCTCTTTGCCCTTTAATTCAGTAGACCACCCCTATTTAGCACAGCACTTATTTACAGCCTAAAATGAACAGAACATAATGTTGAATTCTTTGATGGTACAATGGCAAGGACATAAAATTAACACAGATGGGGAGACAATTGTTTCTTTTTGCCTCGATTCATACTGAACTAATGTTCGAGAGAAGATGGGGGAAAAAAAGCAGTACGCCTTCAGCATGAAAGGGTTCAAGATTTTTCAACTCTTTTCTGGGCTTTTGTACGCTTCCTCCATTTTCTTCTTTCTACAGGAAAGACGAGTCTATTTGTTTTGTTTTCTTTTGCTACTGGAGTGGCCAATCTTAATATATTTGGCTTAATTGTTAATCTGAAAAGCAATTAATCCCTTTGATCGCACAAATTGTAATAAAATCACCGAGAAGTAGCATAGGTGGTTATAGAAGGAACTCAACGGTTATAGTAATTTCTTCTAAACCATTTAAACAAAAGAAAACAAAAAAATATCTTGAATTCTCTCTATCTCTCTGATTAAGAGGACTGATATCCAAATGACTTTGCTCTTTAGACATTCGTTAAATTTTGAACAGTTTGGATTATTTTTGTGCTAGATACTGTCCATCTGCATTTGCCAAATAGAGGCCATGTGTGCTGTAATTCTAAAATGTATCTTCTTTAGCCTTGACAAGTTTAGAGGTAATTTAAAGCAGGGGACAGGGCACATTTCTGAAGTTTCTGTCATATCTCTGCATAAGGTATTTGCGCAAATTCCATAAAATATTCTGAAATGACATCTTTTTTTTTCCTTTTGAATTATAGATAATGAAATGGCAAAAAAAAAACCTAGAAGGAAAAAAAAAGCCCGATTTGAAGCAATTCTGATTATTTTAATTTGCACAACAACAAAAATATAAAAATGGACCCTGATTTGTACAAGAAAGCTTTTTCTAGAACCATTTACATATGCTAATGATATCATCTGTAAAGGAATTTAGGGTTTTCTGTGTTCAAAACTGAACTCTTGCATATCTTCATTCTTGAAGAGGATATTTCCTGGTTTTATGTCTTTAGTATCATTTTTTTTGTTTTTATCTTTTAAAACAAATAGAGATATACTAATAAAACTACCCGTCAGGTGTCAAATATTAATTTACTGATATAAACTTAGCCGCGCTGATCTCTGTTTCAGTACAAATTGCTTGAGAGCAGAGCAGTTATTATTACCGCTTATTTTATAATAATTATGCAGCTTGCCAACTTTTTTCAGACCATGACAGCTTTATCCCACAATATTCCTTCTTTTTAATCTTTGATCTGCCAGCCTTGGTGCAGCTGCGGATGCTGGAATAAAACCACTTAAAAAAGAGAATGATTTTGTAATTAAACATTAACTTTCAAATATAGCTAATTAGTGCAACTGGTAGAGGAAAAGTTTACACTTTAGTTTAGGAGAACAGGCCCTTTCCCTTAAATTCATATTATAACTTCTGAAGTGCTGCCTTTTACAACCTTTGTTAAATGCACTGGTACTTAGTGTGCGTCAATAAATAAACTTTCAATTATTGTGCGTAGAGCAGACCCACAGCTCGGATAGCAATCTGAAACCAATGGGCTATCTAGTAATTATGCCAAATAAATAGTTTTGATGCATGTGAACATTTATGCCAGAGGATGAATACAAGGAAAACCTGACTTGTTTTTCAAGGATCAGTTTTAAGAAACTAGATACTTTATAATACATGTTTTAGCATTATAAATTGTGTGTTTATGTGAGTGTGAGTGTGTGTGTATGTGTGTGAGCCAGAGAAAGCTAGACTATTTTACACCAAATTAGCATTAAATTAATATTTGCATGCCACTTTTCCCCCACTCATTTATACCCTCTAATCTTCGTTCATTTCGTATTTTCCTGTGTGTAAAAGAATATCAGATACAATCAAGCTCCATTAACATGACTAAAATTGTTGCCACAGACTGATATGGAGTGTGGGTAATGCCAGTAAGTGCTTCTAATTCTTACCCTATTAAAATATTCAAAAAAAGCCTATTGAATTACCCTACTCTTTATGCGGGGAATACAGCGGTAGAAGACGAGGAGTTTAGCATGTCGTTCACACAGCTTAAGACAGAAGAAGGGAGAGTATCTTCTGCCCTATATATTCCTATACATAACAGGAAACTGAGTGATCAGAGACTGCAGGCTGAAGTCAATAGTATCATTTATATGGTGGTGCAAAGAGCACAACAGGCTGTGTCTTGTCAATTGTTCAAGAATACAAGATAGCTATAGACATGGGTACAGCATACATCTGCAAACTTACGTACAAACACCCAGCTTGTGTATGCTCAGAGTTTTTCCTGTTAGAAGACATTTCAGAGATCCCCAAGCTTTTTTGCCCTGGTGCACACACTTGAAACTTTGAAAGTATATTACAAGTGTCACTACAAATGGCTGCTATGGGCCTTGCCTATACACAGAACAGGCCTTAGGGGGAATATGGCTACTGACAAAGCATCAGCATATCAGAGTGTTGGCTACCTTCCCCTTCTTTACTTAATGTGGTCTTGTTTTGGGTAGGCAGTCACAAAGCACAACTTCAGCCACCCATCAGATGTATAAGGTGCATCCTAAGAGGCATTCTTCAAAATAAAGTATTTTTAAATAATGTTTTAATGTAAAAAAGAAAAGATCAGGTGGGGAACAGGTGGCAGATAAGTACCAGGATAAATGTCCACAAACTCAGGGTCACTCCTTACAGATGCTACATTAACCTATACTTGTTATCTAGCTCTGAATTCAGATTTTACCTGAAATATAGTATATAGGAATAACTGTGTTATACATTACTCCAAGATGATGAATGTGGAACAGTTTGAAAATTTTAAAGTGCTAAATAAGTGATAATATGTAATATTTTTATGTCTGTCTCCATAATTTTCCTCTGCATTCAGATCTTTACTACATTGTAAGAACCCATTAAATGTTGCAGGACTGCAGTCACCGTACTGCAGTATATTTATTAGCTTCTGTATGGCTTTTTTTAATGAGCTGTAGAATAACAAAAAGTTTGACAAAAAAGCATTTGTCTTCTTTCACATTTCCTGAATATTTGCAGATCTTTATCCCTGAATGTAACCAGAGCTTTCTGTAGGCCCAACTGATAGAAAACCTGACTAAACAAGGAGCACCAAAGCTTGGTGATTGTTTCACTTATTACACAAATAAATCAATTTGCAGTATACTGGTGTTAAAAAGTAGTAATTCTCCAAATTCAAGGAATTTATAAATCTGTATGGTTTCCACAAAATGAGATTATTATTTTTTTTAATGCCCCTCAATCAGGAAAAAGTTACAAAAACAATTCTACAGTTGTGAGACTCCACCAATTCAAAGATGGAGAAGATAGCAAAGAACTTTCTCAAAAGTTGTTGTTCTGTCAAAATCATTCCAACTGCATGGGATTAAAATAATCTAGAAAATATAAGAAGCCCCAGGGTAATAGTGTCCTGAATCACTTTTGCTTTAGCTTAAGTCTATGTTCAAGACTCAACCACCAAAAATTGCTGGGTAGAAATGGGTTTCAAGGAAAGTTAAAAAGGCACAAGATGTAGGATATGACCAGACTGAACCCAAGGGAGAGGGGTCAAATGTGTCATAAGTCAGGAGTCCCTTTGTACCCACAAGAGATCTTAAGTCCAACCCACCTTGAATTCCTTAGATGAATGTCAAGCGCCCAGGAAATCAGGAGATTCAGGCAGATCAAATGAGTCTAAATATTTATTGCAAGCTTAAGTTGTCTACAAGAATCTGGCCAAGTGACCATTAAGGGAAATGCATGAGAGTTAAGAATAGAAAGGAATTCAAGTGGGCTGGACTTAGAACTCTTGTGGGCGTGAAGGGACTCCTAACTTACGACCTGTATGACTCCTCCCTCAGGCTCAACCTAGTCATCTCCTACAGAAACTATTGTTCATTAAAATATTATTGTTCATCTCAAGTTTGCCCCAAAGCTCCTGGATCAACATATATAAACTGATGAAGCAGGAGTGGAACTTTGCGGGCTAGATAGGATCATTGTGTTTCATGGAAAGCAGTCTCTATCAGGAAATTCTATAGGAAAGTATCAAGCCACTGCGCCACCACAACCATTGTGGTGTCACGGTGGTTAGAATGCAGTATTGCAGGCTAATTCTGCTGGATGTTGGAATGGTCAGACGCAAATCCCTGCGGGAGAACCTGAAACAAGCCATTCCTGCTGGAAAACCCTAAGTGTTACTAAGTTGGACATGGATCAGTGAAGCAGAACTCTTACACAAGATGTAAGAGACTAATAACAGATAGGATTACCTGTTTATATAATCAGAGCAATGTTAAAAAAAAAAAAAGAGGCATAGCATATTAGCTGAATCAAAGTAGGGAACTACTGTACTTTTTCAAACTGGCATATAAGCAAAGTCATATGTAGGATATGAACAATAAATGGAAAAAGTACCAAACTTTGGCCACTTAGATTCCTTTTATAAAATAGTAGGACCTATATGAAAATTAAAAATGAGGAAAATACTTTTTCAGGGAAACTATATACGCCAGTGGTTTGCAGAGCAAGGTTACAGTTGAATAAATCCCTTTCCAAATGTTGTATATGATGCTTATTTTTATCGATGAAGAAAAGCTTTAATCTATCCTAGAAGCTTGAATTTCCTGCCTTTTGTGTTTTATAATTTCTGAAAGCTTAAAATTCCAAAGATGTAAGCAATAAAGGAAATATTTTTGTTAAAAAGAAGTGTGAGGTTAATGCATTCGTGTCTCTTTCATATTTTTTTTTCCGATTTAATAAATACCCTGCTTCTGATTTTTTTTTGTTGCTGTTTCCAACATAATGTGAAATATTGTGAAGAAACAATATCTTAATGAAATTTCTTAATGAAACTTGATGCTTCTATAAATTATGTTTAATTAAAATTGTGAAAATATAGCTTTCACAAATCCGATAAACATACTGCTTGAGTCCCATCTTTTTTGACTAAGCTGAGGATTCAAGCTTTATAATCTCATACAGTGTAAAACTTTTAGTATTGGGTTTAAGTTATATTTTAAATCCTTGGACTAAGTGAGAAGGGATACGTGAATCTTGTCAACAGCCTCCAGTTTAAATAATCCAAATTCATATCAGCGCTATTGCAATAAAATATATTTACAAATTAATCCCGTTGCTCTATTAATTATTTGTGTAATTACTGCAATTCTTCCCACCTTGTTTTCAGTTTTTCTTAATCATTAAGCCGGAAGCCTGACAGCAGTGCCAGCCCTGGCATGATTCTTTTTGACTAAAACCTTGTAAATTAACACAATTAGCACAGCATCATGCTGCTAATTAACTTCCTGTGTCTGGTACAGCGGATGTGCAAACAAGGAATAGGGATTCAGCAGGGAATAAACATGCCACTCTGTTGCCAAACTGTATGTTGTGTTCGGTCTAGCTCGGCAGGGGCTAAGACAGTCATGCCAAGATGCTGGAGTCAGGCAAAGAAGAGCTAAAGGAAGAAGAAGAAGAAGAAGCGCAAAATAGGAAGAGTATTAGGCTGTTAAACGAAAGATAGTAGTAATTTATCAGAGAAACTCTGCCATCCATGTTTGATGTATAACAAGCCTTTTTATCTGAGCATCTGCTCCAAATATTACCAGATAGTGGAAGGAAGGAAGGAAGGAGAGAAAGGAAAGAAAGACAAACAGAAAGAAAGAAAAGAAAGGAAGAGGAAGGAAGGAAGGTTGTTTTAGTGCTGCCTATTAGGCTGAACAAGTCTATAGATGGTAAGATAAGATAAACTTTAGTGCCACTTTTTTTCTGTGAAATGACTCACATTAAAAAATGAAATTCTGATGCCTGCTTTCAAAAGAATATATATGCCCAGACAGGATATAAAGGATTTTAAAATAATTTTTTTCTGATGAACTCTGCCTGCCTTGTCTGGTACAGGACCAAACTTTGTCCCATTGCTGCCACTCTCCCACCCCCAAACTTTTAGTAACTGACTTACATTTATTTCCCTTTTCTCCTGCCCCCTCCCCCCCCATTCCCTATCGGTTTGGAGGGAATTGGAAGAGAATGGGAGGAGAGAGAAGATAGACAAGTCTTGCTGGACTTTGCTCTTTCCACCCCACCCGCCCACCTTTGCCTGTTTCCTTCCAGAGCCTCAACAACAGGACTCTGACGCAGAGAGCAGCCCGTTGTAATTCATACCGAGTTGTAGGCTTTGTGTGATGAAAGCAATGGAGCGCTGCCTGGGAGATTGCTTTGCTGCACTCCACGAAGCAGATTTGAAACTGTCGTGGACCACTTTAGATGAGAGTTGGATTATGGAGTGACCTGCTATGTCTGTGTCATATTGTTCTGCACAGGGTGCATTATACTGTGCTAACTAGGTGTTCAGTACCAAATAAGAAAGGTATCCTAGATGTGATTTGTCAGCTGTAGCTTATGGACGGTTGTTTTTTTTCCCCTCCTCCATTAAAATTTAAAAGTGCAATAAGGGAAGATGGTATGCTTTAGATAGCGAAGGACAGATTATCTAATAGCAGGTCCATGCTTGGGGTAGGAAGAAGGTCCACGTGCGACCCTTTAAAACAAATCCAGCTGGATAAAATAATTTCTTTGACTCTCTCTCTCTCTCTCCCCCCCCCCTTCCAAGTTAGCCAAACATTAGAAGGGTGACTGTATCCTTTTTTTTCTTCTTCTTCTTCAAGAAAATGAATCACTGGCAGTACTTTTTTTTTCCTTCTTTTGATAGATAATTTGCATGTAATCTGTTGATTTCAACCTCGCAATTCTGCATATAAATGAAGGAATCAAGAGTTGATATACTCAGATATCGTTGCACTTGTCTTTTTTTTTTCATCTAATTGCTAATTTTGCTTTTCCTCCCTCCCAAACCCCTCAGGCTTGAAGATGCAGTGGACGCCAGAACATGCCCAGTGGCCAGAGCAGCACTTTGACATCACTTCAACCACCCGCTCTCCCGCCCACAAGGTAGAAGCTTACCGTGGCCATCTTCAGCGCACCTATCAGTATGCCTGGGCGAACGATGACATCTCTGCTCTCACAGCCTCAAATCTGCTAAAGAAATATGCAGAAAAGTATTCCGGCATTTTGGAAGGGCCAGCCGAACGTCCCATCCTGGGTAACTATGTGGAGCCTCCATCAGGGCTGGTGAACGGTCGCAAAAGCGAAAGTGAGCCGTGGCAGCCTTCTTTGAACTCTGAGAGTGTTTATCCTATGAACTGTGTCCCAGATGTTATTACCGCCAGCAAAGCTGGAGTAAGTACTGCCCTCCCTCCGGCAGATGTCTCTGCCAGTATAGGGAGTTCACCTGGGGTGGCTAGCAACCTGACAGAACCTAGTTATTCAAGTAGTACGTGCGGAAGTCATACAGTCCCTAGTCTGCATTCAGGGCTCCCATCTCAGGAATATGCCGCAGGATATAACGGATCGTACCTGCATACAAGTTACAGTGGCCAGCCAGCACCTGCACTTCCTTCACCTCATCCCTCTCCTTTGCATAGCTCTGGGCTTTTACAGCCACCCCCTCCGCCGCCGCCGCCACCAGCCCTAGTGCCAGGCTACAATGGGACATCTAACCTTTCCAGTTATAGCTACCCGCCAGCAAGTTATCCCCCTCAAAGTGCTGTTGGGCCTGGCTACAGCCCTGGTGGAGCACCACCTCCTTCAGCCTATCTGCCTTCAGGTATCCCTGCCCCAACTCCTCTCCCCCCCACCACAGTACCTGGGTACACCTACCAGAGTCATGGCTTAACGCCCATTGCGCCGTCAGCCCTGACCAATAGCTCAGCAACTTCTCTCAAGAGAAAAGCTTTCTATATGGCAGGGCAAGGAGAAATGGACTCCAGCTATGGAAATTACAACTATGGCCAACAGAGGTCTACACAAAGCCCCATGTACAGGATGCCTGACAACAGCATTTCCAATGCCAGCAGAGGGAATGGCTTTGACCGAAGCGCTGAATCCTCCTCCTTGGCCTTTAAGCCAACCAAACAAATCATGGCTTCTGAGCAGCAAAGGAAATTTAACCAGTCCGGTCGGGCTCTGACGCCCCCTTCCTATAGTTCTGCTAAAAATTCCCTTGGCTCCAGAGCAAGTGAGCCTTTTGGGAAGTATAGCTCTCCCGTCATGAATGAACACAGCGAAGAACATAGGCAGCTTCTTCCTCATCCAATGCAAGGCCCGGGACTTCGTGCAGCTACCTCATCCAACCACTCTGTGGACGAGCAACTGAAGAACACTGATGCGCACCTCATGGACCTTGTGACCAATGAGATTATCAGCCAAGGACCACCAGTGGACTGGAATGACATTGCTGGACTAGATTTGGTGAAGGCTGTCATTAAAGAGGAGGTTTTGTGGCCAGTATTGAGGTCAGATGCATTTAACGGGCTGACTGCTCTACCTCGGAGCATCCTCTTATTTGGACCTCGGGGCACAGGCAAAACATTACTGGGGAGATGTATAGCTACCCAACTAGGTGCCACATTTTTCAAACTCACAGGTTCTGTTCTTGCCACAAAGTGGTTGGGAGAAGGAGAAAAAATTGTTCATGCTTCCTTCCTGGTGGCAAGGTGCCGACAGCCCTCGGTGATTTTTGTTAGTGACATTGATATGCTCCTTTCATCCCAAGTGAGTGAAGAGCACAGTCCAGTCTGTCGGATGAGAACCGAGTTCCTTATGCAGCTGGATACCGTGCTCACTTCCGCTGAGGACCAAATAGTTGTCATCTGTGCCACCAGTAAACCGGAAGAAATAGACGAATCTCTTCGAAGGTACTTCATGAAACGACTTTTAATCCCACTTCCTGACAGCACAGCCAGGCACCAGATAATAGTACAGCTGCTTTCACAGCACAATTACTGCCTCAGTGATAAGGAGGTTGCACTGCTAGTCCAGCGTACAGAAGGCTTCTCTGGACTCGACGTGGCTCATTTGTGTCAGGAAGCAGTCGTGGGCCCTCTCCATGCCATGCCAGCCACAGACCTTTCGGCCCTTATGCCCAGTCAGTTGAGGCCTGTTACGTATCAAGACTTCGACAAGGCTTTTTGCAAAATACAGCCTAGCATCTCTCCAAAGGAGCTCGATACATACGTCGAATGGAACAAAATGTTTGGTTGCAGTCAGTGACAAGCCGTCTCTTTTTTTAAAAAAAAAAAACAAAAACAAAAAAATAGTGAAACAAAAAAAAACAACAAAAAAATGTAATGAATGTTGGTGCGCGCACACACATATGTACACACAAACCTGTTACCTAGGGCACGGAACCCCTTTTTCAGTCATGTTGAGATTGTGGAAGGGTACGGGGGTGGGGGTGGGGAAATGATCATGTTGCATCTAAAGAGCCAGGTTTAGGCTTGAAGGAATAGTGCATCCGAGGAGAGCTGTCAATCCGTGAAGCCACAGATGATGATAGGATGTTGATGTTCCCTTCCATTCCGTTCAGACTAGACAACACACTCTCACCGTGGAGGGGTTGATTTTTTTTTTCTTTTAAGAAGGACATAAACCCTGTGTGTTGATTCATTCTGCTGTTTTTGAGATTTAGTTGCTTTCAAGTGCCTCAAGTGGTGCTTTATTTTTTTCCTTCCTTTCTTTTTTGTTTGCCTCACAATTACATTGGTGGCATGTGCTAATATAAAGAGCTTTAACTTCAAAATGTTATGGGACTAAAGACATGAACAGTTGTGTTGTGACAGAGAACCAGGTGTGACTTTGGTTTAGTTTTGCTTCCCCCCCCCTCCTCCTATTTTGGCTAAGTCTAAAAGCAACAGTATTCCTCAATCCTGTCTGTTCTGCGGTATTAAACTAAGAACAGGTAAAACAGGGTAACGGTAATCTGGACTTTAATTTCCACGGTTTGTTTTGTTTCTTGTTCTGTCTGCAAAAAAAGAAGAAAAAAAAAGAAAAAAAACTCAGGAAAGTGATTGTGATTTGTACAGTACCTCAAAGGAATGTGTTGAAAGCACTATGTACTGCTGAGATTTAATAGGCTAGGCTTCAATGTTACTTTATCTTAAATATGTATGTTTACCTCAATGGTTGGGAAAAAAAATGACAAGGAGAAATATTTTGAATGTATTAAGGAGCAAGCTGAAGCGTGCTAAAAAGATAATCTTTAAAACTTTGAAAATACATCAGGAGTATCCCAGTGTTTAAGAAACGTTTCTTTCTTTCTTTTTAACCAATATTGGGGATCAAATTGGAGCAAGGCAATTTTCATGGCAGTCGTGTGTGGAAGTCCTTAGTCCTTGACAATTTTGTGACAAGTCGGTAGAGAGCGCACAGACAATAAAAAAAGAAAGTCCCCCTGTCGGATTATCGAATCATCTGGGACGGTCAGAGGCGAAATCTGATTAGGACTCTGAGAGGCAAAATTACCTTAGACCACAAGATACAATTTTGGTATCTCAGCTAGGGTTGTAGGCATCTTGATTGCCCCAATGCATCAGTAGCACAGAATCCTTGTAGGTTCCAGAGAGTTTAGGGGCTGCAGAGCTGTTTATAGCAATGCAGCAGAGAGCGACCAAACAAAACAAAACAAAAACAAGACAAAATTGAACCCTCAAATGGCATCTCTCTTCTTCTTTGCTTTGCATTTTCACCACCAAATGAAAAGTTATCCCTCTGTTTTATGTGTGCTGTTGTTGCCTCTTTCTGTTTTCTTGATGCCTTTGTTTGTTTTGTTTTTAATGTGATCGTTCCATGGTCATTAGAAATTCGCCCGGCTGGAAAATGCCCACCATTTTATTTCTACCTCAGATTTTGTTTTATTTCCCTTAGAGAGGCACATAAAGAGCAGGACAAGCCAGATTACCACTAGCACGCAGAGCTGTTGAAGGTCCTATTAACACATAATCCTAAACAGGCTTCTTTGGAAAGAACCAGCTTTGTGTATGGTGAGGTTTTCTCCCAAGTAAGTGTGTGTGTGGAGAATTGCAGTCAAAAAGAAAAGAGGATTGGGAAGGGAATCCTTCTGCTTCTTCTCCCTTTGCCCGACCAGGACAAATGGTGACTGTTTTCCTTCAGGAAAGAGAAGCTAGATAGGATGTGTGGCATTTTATTCTATTTGTGCCCCTGCTCCACATTGTCTCCCTTTTTTATTCTTTAATGCTTTTATGAGCAATTCTTTTCATGACAGCTGACTGATGCTGTAATGTCGCTGAACAGTAGAGCAATTCAAACCTTCGCAGCCACACGAGCAGAGAGCAACCTCTCTCTCTCCCCCTCCCTCCCTTTCTCTTTCCCTCTCTGTTTTTTTTCATGTAATCTTTTGTTTACTTTAAAGAAACGGCAGCAGAACAATTAGAAATTATTGGCATTTAATGTTACTTTTAAGTAATGTACCTTCAAATCCATGAAATAAATGCACTGAAGAGCTCTAATGAGAAAAAGGCCAATTAGTCACCTACTTGTTTTGTCTTTAAAGCTACTGCCCAATTATTACACTTGGCATTTCTTCAGCTAAAATGTTAATTTTCATTGCTAAAAACTAAGCAGATAAACCAAAATGCACATTCTATGAGTCCTTTTGTTCATTCTAAACTTATGGATTGCTTATAAAAGGCAGAGGAGTTCATTAAAAAGTAAAACAGTGCCTTTCACTAAGGATATAGTAAAATAAGTCTTAATAAATGCTTTGCGTTTTCAATTAGCAAAGATCTTTCTTTTTCTGTTTTTTCTCTCCCATCTATTTCTTCCATTGTATCTTTTCCATTTGGGAAGAGCCTTCGTCAGATTCATATTGATCTTGCAGATGCCTTTCTGATGAATATTGCTGACCAGTCTTCTGACTTTTAGATATCACATTGTGCTATTGGGCTGCCGTCCATTTGAAAGGTTCAAACATGTTTTGAAAAACTAAATTTACAATTGCATCACCTCTGTCTATACATCCTTTAAAACTAACATTATCTAATTTCAAGGTGACACCAAATACACTCAGTTCATGTATGTAGCTACAGTATAATCCCAGTAGCACTTCAGTATAAGTTGGCTTTGGAATCGGCAGGTGCTCAGTTTAGCTCACATTTTACACTGTGTATTTGAGGGAAAAGCAAATTATTCTTCCAGTGATTCTGGAAGTGATTCCAGTGATTCTTCCAGGTCATAAATAAAAGACTTAATTGTGAGGTTAAGAAACTTCAAAGAATTTATCCTCTCCCAAATGCTTTGAATCTTATGTTGTGGATTTGCTGCTGAAAATATCAGGCCATTTTCTCCCAAATGGTAATTAGCTACAACTAGTGAGGTGTAATGTTTTACCTGACATGAAAATAATAGTTTTCTTTACTGTACTGCCCTTGTACAAAATTAAGGTAAGCTATAACCCACTCTCGGCTCTCTGCCAATGGAGATTCTCTGTTAAATAGAATCAGCCAGACTTTGCCTGGTTCACTCAGAATCTTTTGGTTCAATCCTGAGCTACAAATACTATCCTTTTTTTTTTTTTTTTTGGCCATTGGTTTTGTTTTGTTTTGTTTTGTGGGTTTTTTTGCACTTTTTAGACAAATAAGGCCATTTGTTCCTTCTGCTGCTACATTTAGGCCTGTATGGAATTGCGACCATACACATTTCATTGCGATCAAAAGGCCTTCTAAGAATTTCCTTTTCGGGTTATTTGGGTGTGAGAAGAGAAGATTTAGCTTTTGATAGGGAGTTTGATATGGCCAAAATATACTAACATTCTGAAGAAGTAAAATGGTTCTGCCATGTTTTTCATTTGATTTGGGACTCAGGATTCTGCCTGAGTAGAGCATAAAACGATGAGGTTGTATGGCCAGATTCCTCATGATGCAGATCTTCTACATTTTTAATAAAAGGGAGAGTATTAATCATTTTGCCTTTTCCACCATTACATCTTTATGAAGGCTAAAATTCCATCAGCTCAATTCTCCTTTCACTGCAAAACGTAATAATTCAAGGCATATAACTTGGCTTCATCGTTTGTTGGAAAATTCTAGGAATAATTGAAGATAAACAGATGCTTCCCTTTCTACTTGAGACAATTTTTCATTAGGTAAGACTTCATTCTCTCTCTCTTTCTCCTCCCCTCCCCCCCCCCAATTTTCTTCTGTGGTGACAACAATTGTAATAACCCCCCCCCAAAAAAGCGCAAGGATTGATTTCTGCCAACCAAATTAACTGATATCATGGCACGATAACTTTTTCTATATACGGTATTTATAAAGAAATCCTCATTTCTAGCATGTTTCTATCCAAAATATTTAGGCCATTAAGGATAGTAGTGAAAAGTTTGCTGACTGAGCTGATCAATGGAATGTGAAGGCAGTTTGGGGCTATTTACTTTTTTTTTTTAACAAAATATTTCTGTATTAGCCAATTTGTATTCTATTCAAATGTAGATAGATGGGCAAAATGGTTTTCCTTGTGCATTTCAAACCCATCAAGGAGAAAATAAAACCTCCCAGTAAAACACATAGGCAAAGCACCATCTGGGAAAGCTAGCTCATCTGTCCAGGGGCTATGCTCTGCAAAATAGTACAAGGTCATTTTATATGGGTTAGCATAATACTTTGCTAGGCAATTTTCAAAAGGAGATAATCTAGTGTAAAAACCCCAATTAATTCCAACAGATGTTGGTAGATGGTAATGTGTTTACATGTCAAAAGCTGCAAATAAAGGTTTCTATTGCCTGAAAATGTCTGCAACTTTGAGTAGAGGAACAGTTATAAGATCCATAATATGTTTCATTCTAACCTAAAAATATAAATCATCTTTTACAAAGTGAAATCTCAGAAATGCATGCTAGAATTGAGTAAATTTTGCAGAAACAAATCTGTGCAAGTCTATTTGTTTTGGTGGAACTATCCCTGTATACCTAACCTCTCAAAGTTTAGACTTTCTTCCTTAGGCAGGTCATGTGCACAAGTTCTATTGATGTAATTGCCTAAGAGTCCCCTTTTATGGAGATTCTCAGTCATCCAAGGTCATGGTTATATCTCAAAGGTCCTTTTTCAAAAGGCAACTGGACTGTCTTTGGTTTTTTTTTTTTTTTTTTTAAAGACATTTTGCTTCTTATCCAAGAAGCTCCATCAATTCCGGCAGAATAGTGGGGGGATGGAAGGATCCTTCCATTCCTCTCCTCTTGCCATCCTGCTAGAACTGATGATGAAGCTTTTTGGATGAGAAGCAAAACACCTACCAGGAAAAACGAAAGTCCAATTGCCCTTTGAAAAAGCACCTTTAAGACTAAGAGTTCCAAGGATATAACTGGGGATAGATGGCCATAAAGATCAACCTGTGGTCTCCCACAGCTATAACACCCTTTCATCTTGTTATGCATGCATGTGTATATATAATCTTTATATGGACATACACACATAATACGAAGCCGTTTTTGTTCTCTCTTTCAAGGAAAAGATGAAAGCTTTCTTTTCCTTAATCATTTGCAGATTTATACTCAAAGCACATTGGTAAACACGGAGCTAGTAATATTTCTAGACCCAAAGAAGCTGCTGCCCTGGGGACTAGTCAGTCCATGAACTGACCCTTCCCCTTTGCAAAGATCTTTGGTTGACATCCGATTTTGAACCTGCCAAATACGTTTTTTGTGAACCAGGGATACTGCATCTTTAATGAACAAGCTTCTATTCTTTCCCCTATTTTTCAAGGCAACACAAGAAGTGTAGCACCAGGCACCGCCATTGTCAAAGACAATTAGACTGAAAGCAGAAAAATTTCACCTCCCTGTCTCAGTGATACATAAAATGTCGGCAGCGTGGGTCAGCTTTGCAACCGAATTTTGTGAGAGTATATGAATCAGTCCTATAGAATGTTAAATATTTATAAAATGGTTCAGTTCTCCACTAAAGGTTGGGAATGTAGTCATTCCTTCTTGTTGTCTCACGATACACAAAGAGGAGGAGATATTTCCCAACCAAAACTTTGCTTGTGTACATCTTTCCTCGCCCCAAATGGTCCCTGTGGTTTACATGCAGTCCCAAGTAGTTTTGTTTGTCTCCATAGATTCCCACCACCACATTTGGGTGTGTGTTCAGACATTGTTCTTTGAAACCATTTCTACCTCATTACTACATATTGTACATGTAGTATTTATTTGTTGTCTTTTTTTGAATGTCATGCATTTTGTAAGAAAGACGTGTCCTTGAACTTGAACAGTCTACCTCAGAAAGACTGTCACTACACTGAATAGTATTAACCCACCAGGATGATAAGATGCATTAGCCGAGTGTGGCAGGGCAGATAATACATGGGGACTTGGCATACTGATGGACTTTTAATTGTACTCTTGTAACACAAGATTGCTTAAGGGAACTTAAAGGAAATCATGCACTGTGCAAATCTTGATCAGTGTCCCACTTTGGGGCTTGCTCTAGGAACATCCCTCTTTAGTAGGATGTACCCTGATTTGGGAGAAAGAAAACATAGTTAAACGCAAGAATTATTATTATTAGTATTATTATTATTATTTTGCATTGGCAATCTGGCTACAATCTATTACTGTCAACTGACATGCGGTCCAACTTGGCTCTTAAAACTCAAAACAAATGATAGTACTTAAGGATTATTTTTTATCTTCAGTGATGTAAAAAGAAATGTGTCACACACTGTTAAGACTGTAAGTTTCTCACTTCCTGCGTACTAAAATGAAACACAATGCATTTTGTAAGAGTCTGTGCAAGGTTTAAACATAAACCAAAAATAAAAATAAAAAAAAGAGGCACTTCCCAAAGGACTTTTAAATATGGGCTTCAATCCTGCACACAATTGCACATGTCTGAAGTTCATTACCGTTTACCGACATGCGCAACCATGTGCACAGGACTGGATTCATAGAGTGAAGGTGCTCATGTGTTCTGTAATCAAATAGTTTTATTGTTGATTCTGCTTTATAAACATGTTTGTTTTTTGGAAGTAATTGTACACAGATGGCACATTTGAAGTACTTTGTATGAAGTATTTTATATTTTATTATTTATTTTTGCATCATTTTCCCCTCCCCTTTGTCTCCACTAGCTTTGCATTACAGTACTGTAGGAGAAGAATACATTTCTCTCTCTCTCTCTCTCTCTCTCTCTCTCTCTCTCTCTCTCTCTCTCTCTCTCTCTCTCCCTCCCTCCCTCCCTCCCTCTCTC
>WNWU01000006.1:25976385-25993346 GCA_012654045.1 Ptyas mucosa | reverse complement strand
TGATTATGTTCACTGGATTCAAACTAGTTGCAAGTTGGATCTATTTGTCTCTCTCTCTCTCTCTCTCTCTCTCTCTCTCTCTCTCTCTCTCTCCCTCCCTCCCTCCCTCCCTCCCTCCCTCCCTCCATGTCTTCCCTCTCCCTCTCCCTCTCATACAAACACACACAGAGGGAAAACGTATTTTTACAGGGGGAAAAAATCTACCCTAACTTCTCGGATGAGGTTTTTATTGTGTAAATAATTGCACTGTTTAGAGACCATTTAACATCTGGAGTCTTTCCTCGCACCTCCACGTGCTTTTCATCTACATACTTAGCAGATTAGCAGAGGAAAAATATTGGCATTCCCAAGGAAAAAAAAAATCAAACAGATGTTAAAAGCGCCCATCTTCATAGGTTTTGCAGCAAAAACAAATACAGCATTGCTGAAATTCCAGGTTGTAGGAAACGTCTGGAAATTAGACTAGATTGGCTCATACCTTTAGTTTTGGGGTTTTTTTCCTCAGTCAACTTCAGATTTACACAAGGCAATTCTTCATTTTTGATAAACTTCTGAAGGCTCCTGCAGTTGCTGCTTAAGGTTCATTAAAATGTAATTAATTAATGATTTGCTGCTGAATAGCTGCTGACTGCGGTTTTCTTTTCACTTGTCTGACAGCAGGAGTCACAGTTACCGTGCCGACACGAGAACTATTTGCAGACTGTAGCACCTATCAGTGAGCAAGTTTTCTCTCACCACCACCCACTAGAAATCCGTATTTTGTGATTGGGAAGGAGCCCCCCCTCCCCCCTGTGTCTGGTGAGAGAGGGTTGCTTTCTCTTGGTGGAGAGTTTGTAAACACAGATACAAGGCAGCAAATACATTAGTACAAGTACATAAATTACTAATAACTAAAGCTTAATTTGCCATTATATTGGAAGGCAGAATCTTATTCTTGCAAGCCCAATAAAAATAGAACAACGCAAAGACCTTACGCTTTTGCCACAAGAGGAAAAAAAAAAAGAAACGAGTTCTATTATTGAAGCTCTCTGTTCTTTCTTTTGTATCCAGGAATGAATTCAGCTCCCAGAAATTGCCTCTGCTTAGAATTTGTAGAACCCACAGGCCAGGTGTTTTGCTTGTTTGTGCTGAAGAATGCACCTGAATTGAAGAAGAAAGAGCCTTTTGTATATGTTCTGGGGCAGGCAAAGCTATTTTTCACTTAAAATTAGTGGTAAAGAAATATTGCTCTGAAATGTTTTTAAAGGAAAGAATTTGGAGCGCTGACTGTTTCTTAGTATGTTGTCTTAGCTTTGGTATTTGTAGATGAGCATTTGAAAAATGCAGTGAGTGGTTGCATATCTTACAACAAAATCAAAAGCCACCTTCCAACTCAGCTTCTGAAATACATTCTGAAGTTCCATTTGTAACCACTAGTGCTAAAAAAAAGCTTCCTTGCTGAGAAACTGGGTTTCAGGTTCAAAATACATATTTCTTGTAATGTTAATCAAAAGGAACCAAATCTAAGTTGAATCCAAATAATTCTTATCTCAGTACCATAAACATCTTGGTGTCTAACATTAGAATACAGATGAAAACCCATGGATTAATTTCTGAGAAGGGCAGAGTAACAAATTCGTCAGGAAGCAAACCTCAAGACTGCTGAATCATTTCCGGCTTTATTCTGGAAAATTCTGGCTAGTTTAACTCAGAATTACCGCTCCAATTTGCTGGTGCCAAATTGTTTGCAATTTTAACTCACAAAGGAGAATCTAGTTCTTCTTTCAATATCTCAGGAAGTAAATTTAAATCAAATCTGAGAACAAAACTAAAATGCTTTCAAAATAGTTTTGTTCGTGTTATAGTTTTAAACCCAACACGTTTGCAGAATATGTAGCTATTTAAAGTAATGGAGAACTCCCCAATATCAAGTTTAGAGTTAAAATTCCTTGCAAACTTTCCTTTGGCTCAGGACTTTGGCCCCAGATTTTCTCTAAATTTACCAGTTTCTTCTCTGACAGTCACATCAGTTTTAGTCTTCGTTCTTGAAAGAAACCTGTTATCAAATACAATGCCATCTAAAAGTTTAAATGTGGCAATAGTTACCATTTTCCAAGACAATTTCATCCTGAGGCAGAACTACACTGCAACACTGAATGAATGTGTGAGTGAAATTTATTCACTCAATTGTTATTTTAAAGGTGCCAAGATTTTGCCTCCAAAAAGCCATTTTACTTTGTCATTAATGGGCAAGTGCTTACAAGAAGATATCCCTTTATGGGTTCTAGAGGAGATACTGACATTCAAGAAATTCCAAGGACTTTGAATCTTGTGTTCAATGTGCTGTTCCAACAGAACGGAACAGAAAATATTGTTTTCTATTCAGGTAATAAGGAATTCCATTGGTCTGTTTCTTCAAGGGAAATTAACCCTTGGATATTCTAAGCAAAATAGGACAATTCTAGGTCAGTTCCAAAGCTATAACTGATGCTGTTGCCCCCAGCTTCTGCAACTTACTTACTGCCCTGTTAATTACACTATTCTTGAACTACATATATAAGGAATGGTGCATAAAGACAATGCGAATTAAGGCATGCTGTATGAATAACAATGTACTTTCTGCATTATCACCACCATCACTTCATTATATACCACCACATTGACTGTAGTAAGGACAGTAGCCTAGTAGTGACCATTGATCCTGTTACAGGCCTGCCTACTTAAGAGTCAAGAGGTATCATCCATGTATCCTCAACAAGGTTATACTTGACTAGAATGAGTCAATTCAACTAATGTGAATTCCTTCATTTAGGTTTTGGAACGAAACAGAAGGATAGTAACTAGAAATACTGCTTCAAGGAGTGACTCATTTGTGTTATTATATAAAGCATTTTTCTTTACATTGTCCATGGTACAAATGACAATAGTATATATTTAAACTAGGAAAAATGTATTGTTATGTATTGCCCGTGCTTGCCACCTTGGTTTATATTGCTGAATATATTTGTCTAAAGGTATGTGACTTTGTTACAACTACTCTGAAATGCACTTCCTAAAATACAATTTATCTTTGGTATGAAATTTAATCCGTTAAATAATGAGCCTTCAAAAGTGGATTATTTAATATCTAGATGTCATTCATAAGAATTGTCCTATATACCTTTAAAAATGGGCTTTGTTATATCCTGTATAATTTTCTGTATTCTCTACAATGCTTTCAGAGAAACTGTTTAACATTATTGCCAGTATTTCTTCTTTTTCTCCGATAGAACAACTATTTATCAAGATCTTTTTCATATACAAAAGTTATTTTGAGATTCCATAAATATAGTTTTCAAGGGAAGGAGAGCAATCTATTGTTTCTTTATGAGAATTGGACAGATGGAAGACTACTACACTTTTGCTGTGAGTTGTAAAATTTCTGGAAGGAGAAATTTGGCTGAAATATTACCATTGCTCTGTAATTAATTGTAATGAGAAGAATGGCAACCAATAAACTCCTTATTCATTAAGGGTCATTCACACCCTGGGGAAACCAGGGTGCAAAACAGCTGCAACTTTATTTTTCCTTGCATCTGCCAGAAGCAATAATTTAAAAACAAGACAGGTAAGAAGAAACTGCCATCCTTACTGAGAAACTATGTTGTTTAGCAATTGTTTGAAGGCAGAATAGCAACTTTGATGAATCTAAGTCACTTTCAGTTTGATCAGTGCATGGACAGGAGACTGCTTGGAATCCTGTGAGTATATTTTCCACCTTGAGTTCAGCGGACAAGATAAATAAGATAAATCAATACAGCTTTCTGGTACTTGTTCACAGAGTTCAAAGTCTGCCAGCTTTGTCCAAAAGACAGGGGAGAAGTAAGGGGGCACGGCTGAAAGTGATCTGCCCTTGGCACATCTCTGTTTCTGTTTATGGACCATCTAACATAGAGTTTCTTCCATATTATATTTAAAAGTGACAGTATATTTCTTCCTCTGTTCTTCAGTAAGGCTGAAAGATTACATGGAAGATGCTCATTCAATCATCAACTTTTCTGAGAATCGTCATGGGAAGTACATTCAGCATCCTAGCATTCCAACTGTCATGGAAGTAACATTAGAAATTCAACTAATGTGAATTCTTTCTTCACTGATGACTGAGAATCTCCATAGACATTTTAACATTAGAACTAGATTGCTGTTTCTCTATATGATCTAAATTTTGACGCGTACACCATATCAGCCTTTGACATGAATGTGCTTAGAATGGTTAGAGAGGATTAGAATGTGCTCTATTGATAGTAGAAAACTTTGCATGATATATTTGCATGATATGTTGGTGAAATATATTAAAAAGTGGTGGCAGGTAAGTCAACAGCAGTAAGAATTCATCGTTGATATTGTCTCTCATCTTTTTTTAAAAAACATTTGACCATATATCTTTAAAGTTTAGTAGAAACATGTTTTATTTTTTAAAAATGGGTATACAGTGTCTTATCGTAAGTTCTTCATGATGTGCTGGAAAATTTTAGTCACGATATTTTAGATTTATCTGCCCATATTTTACTGAATTTGGGTGGGCTTTTTTTTTAAAAAAAAAGTTTTAACTTTTATATTATTTTAAACTAGTTTTTTGTATTTTTTTCCTTTAGCCCTATATGTAATAATAATAAAAACAAGGGTAGTAAGGGAAATGTAAAAACAAAACAAAATACAAAATCTGTCTCCTTAACCGAAATTAAACATTTGACACTTTTAAGCTTTTAAAACAGCCATTTTGCCAATTTTGGTGAAGGAACTATACGTGGGACATACCATCATACTAATTCTATATGTAATTATTTCATGTACCTGATTGATGAAATTGGGTGATCCAAACAAAAGATTGTGTGCATATGTATCAATTTGCTGTTAGTGTCATTTACTGGTAGAATGTGTTTGTCCTCCTCAGCCCCACAACCTCTGTCGGGGTAGATATGGGGAACCTGTGAGGATGCAGAAGAAGAGATGAAAATCCCATTGCAGCTCGATTTCCATTGAGGGTTGCTTCAAAGCAGCAACTTTGTTTAGCAAACACATCATGTCACGTATTTGCCACAGATGTGGACCCATCATCAATAGAGGATGGAAAGGATCTACGACAAGCACAATGGTTATTTCAAATCAAATCTTTATTACAATCAAAGACCAATATAAGGGAGGTTGGGGGCAGCAGCTATATACTGCCTCGCATTCTGAAGCCTAATTTAGATCAGAGAAGAATGGGGCAATCAAAATTAATATTTGTCTTCATAAAACATGTAAATTCATTCCTATTGTTTTCCAATGAGGTTGGCACTGCTTCATCATTCTCACTTGTTTCTCTTGGTGTTTTTTTTTCCTCCTATAGAACCAGCTAGGAGAGTTTGTACTCGATTCTATAGTTCCGCCGTTATTTTTTCATCTCCAGTAATGAAACCATTTGCAGTTACCATCAGTGAAAACTGAACAAGATTGCAAGGCAGGAGAATGTGAAAGGCAAGCCCAGGGATGGAGAACTGATTAAATTTCTGCTAGATATAATACGCTGGTAAGTGCAATTGGGGCACTGTCTGGATTCAAAAGTGGCAAGCTAGATGGTTCACCACAGTCAAAGAAGCATTGTCTATGCAGATTCAAAATTTCAAACTGAAGATGCCTGGAAAATCTCACATCCTTGGCCTCACTTAACAAAGAGATGAGTCATCATAGGATGAAATTGTCTGCTTTAGAACTGACTACTCCTCCAATTTTAGAAGGACAACAACTCACAAGTGACAATTCCTCAGGGATTTATTTGCAGAATTTAGTCTTTTCCCATCCCACTTTGACGTGGCTCTGATCTGTAATACACAGTTACGTCCACTGCTATGAAAGATGTACTGTGATATTCTACATAGAAGCAGTAGTAAATTATAAAAGACAAGCTATTGTACAAGAAAAATTCTAGAGAAAATAGAAGGGGCATGGCATCCCCCTTAGAGCTCATGGGTATGTGTGATATAAATGGGATGTAAATATTATTTAGACTAGTTATTACTGAATTTGACTCAGCCAAGTAGGGGTTACCATGAGGGATCTGAAATTGATAATGGAGTGACCAACATGAATATTAGAAATTCCATGTTATATTAAGAACTATGAAATAAGGAATAAAACTCTGTATTTCATTAAAAATGCAAATATTTGACAAGAGGGGACATGCCAGATCTGAGCAAAGTGTGCCCTATGCCATTTGTCATATTTAAAAGTCAGAAGAAATTTGCTTTTGTACCCTTTAAATTATTCATATACTTGTCCTCACAGTTATATCAATATGCATTCCATCAATCCTTGAGTCATCAGAAAAGGATGCCAAAATAAATGGCTCTACCCTGAATGCTGCGCCTGGCACCTGGATGCTGCTCTTATAGAATTGATGCAAGACAAATTCGGGAAGGTGAAAAGTGGATTCTCTCAGTTTGATTTCATCTTCCATCAGCCATCCTCTATCACAGGAGTGTCAAACTCAAGGCCCAAGGGCTGGATCCGGCCTGCAGGGTGCTTAAATCTGCCCATGGGGCCACCCTGGAAACAGCGAGGGACCGGCCAGCGGTGTCTCTGCCAGCAAAAACGGAGCTCAGGTTTTGCTTGCAGAAGGTTGCAGGAGGCCATCGCAGCCGGAAACGGAGCTCGGGAGCCCGTTTTCGCTGGTAGAGCACCCAGGCCACCACAAGTGCCCCCGATACAAATGACGTCAAGCTGGCCATGCCCACCCTGGCCACACACACACACACACACACACACACACACACACAAGGTCAAACACAGCCCTCAATGAAATAGAGTTTGACACCCCTACTCTATCAGCACTCAAAACCACCAGCAGCAGTTCTCTGGTGGAGGAAGGTTGGGCAAGTGTAACTGGTTGCCTGGGACAGGTTTTAGTCTTTTCTGTTCCCCCGAGTACTGGGTCAAAGGGATGGAGAGATGGTCTTTGTTGGTTCCAGTATTCTTCTGGAAAATTGCTAGATCCGTGCCTCCAAACAGACCAACTGACAAGTCACAGGCACAGCAGAGGAGTTGTGAGGGGGGATCAGCAGGCCCCTTTATTGTTTCGCCCAGTATCCCTGCTCTGTGTTTATGTTCTAAAAGCAAATTATTTCTGACTAGGATTTAGCCACGATTGGCACGATAGGAATGGCATGTAATTGAACATGCAGTTGAATGATATTACTATATGGCTTGCTGAGTGAGTAGCCGGTTATGGCTTCATGGCTGACAGCATCATGGACTAATGCATGGAGAACACAAAATACAGGCCCCACAGAGTATGGGGGTCTGGACCCCTTTGTCAGAAGAAGTAGCAAAACCTGTCATTTGGCACACCAGCACCACACAAGAAAATCAGACTGTTTCCAGTTTCATGGAATTTTTATATAGCACAGGACTGGTAATTTCTCCAGAAAACTCTAGGCCTAACTACGAATCTAAACTAGACTCATGTCTAAAAGGCAAATCTGGTGTTCCCTCAAAAGCGCACAGGAAATCCTGGATAATGACTGACCTGTGTATTCCAAAGCATCAGTTCCCCAACCCTGACCATCAGCCATGTTGTGGAGGAAATGTTGTACCCCCAGCAAATGACCGTAGCAGAAAGAGGGCTTTTTGCTATAGAGAGAAGAGGGAAAACATCAAGTTTAAACTGGAAAGCTCCTTTTTGCTGTGGGTTGAGGACAAAAAAGGCAAAAATCAGAAGAATTTTGCCAATTCAAAAGGATTGATGAGGAACTTTGCGCAATGGTTAGTGGATCGTGAAAAGAAGCCCAAACCATGGCTTTGGTCTTTTTTGGGAACTGTATGATGTCATATAATGGTCAAGAAGTTTCAACCAGCCATGTACAGCTAAGGCAATTACTGTTATATTTATTCAGAAAAAAATGGGTTTTTTTAAATAAATACACAGATGTCTGGTTTTGAATTGGGATCCATTTACCTGAAATCTTTTTATAGGTCTATGAATTTTCACAATCCACGGTTTATCTATCATTGGAAGCGGTAGCACTTATGAAATATTTGGACAGTAGATTGTGAAATGTTCCTTAATGGAAAAGCTAGCATCCGTGCTGTATTTCTTTAGATTCTTTTACGCATATGAACACAGCTATAATATTATGATGTCTTGGAGCCATATTTATGTTGGATCAACTCCTGTATCTCTGAATATCAGTACTGGCAAGAGGCCAGTGGCAAGCAATTAAATTTCATGAAAATGTGGACAGTTGTGGTAGCAATGGTGATACAATCCCAAACCCGTTTTTCTTCCCATGCATGTCAGCAATCTCCTTTAAATCTTGCATGTGTAAGCAGTCTGTAGAAGATAAATTGATGCCCTGGGTACTGTTCTGCTGTTTGATTGTCCATGCTATAGGCTAAGGAGGAGGTCAGACAAGGGCACCCCACTTCCTTTGCACACTGCTCTCTGCCAGCTTTAGACTGTGCATCCCTTCATCATCTGATTACTGATCTGCTGCTCTGCTGAGAACAGGAAAATGTACAGGTAGTCCTCGACTTACAACCACAATTGAGCCCAAAATTTATGTTGATAAGTGAAACATTTGTTAAGGGCCTTGGGAACGCAGAGCAGGATGGAGTCCTTTAAATGGCTCATGTGATGTGTTGTCGCTGGGGTGGGGGGCGGCGAGTTATTTTATTATTTTATTATATTATTTTATTAATTTATCATATGATTCTCTCTTTTATTAGCCATGTGCAAATAGGCGGCAATATAAATTTCCTAAAATAAATAAATAAATAAAATAAGTTAATTTTGCCTCATATGACGACCTTTCTTGCCCCAGTTGTTAAGTGAATTACTGCAGTTGTTACGTTAGTAGCACCGTTGTTAAGTGAATCTGGTTTCCCCATTGACTTTGCTTGTCAGAAGGTCGCAGAAGCTGATCGCATGACCCCAAGGCACTGCCACCGTCATAAATATGAGTCAGTTGCCAAGCGTCTGAATTTTGATCATGTGATCATGGGGATGGTGCAGCGGTCATAAGTGTGAAAAATGGATGTAAGTCGCTTTTTTCAGTGTCGCTGTAACTTCGAACAGTTACTCAATGAACTGCTGTAAGTCAAGGACTACTTGTGTCGCGTTTCCCACAGGTGGAGGATTGAGAAGGATTCCAAAGACAGCAGAGAGATGCCAATCTAGAATAGAAATTATGGAATGCTTATGATACTGTCTGTCAGATCATAACAATAAGAAACCCCAGGCCAGAGAAATAGAAAGATTTGCAGCTAAAATCTGAAGAGAAATCCCTAAGTGGGAAACATTTAATTTAATTTTAATTTAATTTCAAACTTATATACCGCCCTTCTCCCTGAGGACTCAGGGCGGTGTACAGCCAGAGTTAAAAAACATGAAATACAAACATTAAAAACAATTAAAAATAAATATAAATTTGGCCCCATAATTTAAAAAGTGACAAACCAATTAAAACATTTTAAAAAATTTTAAGCCAGCCCGGCTTGCTGGAAGAGATAGGTTTTAAGGGCACGGCGGAAGGCACCGAGGTCTTGGATTCTCCTCATCTCTGGGGACAGCTGATTCCAGAGGGTAGGTGCCCCCACAGAGAAGGCTTTCCCCCTGTGGGTCACCAGCCTACATTGTTTGGCTGATGGCACCCTGAGGAGGCCCTCTCTGTGGGAACGTATAGGTTGATGGGAGGTCATCGGTAGCAGCAGGCGGTCTCGAAGATAACTAGGCCATATGCCATGGAGCGCTTTAAAGGTGATAACCAAAACCTTGAAGCGCACCTGGAAGACCATGCTGGGGGTGTTCAGCCTGCAGCCTGTGCATGTTGACAGGGTCCATCTCATTCTCAGATAGAAAAGATCACAAATTCTGAATCACTCTTTCTGTCTGAGTTTCAGCACTTGATATAAAAAGGGTCCCCAACTCCCAGTCCATGGACTTGGCACCGGGCCACAGCATGCCAAAAACCGGTCCACTCAAAACAGTGGTGGGATCCTTACAGTTTAACAACCTGTTCGGTGATCGTGCACTTCACTACACGCATGTGCGCAGTTCAATGAAAATTCACCTTCCGCGTTAGTGCTAGGGAATTAAAACAGCTGAGGTGCAGCAATCCTCTTTGCCACACTAATCAGCTGTGAAGATAAAGGTAAGTAAAGCGCAGGGACGAGCGGGTGGGCCCAGCTGATTGTTGGAGCGAACCGGTTCGCTCCCAGCTGATTGTCGGAGCTACCGGTTCACCCAAACCGGTCCGAACCGGTAGAATCCCACCCCTGCACCCAAACAAGAGAAGCCTCAACTGCGGGATTCAGGCAGCACACAAAACCACTCCCCCTCTGGTCTGCGGAAAAATCTCTCTGTATAGTACCGGTCCCTGGTGCCCAAAAGGTTGGGGGGCTCTGTAATATAAGGTCATGAATCTTCTTTGGAAGCTGAACCTTTCTGCTCTCTTCTCAAGTGAGCCTTGAAAACTGGAACCTCTCCCAATGTAAGGGTTAAGCAGAAGAGAAACACGGGGCTTCAAAGTAGTGTGAACACACCAGGGATGCATGCCTTTTTCTGGGCTGAGGGGCCACCCTCGGCTTTTGGCTGGTGGTGCCAGGAACTGCAGTTGAAAAAGGAGAAGGTGGAGCTAGAATGGAACCTAAATTTGATTTCATTTAATTAAAATTAAATATAGGTAATGTGATTACTCCATTGCAAAGGTCTTTGGCTAAAAGCAAATTAAGTATAACTAACAATGTAAATAATGTATGACTCTCCAGTGTCGAACTGAATAATTTTCTCCCGCCTTATTAAATATTATATTTTGATCACAGCAGTGGGAGGTCTCTGAGAACTGCGTCCAAACTTTGGGAAGCTGCATGCAGCTCCCTCAAGCCAACTGTTACCTGAATCAAGGCATGAAAAACTCCAATCCAGTGGTGGGATTCAGCCAGTTCGCACTACTTCGGGAGAACCGGTTGTTAACTTTCTGAGCAGTTTTGTAAACTGGTTGTTGGAAGAAATCATCAGGGCAGAGAACCGGTTGTTAAATTACTTGAATCCCACCACTGCTCCAATCTAAATGGTTGCTTTCCATGAATCTCAGTTTGGGACCTTGAACAAGTCTCTAGCTTTAGCTCAGTCTACCTGCTGGAGGTATGGTGAACTTAAAGGCCAAATAACACAAGTAGCAGAGAGAATGAAATATGCAAGTGGTAGAAGAAGCTGACAGAGCTCATGATAGGAATGTGTAAGCCATGTCTATTAGAACTGTGGTGGCGCAGTTGTTAGAAGACAGTATTGCAGGCTAACTCACTGCTCACTGCCAGAAGTTCGATCTTGACCGACTCAATATTGACTCAGGCTTCCATCCTTCCAATGGATGGTAAAATGAGGTCCCAGATTGTTGGGGGCATTATGCTGACTCTGTAAACCATTTAGAGAGGGTTGTAAAAGCACTATGAAGCAGTATATAAGTCTAAGTGCTATTGCTATTGCTATTATCTGCAGCTAAAGACTACAATGACAAATAGATTTAACTATATTAGGTAAAGAAAAGAATGCAGTTTCGCCTACTTAAAGAGTTTTCAGGTACTAAAATAATTCTTTTGTGACTTTTCAGTTAACTGATGGATGGTGCATTTTAGTTGGTAAAGAGACGGAACTGTTTCCCTGAGTTTCTCACATCATGAATACTGCACATCAAGAGCCCAATCAGTCCAGTGTTTAGAAACTGCAGACAAAGGTAGACCAGTCAAAGGCAGCACATAATTATTTGTAATTTAGCCAAGTGATGCTGAGCTATTCAAATTCTCCTCTTTACGTGCTTCAAGGCACCGGGCTGCAAAGTAGTTTGTTGGTTAGGTTTTGGTGGCCTGTGGTTGTTGTTCTGCTTTGGTAAAATTTAAAAATCATGTATAACAAGGTTGGGTAGAATTTAAAAATCGTGTATAACAAAAATTGATACCTTGGGGAGCATTTTTCCCCATACTATCTAATTAAATGTAATAGCAATTTGTGTAACATATGATCACATTTTTCATCAGATCTCCTTTTAAATTTTTCATTATCTTGATAATTAACCAAATGTGTGCCATCCTTGGACTGTTTACAGCTCCGTAGTGTTCTATAACAGAAGGCTATCTCTCCCTCCCTGCAGCTCTCCACCCCCCCCCCCAATTATTTTCCAGAAACATGAAGGAGCAAATTGCAGTATTATATCCTTTTTTAATGTCTGAAATATCCCAGGGGTGTGTGTGTGTGTGTGTGTGTGTGTGTGTGCCGTCAAACTAGGAGATATGTTTCTACAGGTAAATGGAAAGAGTTTCTCGCTTTAATCGTATTTGAATTTCATTTCATTTGATTAAAGTGGGGAAGTGGGAGGGGGAAATTAAACAAAAGAATTTGAAATGGAAGGGAAGGGAAGGGATGGCTCGCTGCAAGGAAAGTGAAGACAGTAGCTGATACAATTTTCCTAAGCACAATGCTGCCAGACCTAATAGGGCAAGCTGCGGTTTGAATGGATGATATCTTCAGATTTTGTAATGCTAAAGGACTTATCAAGGTTCCTCTTTTTTTTTTTTTAAAGCAAGGCAGATAAGGGAATCTAAAGTTATGTCAAACAAATTACATTTTGGTTATTAGCGGCTAGTTTGTAAATATCAAAGACCCACTTCTTACAGTGCTTGGAGCTCCATTTGCATGCTGATGAAATGCGAGTGGTTGGCTGTGAACCCGTCGGGTTATCTCTAGTGGAACAGTGGGGAGCTGCAGGATCAGACGGTTGAGCATCTGACCCACTCCGGAGTCCAAGCTGCAGACCTCTTCTATTCACTTTCTTCACAACAATTAAAATATGCAAAGTGATAATTTTCCTTAAGTAGCCTTAAATGTGCGATCTATTTAAATGGGAGGGAAAATTGCCTGAAGCTTCTGGTGCGAGGGACAAAAAGAGAATAAATTATGCAAATAACAGGAAAAGGACTCTACCACTTGAACGCCTAATTTTCCTGTAATAAGCATACTGTTTCATTTAATTTTTTGCCTCTTATTAAAAGTGACAGTTCTTTTTGCACTGTCTGATGGTTATATCTGACACAAGCAAGGGGAAATGACTGCTAGACTAAATGCTAAAGCGGTTTGGTAGCTTTTTTCCCGATGATGGTTACATTCACAAAGTAATTATGCACTGAAGAGTCGAGAAATAAGGTTTAATTACACAGTAATCGCTTCTGATGGACACGGCAGAAGTGTGAACACCGCCAGACTGCAATCCATCAATGACAAACCCCTGGCCACTTTTAATTCCTCCTCATTTGCATCATAACCTCCGCACCAAGTTGCACAAATGCTGTTAAATGTTAATAGGAGCTGTCTCTCCACTCAAAATGAATGCTTAAGCTGTTTCATTTTTTTTTCCTCCTCCACCTCAGACCTTCCAACCAGCTCCTCTCTGAGAGCAGGCATTAAGCACAGAGCATGGTGCATGGTCACTGTTGTGCTAATTGGGAGCAACACTTAAAGTTTTATCTCTCAAGCGCTAATAATGCACAGTGCTGACAAACCAGTGAATAAGTAATGGACAGAAGTTGGGGGGGGGAAGTGAAGGGAGAAGGCAAACGGCATGCGTGGAATGAAAAATGCAGTTGGGGCTGTTGTTCAGTGGCTCGCTATTTGATTAGGCCCTGTAGACATATTTAATCCAGATCCTTGGGGAATGCAAGACAAAATTACATCTTCATCTCATCAAACATTCAGCCATATTTAAGCATTAGCTGATCAAGCTTTTTATTGTCTTTCTTACAGCTCTGCCAAGCTCCACATTCTTCATTCAAAAGGACTGACAAAGACTTCAGCCTAAACTCAGCACTTTGGGAGGCAAACAGGGCGAGGGAGAGGAAGCCCTTCACTGTGTCATGTTATCTTGTCTTTTTTTTTTCTTGTTCTTCTTCTTCTCCCCTGTTTAATTTGTTTAGCATTTCTGAATTCTTCTATTCTCCCTCCCCATCCCATCTTCCAACCCTCTGCTTCGTCATCACCCACACTTGAACCACCCAATGTCCTGAGACGGTTCTATCTCATTAATTTTCAAATGCTTCTTTTTCTACGAAGCAGTCGGCATCTTTTTTGTCCTGACTTAGAGAAAGCTTCACCTGCTGCTTATCCACCAGCGGGTTCCGCTGTCTGCTCCATGGCACAGGCAAGATAATCTGTAAGCAGCCAGCAAAGTTTAACAGTAGAGTCCAATGTGACAAAAAAAAAGCCTCTCTCTCTCTCTCTCTCTCTTTTCCCTGCATGAAGATTGAGAATTAACAACACCTTTCAGTGCATAATAGTTAAGCCTTTATCACTTCAGGAGCTGCTGATAAGGTTAAGAACACTAGACAAACTGTTCATTAGTGGGAAGACTTGCCTTTTATATTCAAGACTGCTGGGGACTGGAGTTCCTTTAGTGAGCAATACACCCCTAGCATTTGAAGAAAAGGGAAAAAAAACCACATACACACTAATCAAATGAATGTGGGAAAACACGCATGGTGGGTGGATTCTTTCCCTGATTCACGTTACACGTGGCCACGAATTTTGTGTTCAGCAAGGCAATGAAAACTGAAACCTCCTATCGATGTTGTCTACTTAGGCTTCTCAACTTGTCAGCATATGCTAGCTTGGTCTACTTGCTGATGCCAAGTGCTCTTACTCTGACCCAGGGTGATTCTTCAGAGTGCAAGCTCCCTTCCTCACTGAGGGCTAGGACAAGGAAGGACATCTGCTTCTGCTCACTGGGTACCAAAGGTAGATCAACCAGCACACAGAGAACAAGAAGTGGTTGGCGCCCCTGGCAGACAATTCAAACAGTGAGTCAGAGAGACAGTTTAGTTCTAGTGGTTAAGGTATCAGGCTAGAAACTGGGAGATTGTGAGTTCTAGTCCTGCCTTAGGGATGAAACTTGTGTGGATTGATGTTTTGGGGAAAATAGGAGAAGGAAGGAGCATGAGGGATGTTTGCCACCTTTGAGTTATTTGTAAAAATAATAAAGGTGGGATAAAAATAAATAAAACACCTCCATAATTGGTTGCTTGCGATCCATCACTTCTAGCTGAGTTGTATTGACTGAGTTGAACAGAGCTTAGGGCCGCTTCAAGCTTGTATCAAAGCCCACAGCATAAACTTGGTTGATCTCCCAAGTCGTCCTCTGGCATCCTTGTGATTTGCTGCAAATGGGGCTGCTCTGCAGATACTTTCCTCATCATTGTTTCCCAGTGAAGACATCCTTTCCCAGCCACTTTCACTGGCCCAGCCTTGTCAGTGCTGTGTTCTCTGCTTGAGGAGGATTGATGGTGGCTTCTTCACATGGCCAGCTTCTGTTCATGTATCCAGAGTCTCCATTTTTTTCAGTGTGGCCATATCCTATGAATCTGGTCCCGCCAACGTAAGTTTTGAATGCCTGACAGCTGCTTGATTCAGTAGATTATAAATCGGTTTCGGTCTACAGCAAGGTGTACCAAACCTCTCCCTTGGTGCAGTCAGAGTCCAGGGGAGATGTGAAGAACCTTTTAAATGTACAAAGTTACAATAAATCCTCATTTCCCCAAATTTCATTTTGTTTTCATTGTTCCTTTGGGTTCATTCGGGTGTTTGGATTATGGGAGGTGTGTACATCATGATTACACTAAAGAGAGGTATGATGACAAAGAGATTAGGAATCCCTGGTCTATGGGAAGCAGGCTTAGCCACAGTAATTTTAATTGACCTTTTGATGAGGCACAGATAACAGTGGTACCTCAATAACTGACTGCTTCAAAACTTGTCGAATTTGGTACTTGGTGCATTTTGACGTGAAAATGTTATCCAAGTACTCGACTTTTTTTAAAAAAAAAATTTAAATTTTCAAACAAAAATAACATAAAAACATCATCCTTTCAAACAATTACAGACAGTGTTTTGGTCGGTTAACATCCTTTCATGTCCCAAAATCTTCAAAATATCAATATATGACACATGTTTTTTCCCCCTAAAAGAAAACAAGTGTTTATACATTTTATCTTAATTTCATTTCCAAGTACTTGACTTTTGTTCAGTATTCAGTGCGTTGCTATAGGAAGAGAGGGACGTCTGTGTGGAATAGACAGGAAGTCAGCCATGGTAGGAAGGTCACTGACATAGAAAAAGGGACAGACAGAAAGTTCGAAACAAAGGGTTACATGTTAAGTCTGAATGCTATGTATGAAGGCTATCGCTTAATGCATTGTAAGCCGCCCTGAGTCTCCGGAGAAGGGCGGCATATAAATCAATTTTTTTTAAAAAAAGTCATGTGGGTTGTTTGGGACTCATCCTTTTTAGTACCCGTCATACCTCCCAAGACCAATTAATGCCAAGTACTGAGATACCACTGTATTCCAAATGTAACAGTGACTGAGTTCATCACATCTGAATAAGAAGTCAGTGAAAATGTTCAAAGTTCCTGCAATTTCTGCTTAATCTAAGCCAGTTACTTAATCTGTCAGACAGGCCAGTGTTATAAAACCAATGGGCATGGTTCTGGGTTCCCTCTCATGTATATATTTATATATATATTTATTATATTTATATACCGCCCTTCTCCCCGAAGGGACTCATGTATGAAGTTAACTGTGGGCAAAGAATGTTAGAATAGGTACCCCAAAGCCTATAATGAAGAAAAGTTGATGGCCAAGCAACTGGATAGCTATCAAGAGAGTCAGCACATTATTTTCAAGAATTATTAGTCATTCCTATTCATCAAAGAAGACCAGATTGCATTGTCCAAACTTTCTTCTTCTTCTTCTTCTTCTTCTTCTTCTTCTTCTTCTTCTTCTTCTTCTTCTTCTTCTTCTTCTTCTTCCTCTTCTTCTTCTTCTTCTTCTTCTTCTTCCTCTTCTTCCTCCTCCTCCTCCTCTTCTTCTTCTTCTTCCTCTTCTTCTTCTTCTTCCTCTTCTTCTTCTTCTTCTTCTTCTTCTTC
>WNWU01000006.1:25965151-25975151 GCA_012654045.1 Ptyas mucosa | reverse complement strand
ATATATCCCCAATTTTTTTAAAATTTGATTTATATGCCGCCTTTCTCCGGAGACTCAGGGTGGCTTACAATGCGTTAAGCAATAGCCTTCATACTTTTGTATATATTTATACAAAGTCAGCTTATTGCCCCCACAATCTGGGTCCTCATTTTACCTACCTTTGAAAGGATGGAAGGCTGAGTCAACCTTGAGCTTGATGAGATTTGAACTTGCAGTAATTGCCGGCAGCTGATGTTAATAACAGTGCTTTAGTCTGCTGCTCCACCAGGGCTCAAAAACAATTTTGGGAGTCTGTCTTTTATCCAGAGAATCATTAAAATGTATGTTTTCAGTGGGGTGTATCAAGCCAAGTTGTCACTGCCATAAGAATCATTGTCTAGATTGGTCATGAATAAACAGTTGTCAATAATTCTGTTTCAAAAGCTTCATTACAAATACATTCAGTTGCAGATTCTACAAGGGTTACTAGAACTTTCTGCTAATACAATTCTGTCTGGCTAGGCAATCAAGAATCAAATATAGCCCCTAAAAGAAAACTAAATTGCTTACAAATAGAAAAGATGTTTCAAGGTAACCATGGATCTTAAAAGTTGTAGCTCCTTATTAGATTCTTAAATGACACAGTTAAGATGGATTGTGAAGCTGTAACATATTACAGCTGTTTCTTTAGGAGGAAAATTTAGTTTGTCAAATTTTTGCCACTGTTTGGCATTTGTGTGTTTCTTTTTATCTTCTGCTTTACAATTGTTTTAGGAGTTGCTGCCTCTTCATCACCACTCCAACCTTCATAAAAAAAAAACCCAAAGACCATGAGAATGATTACTTTTATGCATGGTCAATTGGTGTAACATAGCGATTCATGCTGTGATTCCAAGTATGAATTTTACTTCATTCGTGCTCCCATTGACACTGATCTTGGCACTGCCAGGCTCTTTGCTCAATCTGATGTCTGATTTTTTTTTATATAAGAAAATAGATGGTTTTGAATTTCAATAAAATTAGATGTTGTAAGGCCAAGCACCAATTTCAAGTACCTTTGGCCCGTACAAGTGGCCCATAGGTAGCCCAACTCACCTTTCATGGTTGTTATGGGGGAAAATAAGAGGAGAAAGGTATGATGGATAGGTTTGCCATCTTATTTGTAAAAATAATAAAGGTGGGGTGGATGGATAGATAGATAGATAGATAGATGGATGGATGGATAGATAGATATAGAGATATATAGATTATAGATATAGAAATAGAAATAGAAATAGATATAGATATACCCTGTTTCCCCGAAAATAAGACATCCCCTGATAATAAGCCCAATCAGGCTTTTGAGCACATGCTCTAAAATAAGCCTCCACCCGAAAATAAGCCCTCCCTGAAAATATTTAAACGCAGAGCTGGAAATCAAGTAAGATGGCAAGAGGAACTCCATACATACAGCTGGATTAGAGAAACATGAATCAGCCTGGATGACTTGAGGAGAAAATAAGAAGCATCTGAGTAATTTCCTTCCATAAAATGAATGTTTTTCCCCCCCAGGGATGAGGATGCTGTACTATAAATACTACCTGGTATACTAAGGTGCCTATTGTGATGGTTTTCCAGAAATGGGTTAAAGACAGAATTGTTCTGGAGAGCTTTCAGGAAATGAAGAAAGCAAATATTATTGGTCTGTAGGTAAGATTATTTCAGTATTATGAATTTATACCTGTTATTCTCATGATTTATTATGCTTTTATAGATTATTTTCACTAGTATTCTATTATGTGATTATAGAGGAAAGAGAAAGAAAGAAAGAAAGAAAGAAAGAAAGAAAGAAAGAAAGAAAGAAGAAAGAAAGCCTAATTCTTATTACAATATTATATATTTTCTATATTTAAAGAGATGTTTTTCAAATCCACAATTAACATTCTTGCCACCAACAAAGCTTGCTAATCCTTGTTAATCACCAGAGAAAAAATAATCCTGCACATCAGAGAGTTTATTCAGAAAACCATCTTGAACACTGATGCAATTTTAAAATTGCCGAACATGTTTGTAAAAATGACATGAGTTACACAATAGTGTGATGTCACCTTCTTGATTAGTGTTGAACTATTGAGCAATTGAAGTTCAATTTAGATGGGAAGTTCACACAAGAACTATATAAAGGTTCTACAAACCTTATACCTGTAAAAATATTCAATTTTTTCCCCTAAAGTTAAAGCAAGGATTTTTCAAACCAAGATTGATATTTTTCAGAGATTTTAGTGAACTTCAGGTTTTTGTACAACTTTATCACTGTCTGCGTAAAAAACTAAACATTCATCTGCTCCTTAAGTAGATCTATTAAAATTATTCTAAAGTATATAATAAGGCTATTTTCCTTACACATATTGCATTAATTGATAATTGTTCTCGGTTTAACACAGCCAGGAAATCCAGAGGGAATTGAGAGTAGATTCACTACCTATCCCACCATCTGAAATAGACATTTTCTGCAAAGATGGAAGCAATTTCAGTATCCTTTAGGTGCCCTTATAATACAGAACTACATGTCATTGTTTAGCAATCATAATTGGGACTGGTAGCACTAGTAGCATTAACTGACAAGTTCATTAAGTGGAAAATCATGTGATTGTGACTGTGCTTATGATTTCACTTCAGTTTTCCTTTTCCACTGAGATAAGGGAATTAATAGTTGTATTTACGTTCATTGAAGAGAAAGGGATTAGAAGAGAGTAAGTCAGCACACAATGGGAAATACACATTGAAAGGAGCAATGTGTATTTCTTATTGTGCCAGTTCTGCCTAGTATGCTTGCAGCTGAGAGCCACTGAGGAGACAAACAAAATCCAAAGGTGTGAAAATGATTAAAGTCTTGTCAGTTAGAGGCAGCAACCAGAACTGAATTTGTTCACTTGTAGTTTTTAGGGATGCACTGTATGGTGAAGAAAAGCAGCTTAAGGAGAGGTAGCTTATTTAGGCAAACTCTCCTCTGTGAGGGGGGAAAACGGGGTGAGGCATAGGACAATGCATATTAACTGACTGAAATAGTGGATACATGCTACAAAGGTCATAAATGTGAGCATTGGTAACAAAGTTACTTTTTCATTGCTATCATAATTTCAAATACTTGCTGCTCAAGGCACTAGCCAAGTGAGATCTGCCTATATATTTAATAAGAGTTGCAAATTATTGGATAAGTTTATAATTATTAATAGAGAGTATAGTATTTAAGTAGTGGTTAAGTTGTTGGACTAGGTCTAGGGAGATCCAGCTTCAAATCAGCCATGGAAGTGGTTGATTTGAGGCCAGTCACTGTTTTTCTGCCAAATTTTCTACATCGGGTTTTTGGTGTGGGTAAACAGAAGAAAAGAATTTTAGATTATTTATCTTGAGCAATAGGAAGGAAGATGAGATACAAGTAGGAATCATTCATAATAATGGATTCAACACATTTTCATTTACTATTTACTGGCAAGTAATAATAGACTTGCAAATATTTGGAAAGGGATGTGAAACTATAATTGTTTATTTTTTAAGCACACTAAGATATGGAGAATATGTGATACTTATTTTTTTAAGTGATGATATTGCAGTGATTAAATATTTTGTCTAGTGTTAAAACACATCACTTCCCACTCATGTTGGAAGCATCAAAGCACTTCCAGGTTGAAAGAATTAGTGACATCACTGTCACGTGGGGGACACCCAGTTGGGGGCTCCTTTCATATCCCTGGAAGAAGCTGGAGGAAAGGGTGGGAGTTCACCCTGCCCCACAACAGTACTCAGAACATGGGCTTGCCTCCAACCCAGCATCCTAAGCACATGAGCCACCTTAGGAGCATGGCCTTAAGACAATTACCAAAGAGTTCAATGATAAAAATATTATCATTGGGGCTTATATTTTAATCAATTGAGAACTATGAACATTGACAACTCCTGATTTCCTCCTATTTGCTCCAAGAGGTAAATTTAGAATCTTTCTACTCCATTTGAACCTCAGCAGAAACATCTAAAAAGTTGCCTTCTGAAAGCCAGAAGCTGCACATTTTCATCTCTAACGATTTTGGTTCGCATAAGGGACTGGGCTACAAAATTTCATAAATGTGGGGAAGGAGAACTCTGAAAGAGCATCTTATGATTTCTACACTAGGATTGGAAGAGACAGAAATAATATTACCAGAGACTCTGTTGAACTCTTAACCCACCCTTTGCCCTTTGCGAATCAATAGTGTTCAGTTTAGACTCTAGATAACCTGGATCAGGAAATGGTCTTCTAAAGGTTGGAGTGTATTCCATTGGTCTTCAAATGTGTTGTTACCAGAGCTTGATTTTGTTGGTACCAGAGCTTGATTAGTTATAACTAAAGGAAGAAGAATATTCATGATTGGAAGATAATCATATTGGTTAAAAGCGCCTATTAACTGATAACAGTTGTACAGCTTTGAACATATTTACCTTGATACGGTAGTAAAACAACCATCTATAAGTACACATTGATGGATTTCTATTCATGTAAAACTGCCTGGCTGCAATCTGCTCATAAATTCCTCCCCACTCACATTCTTCAGTGCCATTTATGTTTTTGCTAATATCAATACAACACAATCAAAGTTGAAAAATAGCTTCACCTTATATTGGTTCCACGTCAGCATGGTAATAAATGACACTTTGTTCCTTCCTATAATAGTGTATAATATAATGTATATGGAGATTATATGTAGAAGAAATAATCGAATCAGTATGGCTACAGAAATATTTTTGATTTTATATGTCCTCATAATGCACCGGTAGGTATTTCTTGTTAACTTGAAGATCCAGACAGATAAACTTTTGTTTATAGGCTGCTATATAAATCTTATCTCCATTTGGGTTTTTTTTGGGGGGGGGGGGGGGTTGAATGAATATATCCAGTTCAAGTTTATGAACTCTATACAGTTTATGCTCCTGGGGAGGAAAGCTATGGCAAATCTAGACAGCGTACTAAAAAGCAGAGACATCACTTTGCCAACCAAAGTGCATATAGTCAAGGCTATGGTTTTCCCAGTTGCAATGTATGGCTGTGAAAGTTGGACCATAAGGAATGCTGAGCGCCAAAGAACTGAGGCCTTTGAACTATGATGCTGGAGAAGACTCCTGCAAGTCCCTTGGACTGCAAGGCGATCAAACCGGTCAGTCCTAGAGGAGATCAACCCTGACTGCTCTTTAGAAGGCCAGATCCTGAAGATGAAACTCAAATACTTTGGCCACCTAATGAGAAAGAAGGACTCACTGGAGAAGAGCCTAATTCTGGGAAAGATCGAGGGCAAAAGAAGAAGGGGACGACAGAGAATGAAATGGCTAGATGGAGTCACTGAAGCAGTAGGCGTGAGCTTAAATGGACTCCAGAGGATGGTAGAGGACAGGAAGGCCTGGAGGAATGTTGTCCATGGGGTCACGATGGGTTGGACATGACTTCGCAACTAACAACAACAACAACAATCCAGTTCAAACTGAAGATATTTTGATATTAATTCTAAGTTTTAATAGCAATAATAGATGTAAAACATTATATTTTTGCTTACAGGACATTATACAAAACTTGTACAGAGACCTAAACCAAGTGATTCAGTATAACAATTTGGACTTAACCTTCTGCTCACTGTAGATGCTTAATCTAATAGATGCTCCTGATGAATGGAAAGAATGGGGCAATTTCTGCTGATTCTCTTTTTACCTAGACCTGTCGGCAGGAGTGTCATCTGAATAGAATCCTCATTTCAGAATCCAAGTCTTTTTTGATTCCTGCCCAGCTGTGAGGAATAAACAAAGCTCAAATCAGTTTAGAAGTAGCACTTCTCAGCTCTTAGGTAATAATAGTGTTCTTTTTAGAATGGGGACTACACTAAATGCATGGAATTGTTCTTCCCCAAAGCCTACAAAGTTGTGTATCCTTGACTCTTGGGAAGCCTGTCTCTCAGATGTGATCCCCTCCCCACCCTATAAAAAGATGAGAATCCACCAGTAACTTTGAGAAAGACATAACATAATACACCTTCCGCTCTGTTGACTCTTAGAAGAACAAAAGAAGTTTTCTGGATTCTTGTGAGAATCCCGTAGGGAATGAACTCTTAGTGCAAAACTGTCTTTTCTGCTTACTATTGGCAGACAGGGAGTTCTTATTCTTTCTCTCCAACCAACCCCCTCCCCTCTGTTTTTTTGTCACAATGGCATTCCACTTTGCTGATTTACTAGATATAAGATAGCTAAATCTGAACTTATTCTACATTTTTTATTATCTGCTGCCCCTGCAGTAAATATTATCCTTATAACCTTATGCATGGAATTTAAACACAAAGATTTTCTTCTGCTTATGTTATTTACACAGGGTTCTTGTTCAAGGTTCAGAAATAATAAACAAATGTGTGGCAACTATAGCCCTCTCTTTAAAAAAAAAGTTTATTTGAAAACGCAAAAAACAAAACAAAACAAAACTGTAGGCTGCTTGAATTCTCAGCTGTTGGTTTGGTGGCAGTATCAATTCTACACTTTTGGAATAAATTTTATTAAGGCATTGCATGTCTCTGCTTTACAAGTCAATTTAGTGAATAAATATGAAATAGGGTAAAATGCTCCCTCCACTCCCTGATTCTGTTATAATTATGTAGGAATTAAACCAGTAAAAATGTAGATTGAACCCTGGGCTTAATTGGTTTATGTTTAAAGATTCTTTGATCAGTGATAACAGAAATATATATTAACATGTTGCATTTTAAAGTGATGCTGCCTTTCATTAATCAAGTGTCTGTATGGTTGATTAATTTGAACAAGGTTTAAATTGCTATGAAAATTTATCATTCATAGCCATGATCTCCATTTACATATATGTTAATTATGGTAAATGTAATCTTTTTCTGAATCCTTTGGGCTGAATACTAAAAAGACATTGTGATCACAGAAAGGACCTACTTTTCTATTACAATGTGGAATTTGGTCTGCTTCTCTTGGACATATAAAAGCATTTAACAGTGAAGACAAGTTTATATTTCAAGTGATCTTTAACCATTCACCATTTTCAATGTTGCTTTCCTCCTTCCCTTTTTTTTAAAGGGAAAAACTTTAATTGTTAAAGCTGGTCTGATGAAAGGGAAAATAGGTACGTTCCTTCCAACTCTAAAATATTTTGAACTATTTCCCCATTTTAGTTGCTTAATTAGTAAGCATATTATGTTTTTTCTGTTTCTCTCCCTTCAGAAAACAGAAGTTAGCAAATCTGAAGTGTCTGCAATACAATAAAAATTAATTACATTGCAGGCGATAGACACCCCTGAGGTTTATAGTCCGTTAAGATGTATTAAAAAGAATATCTCTGGGCAAAATATAGCAATGGAGAAATGATACTAAAGATATTGGTATGGTTAAATGCAAATAAATATATTTCACCCTCCTCATTTAAAACCTCCAAGAAACAGCAAAAACGTATTGGGTGGCTGTAAAAGCCATAAAAGAAGAATACATATCTATCTATCTATCCCTGGCAATAGTTTAGAGAGGGAGCAGCTATTAGGAAATGAGAAAATCCATTCATTTGTGTTCATCCATGGAAATCAACATATTAAGCAAGCAAATTGTCCTAGTAAAGAAAGATTCATTTTAATGTAATTCATGTTGTATAATGATTTCCTGTCATGGCTTGCAGAAGCAGTGATTTCGAATGAATGTGTTCTATTAAATGTTGCTATGTCCCAGCAATAGGTTTCTTTATATAGAACTTGTACAGTTTGGAAATGGAGAGGTACTAAAAGTTAAGTTATGGGCCACATGTCTATGGAGATTCTCAGTTATCCAGGTCACCGTTGTCCCAAAGGTGTTTTTTCAAATGGCAACTGGACTTCCTTTGTTTTTCCTTGAAGACGTTTCGCTTCTCATTCAAGAAGCTTCTTCAGTTCTGAATTGAAGATTCACGACAGGCCACAGAACTCTTCAAATGCAGACAAAGGGAAGAGACCAGGGGTGGGTTCTAAAATTTTTTACTACTGGTTCTGTGGGTGTGGCTTATTTTATGGGCGTGGCTTGATGATCATGTGACAATTATTTAGGATTTAGCAGAGGTACTGGTCTACCAGGCTTTTAACTGCTTGCAGAGCTGTACCGATTTACCGATTTATTTTTTGCAGACACTGGTCTACCCATTTATTTTTGCAGGCACTGATCTACTCATGTATTTTTGCAGGCACTGATCTACTCATGTATTTTTGCAGGCACTGGTCTACCCATTTGCTTTCTTTTAACACTGATCAGCTGTAGGGCAGCCCTTTGAAGCCCCGCGACAAGAGTTTAAACAGTTTTTTTCCCTCTAGCCATCAACTGGGACTCAGGAAGCAGCAATAGATTGGGGGAGGGGCCAAATAAAAGGTAAGAATAATGTGGGGGGTGGGGGGCCAGAACCGATTCGGTGACGTCATATTGTCACCGCAACCGGCTCGGGAGAACCGGGCCGAACCAGGAGGAACCCACCACTGGAAGAGACCAAATATTTTGAGATTTGGTTTTTTAAAAAAAACAAGGTCTTTTAAAATATATAGGGAAGGAAGTCCAGTTGATTCTTGAAAAAGAACCTTTGGGACTAATGTTGTCTTTCTTAAGTTTATAAACAGTATTTTATAGCGTTTCATATATTCTTTTGGCACTTCCAATCTTGTCTTCAATCTCACTTTCTATCTGTCCTTTAATCCCCCTTCTTTTCTGCTTATGGCTGTGTTGCCCGAGCTTAGTGAATCACAGAAGCATAGTTATAAATCAGCAAGTGGGATTCCACATGATTTTTGATTTCTTGATTTGAGTTCTGAAAACAAAGTGCACACGTGGCCAAGGTTCAAATAAAACATTGCCAGTGCCACATCTTCCACTTGTAAAATGTTAATTATTCATAGTTTTGAACTTGCAACCAAATCACTATAGCTTCCCTCTTGACTCTTGAAAAGCACCTTTGCGGACAACCCTGACCTGGACGACTGAGACTATCCATAGACACTGTTTGGGGTGACATGATAGCAGTGTTCCAATATCTCAGGGGCTGCCACAAAGAAGAGGGGGTCAAGCTATTCTCCAAAGCACCTGAGGGTAGAACAAGAAGCAGTAGGTAGAAACTAATCAAGGAGAGAAGCAACCTAGAACTAAGGAGAAATTTCCTGACAGAACAATTAATCAGTGGAACAACTTGACTCCAGAAGTTGTAAATGTTTTTAAGAAGGGATTGGATAACCGTTTGTCTGAAATGGTATAGGGCAGTGATGGATAACCTTTTTGCCATTGCGTGCCAAAAGCATGGGGAGCGTGGGGGGGGTGTTGCATGAGTGCCAACACCCATAACTCTATATGCCATGCCCCCGCGCATACACACGTGACGCCCCCCCTGAGCTCCCCCGCTTTTGGCATGCGATGGCACAGTGGGACCGATAGGCCTGTTTTTCACCTACCCAGGCTCCAGAGGCTTTCTAGGAGCCTGGGGGGTGGGGGGGCAAAAGCAGCTTTACCCATCCCCCTGGAGGCCCACTGGAGGCCAGAAATGGCCCATTTGCCAACTTCCGGTGCAACCAGAAGGCCCATTTTTTGCTCTCCCCAGGCTCCAGAGGCTTTCATTCCGGTGGGACCGGAAGTCAGCAAATGGGCCATTTCCGACCTCCAGAGGGCCTCGGGGGGGGGAGGCCATTTTTGCCCTTCCCAGGCTCCTAGAAAGGCTCTGGAGCCTGGGGAGAGGAAAAAAACAGGCTTTCCCCACCCACCCCCAGGCCTCCGGAGGCAGGAAACAGCCTGTTTCCCTACTTCCAGTGGGCCCAAAAGGCCTGAAAATCAGTTGGCTAGCACGCACATGCATGCCAGAGCTGACCTCGTGTGCCCACCAATATGGCTCTGCATGCCACCTGTGAGTATAGGGTTTCCTGCCTAAGCAGGGGGTTGGACAAGAAGACTTCCAAGATCCCTTCCAACTCCTACTCCTATTCTATTCTATTCTATTCTATTCTATTCTATTCTATTCTATTCT
>WNWU01000006.1:25929456-25965141 GCA_012654045.1 Ptyas mucosa | reverse complement strand
TCTATTCTATTCTATTCTATTCTATTCTATTCTATTCTATTCTATTCCATTCCATTCCATTCCATTCCATTCCATTCCATTCCATTCCATTCTATTCTATTCTATTCTATTCTATTCTATTCTATTCTGTTGGCAAGCCGCAGCTTTGATTATGTAACATGAAATGCCAAGTTTGGATTTCCATGCACAAAAAAATTAAATAATGTCAATATAGTACTGGACAGCCCCTCTGAATGGATGATTTAACACATCTAATCTAGCTGAAAATAAAAAGTAGACTCTTTTGCTCTACTCTGCTATGTGGCTCCAACAAAAGCTATAAATCTGTAAGAATAATGCTTCAGTGTTTTTCAAATATGTGGATATAAAGGTAAAGGTTCCCCTCGCACATATGTGCTAGTCGTTCCCAACTCTAGGGGGCGGTGCTCACCTCCATTTCTAAGCTGAAGAGCCAGCGGTGTCTGAAGACGTCTCCGTGGTCATGTGGCCAGCATGAGTAAACGCCAAAGGCGCATGGAGCGTTGTTACCTTCCCACTAAAATGGTCCCTATTTTTCTACTTGCATTTTTTACGTGCTTTCGAACTGCTAGGTTGGCAGAAGCTGGGACAAGTAATCAGAGCTCACTCCATTATGTGGCGCTAGGGATTCGAACCGCTGAACTGCCGACCTTCTGATCGACAAGCTCAGTGTCTTACCCACTCAGCCACTGTGTTCCTATGTGGGTATAGATACACACATTTTGTCTGGCTCTTGATACAGAAATTTGAAATAAACAAGGGAGTCAATTAGTTATATTATTCTGCCAGATCCAGGATGCTTCCTGATGGGATTATGGAAGATTACTTGCTCACTGGGCACAACGTTTTAGCATTAGATTTACATAGATTAGATTTACAAACACTACATTCGGTTGCAGCTGCTAGAGGTAGCCCTTGTTTAGTGACCACCTTGTTTAGCAACCATTGATGAAAAAGTAACTTTGCAACCAATGCCTGCATTTACAGCCTTCATAGGCCTGTAAAGCAAAGCAAAGCTGAAGATCATAAGCAGAGTCATGGTTTCACTTAGCAACCGTTTTAGTTAATACTGAGCTGCCGGGCCCAATTGTGGTCACTGAATGAGGACTGCTTCTACTTGCACACATATATCGAGTATATTAGGCATGCCAGCAAATACATAGGTCAAATCTCCTTCTCTCAACTGAACGTGCAGATCTTTGCAAGCTTGTTCTCCTTTACTCCAACTCAGTGGTGGGTTGCTCCCGGTTTTGTCCAGTTTTTTAGAACTGGTAGTAAAAGCGTCAGGAGGCTCCGCCCACCTGCCCAGACATCATAATTGACAATCTGCGCATACACATGTGCTTCCGTTGCAAACTGGTAGTAAAGGTAAGTAGAACCCACCCCTGCTCTAATTGTAATATGAGTTACAATTAGCTTCAGTTCATAATGCAATAGACCTCTCATATGAACTTTGCTAGTTTTAGTTCTGGTTGTGGGTTATGAACCCCAGTTTTTCTAAGACTGGGCCCTTAATGAACCAAATGGCCTCTTTTTCTAGCAGCCTTCAAAAATTCCTTCTCTGGAGAAGATGCACTGCATAAGACCCTGTCTATGCTGCTACTTATGTCTCTGCTGTGTTTCTGAAGTCTAGTCTTCCAAGCTGGAAGTTCATTGTTTGTTTGCCTTGATGTCTGAGTTGTTACAAAAACAGATATCTGTGAAATATATAAAAAAATATTTTGTGTAGCATTTAGTGAGTCCAAATGTTTAATGCATTCCTTTATTCTTGCTGCAGGGAGTTTACACCATCATATCCTCATGTACCACTTAAGTCGGTTCAAGTGGACATCTACATTTGTATTCTGAGTGATAAGCCGAGATACATTTATGCATTCATTTATTATTTCTTATATAGCTTGCGAACCACTCTGTAACCAAGTTCTCAGAATAAAGTTCATAAAAAGAAAAATATCACAGTCTGTAATTTAGTTAATTTTTGTTGATTTACAGTTTTTGTAACTTAACCCACTCCAATCTCTAGAGTCTAGGCAGCATACAAAAAAAAGTAAAAACAATACAAATACAGGAGAAAAAAGAAAGCCATAATCAGACAAACCACACCTATAAAACACATACCACAAAACAATCAGCTTGGTGGAAACATGGAAGAAAAATGGCTGCCTGGAATTCCATATGAACTTCTAGAACCATGATGGCAAACCTATGGCACCCATGCCCGAAGTGGCATGCAGAGCCATGTTGCCTGGCATTCGTGGCATTGCCCATTCCTTTCCCGGATTTCTGGCGCGCATGTGCGTGCGATGATCAACTGGCCTTTTTGCATGTGGCAGTGCCGGAAACTAGAAGAGCTGGTCTTCCATTTTCCTGCATGAGCATGTGCGCTGGCCAGCTAATAGTCACGTGCGCATGCATGCCAGAAACCCGGAAGAGTAGCTGGCTGAAACCGGAAGTTCAGTAGCTGAAACCAAAAGTTCATTTTCGGGTGCGCCCATATGCCCTGGGCAGCTCCTCTTCCAGGTAGCGGCCCAGACATGCGCACGCTCCCTTCACCGTCACTGTTCTAGAATGTTCCACAACATGAGGTCACAGCCACAGTCCAATAGGCCTGCCTTTTTGTTCACGAACCCCCAACCTCCTCTCAATTTACCTAAATGTGGGAATAAATAGGACTTGCTTTGAGGAAATGTGCATATGGGAGTCAAACAAGGGCAAACACTTTCTGTGCATCAGTGGGAAAGCCACAGGTGATGCTATTACTTTTTTTGGTCAACTTACAGCAACCATAATGGGTGTGAAGAAGGAGGGTTTTATCCCTCCCTCCCCTATTTTCCTTGAGCTGCCTTTTTAAACAAAGGTACTTTGAATTAAGGGCTTAATAAAAAAAAAATACCAATGGCTTCTCCAGATGAGCACAGATCCAGTACTATCTCAAGGTCCTTTTGAGAGCAAGACAGCTTTGAACTCACAAAATCCATTTTCACTCTATCTCATGTACAAATATCTTTATGGCTGCTAGACATCTCTTCCTGCAACCCACAGAGGCTCTTTGCTAGAGAAAAAGTTTCTCTTCTACCTGTCATGAACATAGCTGGTTAGATTGTTTTTAAGAAGGAACATTTCTGCATCCAAGTTCTTTCTCTACCTTATGTTCAGCTGTTTCCTGTGCTCTGTTCCGCTCATGCTGTAATGGCTTAATTTTGTTACCTTTTTCTGCTTAGCATTTTAGAACCGTATTTAAAAGGCCCTTACATGGGAGAAGTCATTAGTGTGATCACAAAATTTGGATAATTTCTGCTTAAGTGGTTAATATTTACATAATGTATTTGCTGCAAATCCAGATTCATTTTTAGTCACAACTTAATGAAATTAAAATGTCACTCTGGAAACTTCTGCAAGTCTAGCATTTTTCATTACCTGACAGGTTCTTTTTTAAAAAAATACTTATTTTGCAATTTTTCTTCCTCCTTTCCATCTTTCCTTCTAGTTCTGTAGTTAGATATCAGGTGCCTTTACATGGTATGAATGTTTTCCGATTCCATTACAAAATTTATGTGAAGGAAAAGGAAATATTTACACATTTGTGACAAGATTTGGAAATAATTGGCAGTATTAACTTAGAAGTAATATATTTCTAAATGACAAGTAATTTTGTTAAAGAGCTACATTTGGCTGTTGCTTCAGTTTTTTTATTTCTATGGCCCCAAATAAAATTATTGATTTTAGTAAAGTTGAGTACTTCATTTTACAAGATTAATTCTTCAATCCATTCTGTAGCACACAGAAATACAATGTTGTTGTTGTTAGTTACGAAGTCATGTCCGACCCATCGCGACCTCATGGACAATGTTCTTCCAGGCCTTCCTGTCCTCTGCCATCCTCTGGAGTCCATTTAAGCTCATGCCTACTGCTTCAGTGACTCCATTCAGCCACCTCATTCTCTGTCGTCCCCTTTCTTCTTTTGCCCTCAATCTTTCCCAGCATTAGGCTCTTCTCCAGTGAGTCCTTCCTTCTCAATAGGTGGCCAAAGTATTTGAGTTTCATCTTCAGGATCTGGCCTTCTAAAGAACAGTCAGGGTTGATCTCCTCTAGGACTGACCAGTTTGATCACCTTACATTGTACAATATACAATGATCGAAATACAATGTACTTACACATATTTCTCTCCTTCCTTCCAGCAGAAGTAGTTAGAATAAAAAAAAGCATGATGGAAAGAGGATGAGAGTAAACATTAACTGTATATATTATTACCACTGTATATTACCTGTACAACTATATATACCTATATCATTTGTCTGAAATAGTATAGGGTTTCATGCTTGAGTAGGGAGTTGGACTAGAAGACCTCCAAGGTCCCTTCCAGCTCTTATTGTTCTATATTGGGAAAGAAAGAGAATGATAGTAGTATTTTATAATAATTAGCAACTACAAGTAATCTTTGTTTAATATCCATTCATTCAGTGATCATTCAAGATTACAACAGCAATGAACAAAGGGCACATACAACTGGTCTTCTTCTTAGTTGTGGCCATCACAGCTTCTCCACAGTCATGTGATCACAAGTCATGTGCTTGGCAACCAACTCGCAATTACAATTACAAATTACAAATTACAATTGCAGCATCCCAATGATCATATGGTCATCATTTGTAACCTTCATGGACAGCTTTGTGGAAGCACAGTCAATGGGGAAGCTGCAAGAAGTCACAAAGAGCAATCACGTGATTGCAAGATGAGGCAACCATGCGGGATTTGCCTAATAAGGAAAATTGGGATTTCGGGAACTTCCACTATAAGTCAGTGCAATCGTGTGACATCACACCTGACAACCACATCACTTAGCAATGGAGTTCCCATTACTGTTGGTAAGCAGGGACTGCCTGTATTCCTTGCAATAATCCTCCATGGAAATATTAGCAAATAAAAAAATAAGTATATAACAAAAGTAGAACGTAAGTAAACAATGAAATCTTCATCTTCAAGATTCTGCATCTGGTGCTATGGATGATATAGAGTGACATTTTAAGAACTGAATGTATTGTGTTAGTTTGGTTATAGCTTTCTAAACTAGTTGCGTCCCTTTCTAGATCGGGACTTGTTAAACACAATCACTCATGCCCTCATCACTTCCCGCATGGACTACTGCAATGCTCTCTACATGGGGCTCCCCTTGAAGAGCACCCGGAGGCTCCAGTTGGTCCAGAATGCAGCCGCGTGGGTAGTTATGGCAGCAATGTGGCATTCCCATGTGGTTCCCCTTCTGCATGAACTGCACTGGCTCCCTGTGGTCTTCCGGGTGCGCTTCAAGGTTTCAGTTACCATCTTTAAAGCGCTCCATAGCTTAGGACCGGGATGTCTTCGAGACCGCCTTCTGCCACCAATAACCTCCCACCGACTAGTACGCTCCCATAGAGAGGGACTTCTCAGGGTGCCATCAGCCAAACAATGTCGACTGGCAGCCCCCAGGAGGAGAGCCTTCTCTGTGGGAGGACCCACAATTTGGAATGAGCTGCCCTCGGAGATAAGATTAATCCCAGATCTCCGGGCTTTCCGCCGGGCCCTCAAAACATTCTTATTCATGCAAGCTGGCCTGGCCTAACCTCCCTTCAAACCATTAAATTATTTAAATTTGGATCTACCCTATAAATTTGAGAATGTTTTAATTTAATTCCATTCTATATCAATCTATTCAATTGTATTTTTAATCAGTTTCTGAATATTTATAGTCTGTATTTATTGTTTAACTGTTCACCGCCCTGAGTCCTTCAGGAGTAGGGCAGTATACAAATCTAATAAATAAATAAAAATAAATAAATAAAACTATATGGGTATATTTTTATAGTTTATAGTCAAACTTCGGGGAATATTCAAGTGTTTGAATGAAGTGATCCCTCTTGTGCTTTCCTTTTTTTTTCTTTCTTACCTGGTAAGAGGTATTTTTTTCTCTCTAACCCTCTTCTTTATAAATAAATACGATACATTTAAAGATGCAAGTGACTGAGTTAGTTTTGTGACAGTTTTTTGTCTGCTGAAGAAAGTGACTTTATGATGATTATCTGTCTCAAGAGCTAAAAGGATATGAGAGAGCTTTTACAAAACTATTTTCCTCTCTTGGGTCTTAAGAAGAGCATCTGAGCAGGAGGGAGAAAATAAAATAGGTACTGCATGGTGCCAACAAGTAATCTCAGTATCCAAATCTTAGTGAAGCACAATGAAAAACTGTTTATTTATCTGTCTAATCTAATCTACAAGCCCATTGAATACTAATCATTTAAGGCCAATGTCTTCTATGGGGGAGGGAAATCCTTGTTTTGAACCGGGGCATTGCTTTTTAAGACAACATCAATGCTTTTCATGTTGCTTTGATTGAAAGTGTTGGGCATTTTATGTTTGCATACCATTTACAAATATCTGCTCCTTTAAAAAAACTGCCAATCAAACTGACAGCACTTCCAATCTATTCCAGCCCCCTTCATTTTTTCCCCCTTAAGGAAACAACTCACGATTACAAAACTAGGAACACTTCATTCTGACTGCCATTGAATGGATATTTTGAAGCAGAAATACAGAGTTTAATTGCATGCAAGCATTGCCAAAATTATTATTATTTTCTTGCTCAGCTACGCAAAGGAGACACAACTACTTTTTGTACCGTACTAGTGGGATAAGGAGGAATTTGCCCATCTGTTCCACAGTGGTTACTGGTTCACATTTGAATATTCATCACGGCGGTGTCAAAAGATGCATCCTAATTGCACGTCATAGACGAGATTATGACCCTAAACACAGTTCTACTCAGCAAATAAATTCCCACATTCTGCTGGTACCTGCTGCCATTCATTAACTGAAAAGAAAGCAAATGGAATACCTGGGTGGGTGACCTAGCCCTGAGGAATATCATCTGCAGCTCATCACTCTCTTCACAAGGGTAGCATTTGAAAGAGTCTTTGGAACTTTCACCAGGAGCATGATGCAATACTAGTTGGATTGATGACACAAGAACACGGGTTAATATAAAATGAGAACGAGGAGTAAGATCGTAATATTAGGCATGCTGCCAACAATTCAGGCAACAAGAGATTTGTAGAATTCTGCATGTTTCCTCACAACAATAGCTACAATGCATTTGGAAATAATCCTACAGAACAGCACAGTGTGTCTTATAAAACCACTGTGTGAAGTGTCCAGGAAGAATGGGAATGTCTATAAAATAAGATACTGAAGGTGCAGTCATTAACAATCCCTACAAGAAGTGGGGGGGACGGGATGGGAGAAATCTAAAAAAAGGGCAGCATGGATACATGTAGACTTTTCTAAAATGCCGAACAGAAAATGAGATGTTCAGAAAAATGGGAAAAGGAGAGAATGCTCAGCCAAAGAAGAATGCAAGATAGTCTTCATAACCGGAGGAATTGGGTCTGAAAAGCTGAAGCTCAGAATAAAGCTGCGGCTTGTGAGAGATATCAAAAATAACAAAAGGGAGAGCTCTTTTGGTATGTTAGAAATAAAAGCAAAGCCAAAGAAATTATTGACCCATGGCGGGGAGAAATTGGTGATCCAGTAAAAGGGGATAATGAGAAGGGAGAGCTTCTTAACTCCTTATTTTGTGCCTCTCCTCCCCGGAAGTAAAATGGAGCCCTAGCTGATTTAAACTATGCCATGAAAGGAATGAGGGAAGAGCAATTTTGAATAGCCAAGGAGAAGCAAGTATTTACCTAAGGTAAATTAATTCAAGTCTGCAATACAGGTCGGTTATATTCTGGGGTACTAAAAGAAGTAGCAGAGGTGATGGTAGAGACATTCTTTGATCAATTATTATTATTATTAAATTATTTTAATTTTCATACTGCATGTATTTTAAATTCTGGCTGTTCAGCGCCTGAGTCCCTCTGGGAGAAGGGCGGTATACAAATTTAATTAATAATAATAATCATCATCATCATCATCATCATCATCATTGTTGAGAACACCCGGAAGACTGTTGAGGTCTGAAGAAGAACATATATCATTTCCACCTTCAAAGAGGGGAAAAAGGAGAATTCAGGAATCTATAGACCTGCCAGCCTATTGTCTATACCAAGGGTCAGCAACCTGCAGCTCTGGAGCTGCATGTGGCTCTTTCACCCCTCTGCTGTGGCTCCCTGTCACTCAAAATATGCGTCACAAACGCCAATGAGCGAAACCTGCCGGCACACGATTTATTGAGCTTTTTAACCACCGGTAAGCCAACCATGAATAAATCCAAAAAAAGAAAAATTTCAGAAGAAAACAGAACGTTTAATTCAACTACATATGCTAGTTTTGTGGCCGCTCAGGAAATAGTCAGGCACGGGAAGGGTTTTGTGGCTCCCAGTGTTTTCTTTTCTGTGGGAAATGGGTCCAAATGGCTCTGAGTGTTTAAGGTTGCAGACCTCTGGTCTATACTGATCAAAATCTTTACATAGTTTATTATTCAGCAGTTCATGACCACTTAGGTATGTTAGAATTAGTAGGAATCAGCATGAGTTGGTCACAAAGATAGGCCAGCCTAGTCTTTCTGCCTTCCTTAATAGAATTTCTAAATTAGTAGATTGTGGGAAGGCCAAAGACATAGGATACCTTGATCTAATCTTTGTTAGAGTAGCTTACAGGTAGTCTTAGCTTATTATCACAATTGTGACCAGATTTCCAACCATAAATCATTATGGTCACAAGTCAAGGCACCCACATGACAGACCCGATTTTATGACATTTTTAGCCACAGTTGTTAATTGAATCCAAGGTCATTAAGCAAACACTGGTTGTAAATGTAAACCCATTCTTCCAAATGACTGGGAAATCATGGTCACATGACCATGGGATGCTGCAACCAATAATAAAGGTGAGCTGGTTGCTAAGTTCTCAAAATAACAATGAGGGGTAGCAGCAGATTTTATAAATGATAGAAGTTCTTTGTGGACTGTAAAACACTCATTTCAGGTCTGTTGTAATTTCAAGCAGCCATTAAGCAACTGGTTGCAAGCTGAGGGAATCTATGTGATATTCTCTTCCCTAAATTGATAAAATATGAGCTAGATTAATTCTAATTTGGTTGACTGATCACTCCTCAAATATGCTCATTAATGGTTCCACTTCATCTTGGAAGGAATTATCAAGAGAGTGCTTTGCGGTCTTCTCCTGGACTCTGTTTGTGTATTGACATTTTTATCAATGACTTAAATGAGAGCGTTGTATCACAGTTTCCAAGTGATACAACACTAGGAGAGATGGTTAATATTTTAGATGAAACAGAGAAGATTCACAAAGATCTAGACAGAGTTAAGCATTGGACTGAAATGCATAGGACGGATAGAATTAGAACGATCTGCATCTGTATAGGGAAATATAAGACACAAGTATAGGGAAGATTTGGCAGTAAAATGTGTGAAAAAGTATCATTGTTTATTACAAGTCAAAGGGGAGATTCGGCAGCTTAACAGGAAATGCTATCTTTAGGTGCATTAATATGAGTATTGAGTCCAGGTCACAGGAAGTGATGCTCTGCCTTGGTTAGTGTTCATTTATCTAGCATCCAACTCTGTGCCCCAGAGTGCAAAAGGACCATGACAAATTGGAAAAGTTCAGAAAAGGGCTATCAAACTGATGAGGGGTCTGGAAACTAAGCGCTATGATGAAAAGTAGGAGCCGGATATCTTTAATCTACAAGAGGGGGAGATATTAGAGCGGCCTTATGATTCTACAAAACTGCTACAATATCATGAATGAAGAAGATGGAAGGTAGGTGATTTCCAGCAGCTATAACCCAGCCAGTTGTTTTTGCCAATTTGCATTGTGCCACCATCGGTGGTAGACAGGTTGCAGGCCTCACCATTATTACATAGCAAATATATTCTAAGGTCTCCTCTCTCTCTCTCTCTCTCTCTCTCCCTCTCTCTCTCTCTCTCTCTCTCTCTCTCTCTCTCTCTCTCTCTCTCTCTCTCTTCCTCCCTCCCTCCCTCCCTCCCTCCCCCCCCCCCTCTCTCTCTTGTCATTCTGGGGAACTACAGTAAAAGATTCCAGGTCAATTATGACTTGGCTAAAATGGCACAAAGGAGGCCTATTCAAGGACAGTTAAGCCATGCCAAAGAAATAATGCCAATTGCAGGATGTACTGAGGACAAAAAGGCCGTGTCACACTCAGAATGGGATAAAGAGAAAACATTGGCAAAGAATTTCTTTGGAAATGCCTCTGACTTTTCAACTGATTAATCTATCTCTCGATTCCCCAGGTAGTTGGCAGCACCGAGCAGGCCTCAAAATCTAAAGAGGGTCAGGCCTGACTAGTGCGTAGGTGGAAGATTAGCAAGAAATCCTAGATAAAGGAGCCTGAGTTCCTAGAATAAGGCAATAGCCGGCCACTGCTATATTGTTGATTTTTTTTTAAAGTCCTCAAACAAATCCCTAAATAGACATATTGATGAAGTCACCAGAAATCAAATTTGACTCAAATGAGACTTCTAATCTTGTATGTCTTCAAGAGACAATTTACTCTCTAGGGCTGTAGTTAGTTATACATGTTTCTGAAACATATTCGTCTGGAATATGTTTGCCAACAGTTTTTAATCAGATGAGGAAACTGACATAATCACAAATGATCTTCCCTGCACTTCATCTCAAGGGAATACCAAATGTTTCCTTCCACTTTAATTGGATATGCTGACTCCTCAACAATGTGTCTAAATTCCTTTCATTTCTAATTAAAGAAAAATCTATTACACCTCTGTTAGGCCCTTCTGGAGCCACAATGGAATCAGAGAGGACTTTCAGGGTCATGTCAAGTAGAGGAAAGTATACATGCCTAGAGAGGCATTTTAAGACATCTTCTCTAATATACACATTTGCAAGACCCGGGTGTACGTGTGTATGTGTTTCAATCTTTCATTCAATTGGCTCTTGAAGATAAATTAGGATCTCCCGATCTTTTAACTAATGGACATGTTTGGAAATTTGAGAGAATATCCCCGGTACAATGATGGATGTTGGGTGGATGCAGAGCAAAAGTATCTCATGTAAGTCCCAGGTAGTACAATGAGAATTCAAGCTAAACTCTGATGAGGCATAATCCCTGAATAAGTAAGAGGACACCTTTTCCTCATAGATGTCCATGCTGAGTTATAAAAATGCCAATATGTTTGATGTTGGTATTTAAACATCACCCTTCAATTTTTGCATGATGACAATCAGAGGTGGTATTCAGCAGGTTCTGACCAGTTCTGGAGAACCGGTAGTGGAAATTTTGAGTCGTTCGGAGCATACTATCTCTGACTGGCCCTGCCCCCATCTATTCTCTGCCTTCCGAGTCCCAGCTGATCGGGAGGAAATGGGGATTTTGCAGTAACCTTCCCCTGGAGTGGGGTGGGAATGGAGATTTTACAGTATCTTCCCTGCCACGCCCACCAAGCCACGCCCGCCATGCCATGCCATGCCATGCCCAAGCCACGCCCATAGAACCAGTAGTAAAAAAAATTGAATCCCACCACTGATGACAATGCACACAAGTGTATTAGATAGGACTTCTCTTTTTCCTAAACTTTGAGATCTGAAAAGACCTTGCCATGTACGAGTGCGAGCTGAATTTTTTGCACAATCAGATCAAGAACACTTCTGAGGTCTTCCTTGTAACACTTATAGCGTGTTACAAGGAGCGAGCAAGGATTTGGGATCTGTTTGGGAACAGGGCTATCTCTGCCTCTAAAAGAAAAAAAAAGTCAGCCCATATGGTATTGTAGGAGGTTAGCCCTTTCCTGGAAAAATGAAATATTTTGGGAAATATTAAAAAGGCAGAATATTATGTTTCCCTGTATGAGAAATGGAGAAGCATGTTTTTAAAGACAGAGCAGCTCCCACCTTCCTGCCTCCCCCCCACCTTTGTTAATGGGCCATAATCTCCAACACAATAGCAGCAGAAACTCACCACATGTGACCTGGGAAGCATGTGACCTGGGAAGCACATGTGATCATCAGCCAGCAAGGCTAGCTAAGACCCCCACCCCTTGGGAGTCTGACAACCGATCATGATACTCTTTCGGGGGGCCCAGGAAATGCAAAGCCAGAGAGAGCATAAAAACCCGAGAATTCGCTGTATCTCGCCCTTTTCTGTTCAGGAACTAAAGCCATGTGATCCTGTCCACCATTAAATGTTTATTTATCCATGTTTCCAGTGTCTTTTTCCCCACTTGGAGCAGAACCCAGAAGGATATTTCTTCCAACAGTATGCAAAGCTCATTCCTTTTCTTTTTTAAAAAAGATGTTTTATCATAAAAAAATAAAATACAAAACAGTAAAACAAACGAACAGAATGAAGCAAACCAAAATCATACATTGAACCTAACAACAACAACAAAAGAAAGAAAATAGTGTACAAAAGAAAAGGAAAATGTGATCAATTAAATGTAACATTTAAGATGTAGGATCAACCCTTGCTGGGTGCTGAAAGAAAAGAAAAAGCAATAAATTCTCCTCCCCTTTTACACACACACACACACACAGAGAGAGAGAGAGAGAGAGAGAGCTAGATAGATTTATCTAGATATAGATATGGATATGGATACATAGATATATAGTGTGTATGTGTGTGAGTGTGAAGAAAAAGCAGTCAACCTGTTGACAAAGCTCATTCTTGAAATGGGCTTAGTTTTACATCAACGTGCACAGGATTAGTTTAGTGCAGGGGTCTGCAACCTTAAACACTCAAAGAGTCATTTGAACCCGTTTCCCACAGAAAAGAAAACACCGGGAGCCACAAAACCTGGGTGGGCGTGGCCAATTAGATGTCACTCACTTCCACCAGTCACATGACACCCGCCTAGCCACGCCTACCCAGCTGGTCATTTGGGCAGAGAACCGATTGTTAAAAAACACTGGGAACCACAAAACCCTTTTGACATCTTTCTGTATCTCTCTATGTCTCTCTCACTCTCCCCTTCTCTCTTTATCTCTCTGTCTCTGCCCTGGCTGCTTCTCCATCCCCTGCCGTTGTCCCTACCTTCTCAGGCCAGGCAAGAAGTGACTGGGAGGGAAGGGCAAGGGGTAGAGCCAGTCAGTAGTGGGATCACCTGACAAGGAGCCACAGCAGAGGGCCCAAAGAGCCACATACAGCTCCGGAGCCACAGGTTGCTGACACCTGGCTTAGTGAAATGCCACAGATTCTGCTGCGACGACACCAGAACCAAGAAAACTTGCTCTTTAATCATGGCCAGGACTCTGAATCATAAATATTATAAGTCATATGATAAATCATAAATATACCAGAGGACATTTCTCTCTGAGTGAAGAGTTCAATAAGAACAAACTTTAAATACAGGTAATTATTCACTTTTCATTCAGTGACCATTCAAAATTACAATGATACCCCAAAAAAGTGATGTACAACAGGGCCTTCAGACTTAGAATCACCACAGCATTCCCCACAGTCATGTGATCAAAATTCAGGCAACCGACATGTATCCATGCCAATTGGAATGTCCTAGGGTCATGTGATCACCATTTGCGACTTTCCCAGCCGGCTTCAGTCAAGCAAAATTAACAAGGGAAGGTGGATTCACTGAACAACTAAAGTGATTCACTTAACAACCATGGCCAAAAGGTCATCAAATCAGGCACAACTCACTTAACAACCATCTTGCTTAGCAACAAAAATTCTAGTCCTAATTGTGATTGTAAGTTGAGAATGACTTGACATGCCCTGTAAGTATTCAAGAAGGGCAGGAGGCCACTTTGTAGCCTCTCCAAAGTAAAGCCTTTGCTGTTTAATGTTAAGTGGAGGCCACACTGCCCAAGCCCCTCTCAAAGAAATGCTGAGATAGAACATGTTTACCATTACAGTTCTGAAGGCTGAATCACAGCCAGTCAGTTTATTTCATCTTTTGGTTGTTCTTTTTAATACACATCCGAAATATTACTGAGGCTGAGTTCATGCTTCAGTTGCATTCTAATCCCCAAACCCACTTTACATATTTTCTCTTTTAGGACATCTGTACTAGCCCAGTCTCACTTTCTACTAACCTATCCTCTCTTTTTTTTTTCCTCAGCTGCTCAGTGTTTTTACATCTCTCAAGAGGGGCTAATTCTTTACAGCTGCATCCTGCTTGCCAAGAATCTCACATGTGCAAATTATTAATCTTTTCTATTGCTACAGTAACTTCCAAGGCTTTAAACACACACACACACATACACCATCTGAAGCTGGCCTTTTTCCAAGGAAACTTTCCCTTTTACTTCGCTAACAGATAATCTGATCTCCTACAGAGTTGACATTGTCAGTTAGCACAATTGCTGAGCCACAGTTCCCTGTTTCCAAGAAATAATGTACCAACTTGGATTTAATTAAGAAATATAAACCCGAGTGCTTTATTTGGGTGTTGAAACTCGGGATGCATGAGGGATTGTTTTCTTAATAACAAATATTTTAAGGCACGTGTTTCTGTCAGCAGCCATTTTTACTGAGCCAAAACCAGTACTGGAAACTTGAGACATGTAAGCAGAGTCCTGAAATTATGTAGTTTGAGCTATTATCCAAGCTGATTTCCTTGGGTTCTCAGCTTAATGTATTAAGATGAAAGCTTTTGACACAAATTCACTAATACAGATATATGGTTCCCAGAACCATGTGTGTCTTATTTGTACAAATGTATGCATATGTCCTCTTTCAAAAGTATAGCAAATAATATTAGCAACAATCCAATAGCAGTGTAAGGTAGGCTGGACCAAGACATATTGATTTTCTAAAGATGTGATGGTGCAGTGGTCAGAATGCAGTACTGCATGCTAATTCTGCTGATTGCCAGTGCCAGGAGTTCAGCAATTCAATTCTCACCGGCTCAAGGTTGACTCATCCTTCCATCCTTCCAAGGTCAGTAAAATGAGGATCCAAATTGTTGGGGGCAATATATTGACTCTGTAAACTGCTTAAAGAGGGCTGTAAAGCACCATGAAGTGGTATATAAGTCTAAGTGCTATTGCTATTGCTAAAAGTCACTCCTGAGCCTCCATGGTTAACAGTGGACTTGCATTTCACCCTAGATCTGTGTTGAACACTTTCACTACCAAATGTCTATGGAGATTCTCAGTCATCCAGGTCATGGTTGTCCCAATGGTGCTTTTTTTCAAGAGGCAACTGGACTTTCTGGTTTTTTTGTTTGAAAACATTTCACTTCTCATCCAAGAAGCTTCTTCAGCTCTGGCTGTATGGTAGGGAATGGAAGGATTTATTCTCTTTGATTCTCCTTCAAAGAAAAACCAGAAAGGCCAGTTGCCTCTTGAAAAAAGCACCTTTGGGTTTCACTACCAAATAACACAGCCTTTTTTTTAATGGGTTTCTACTAATCAGTAGAACAACCACATCTAGTGCTCCACCTAATTTCATACAGCTTCTCTCCTATATTTAAAGCAGTGGTGAAATCCAAAATTTTTTACTACTGGTTCTGTGGGTGTGGCTTGGTGGGTGTGGTGTGGCTTGGTGGGCGTGGCAGGGGAAGGATACTGCAAAATCCCCATTCCCACCCCACTCTGGGGCCAGCCAGAGGTGGTATTTGCCGGTTCTCCGAACTACTCAAGATTTCCGCTGCCAGGACAGCAGCTAGATTATTGGTCGCTCAATATTGGAAGAAAGATGTTTTGCCTACTATTGATCAATGGACTCAGAAGATGGCCGGATTTGCAGAAATGGTGAAGATTTCAGCTTTTTTAAAGGATCATACTCAAGAGAAGTACTTGCAGGAATGGAAAAAGTGGATTGATTATGTACAAAATAAATATCAAACCAGAAAATATTATATAGCTTTCAGCTGAGGGAGACTAGACGAATATGGTAACGCTGAACAGAATGCAGGGGGTAGAATATGAAGGGGATGAATAATATATATTGTGTTTGGGATTACTAGGCTTTTATATAGTGGAAGTCAGAGGGGTTGGGGGGGAGAGGGGTGGTTGGGGACGGTTGGGGAGGGAGGGAAAGGGGGAATTGTATTTTTTGGCTTAACTTGATTTTTGAAATATATATTATGTGGCGGGGAGGGGGGAAAAATAGGGGGGGGGAATTTGTATTTGAAAAACTTTTTCAATTAAAAAAAAAAAGATTTCCGCTGCCAGTTCTCCAGAACTTGTCAGAACCTGCTGGATTTCACCCTTGATTTAAAGGCCATATGCAAGGGATTCATTCAGACACAAGAGTTTAAATGCTGTTACAGGAAATCCTCACTTAATGACCATAATTGGAACTGGCAACTCCACCACTAAGGTATGCAGTCATTAAATGAGATATCATGCAACACTGTAACATGTGACTCACTGTTGACTTCTTCATTGATTCTGTTTGTTGGAAGGCAGCTGGGAAGTACAAAGACTTGGCTATAAAGTTCCTTTTTCAGTACCATTGTTAACTTCATAGTATCTCCAAACAAGGTGCTTATTAAGTAAAGGACTACTTGCAGTTCTGCCATTCATTGCTTCTTTTTGACAAGCTGAGCAATTTACTTAAAGAGACAGTGGGCGCCGTGCAACTATCTTTTCTTATTTACCTATTTACCTAAGAGGTTAAACATGTCTTTAAGTTTAGTAAACAGTTGTTTAAAAATGCAATTATATTTGCAGAAATGGAAGACGCCTCCAGCAGCAGAGCAAATGGAACGCTTTCCTACTTTAGTCCTTTTAAGAACCTATTTGGAAAGAAATTCCCTGTGGAATTTCCCACTTCTCTTTGCTTAATTTTTTAAAAGATTTTTTTTTTAAAAAAAAATATTTATTTTTTGTTCCCTCCCCTACTGATGGGTTACTATTTGGATGCTGCTGACCTTCAAAATAATGTAGTTTGAAAGTTAAGTTAGTCGCAAGCCAGCCGAGGCAGTTAATTTGCAAGCAATTCTGTCTTCGCTGCTGGCGTTTTGAAACACCGGCCGAAGATGGAATGATTCCAACCATTTTACTCCTACAGATCTTCTCTTAGACATGGACGGGTCAGAGAGGATGAATGGGCTGATGAAATACAACATGTATACAAATGCCTGCAGAAGTAGGCAATGTGTTGATAAGTAGTAAGGACACCTTCATGTGATTACTTCAAGTCAGTGTGAGGCTACTGGGGACCTATCGGAGTGCATCACATTGGCCCCAGGGGAGGGTTCTACTTACTTTTACTATAGGTTCGCATCGCGCCCACGCATGCTCTTCTGCGCATGTGCAGATCACCTATGATGACGGCCGGGTCAGTGGGTGGAGCCTCCCACTGGTTTTACTACTGGTTCTTGTGGACTGGTCCAAACTGGGGGCAACCCACCACTGATTGGCTCACTTGAAAAGCCGAACTGGTTTATATCCGGCAAATACATTTATTTGCAACCAAAGTAAAGTTGAGTGTGATGCACCAAACTATGGCTAAACAGAGCTTGTAGATGGCTTGTATTATGTTTGGTGGTAATTCTATTCTCATTCTGCCTCCAGGCTCAAAAAAAAAAGAGCATTAACTTGCTTTTTTCTTTCCTGTTTTTGCAAAACGCTATTCCTTTTACAACTTCTCCTATGCTTTTGCAAATGCTATTTTATCCCTGGAAAAGATATTGCATTCACACCTGATACACAAAAGTATCTTTTCAGGATTGAATCCAAAGCATTGCAGAGCCCTAACTGATGTTAGTACTCCTCCTCTGCTTGAGTACAATAGATTGCTTTCCCTTAAAAATCTAAACATAAGACTCAATCGTAACCCAGGAGCAATTCAGCATCTAATAGTATGTATGTTTTTTCTTATGAATTTAGTCTTGACTTAAGCCTTGCATCTCAGTCAGACTGAGCATATTCTCCCAGTATACAATAGCACTTAAACTTATATACCACTTCATAGTGCTTTTACAGCCCTCTCTAAGCGGTTTAGAGTCGGCATATTTCCCCCAACAATCTGGGTCCTCATTTTACCCACCTCAGAAGGATGGAAGGCCGAGTCAACCTTGAGCTGGTGAGATTTGAACTGCCCAACTGCAGCTAGCAGTCAACTGAAGTAGCCTGCAGTACTGCACTCTAACCACTGTGCCACTTTGGTTCCAATGATTTCTAAGAAAAGTCATGCAGAATACATAGGCTATATATTGTTAACATTTTAGTAAGTGTAAATGTGGGTCCCTGTCTGTGATGAATATGATAAGAACCAATGCTAAAATAAGTTCTATCTTATAATTTACTTTTAAGTGGAGATGATTAGCCAATGAAAAATATGTGTACACATTTGCTAACCAATAAACATGCTGGTTATTGGTGACCTATCGACCCAGAAGGTCCTCAAAAACATTATCTAATTCAACCTTCTTCTGATGTCTAATTCCACCTTGCTTTGCTTTGCTTTAATGTATCTGGTTTAGGTATTTGTCTCCTTAATTCTCTCTTTCAGAAGGCAGTCAGACTAGTGGTGGGTTGCCCCTGGTTCGGAACGGTTCACAAGAACCGGTAGTAAAACCAGCGGGAGGCCCCGCCCACTGCCCCGGATGTCATCATCAGCGATCTGTGCATGCGCGATCCTGTTGGGAACCAGTGGTAAAGGTAAGTAGAACCCACCCCTGAGTCAGACCTCAAAAAATGTTACTCCATGCATGTGTTCCTTTCTTGAATGATGGCAGAATACGGAATTGGTAAAGAAAGTAGGAACAATTACATTGAAAGGAACCATATAAGTCCTTTCTATCAAAGTGGCCATAGCCTTTATTATTGAGTTGGACAATTCTGTAACCTATAGCAACAATATTTTGAAAGGTACAGTAGAAAACTAGAGAAAGCATGTTCAAAAATATTTTTCCTAATCTATAGATGTATAAACAGAATTTTAGAAATGTCACAATTGACATGTTTATCTGCCAGACATTGGAAATCCTCTTTGTGACTCTACACCTGAGATTACAATTCCGATCGATAGTTGTTAAATTATGGAAAGGCTGGTCTTTTGTTTTTATTGAAAGGTAGATACATTTAAGACAAAGTTATCTTTTATTTGGACATACGCACAGTGCAAGCAACGTCTGACAACCCTTACTTTTAAAAATGACTTGAATAATGGAAGTTAGTTGTAAAACAGAACATTTTATAAAACTGTACCTTTGTACAGTTCTCTCATTCCAATATTAACTTGCCAAGGAAACCAGTGAATAGTGCACTGTGCAACGTCTTATGAAAAAGAATACCAGAAGTAGGATAGGTGTTCTGCTTTGAAGCACAGAAACTTGTCCTGTGGGCACTTTCCATTCGTAGATATGGAAAACACTTTGCATCCCAAAAGTACAGAAAGCATCCCAAAAGTACCTAGTGGGCACAGGCTGGCAAATGATGTGAATTGTGCACCGGTATAACTTTGCTCTCTTTGCATTGTGGCTTCTCCTGAAGGACAAGGAGAAAAATAGTGATGCTAGGTTCAAGGAGGATGATATTTCCTCTTCAGCTTATTAACTATTTATTCCAAAGCTTACCTTCAACAGCCTATTCTAGCTCTGAACACTGGATCAAATAGGGCATGTATTCTATTTATTTCCCAGTCTATCTTAAAAGTTTGCTATGGAGGCCCTTTGATCAGGTTTATCTCAGATCAACCAAACCATCAAGATCCCAAGGGTTGGCTCTGTAGATCCTCAGATCCTTAATGATTTGTCAGTCTTAAGAGAAATATTAATTAATTAACATATACCATTCTATATGGTGTATGTTCTATACCCTAGCTCTTCACTAGGGTTCCAACAGTTCATTTAGTGACTGTTTAGTGCTGTGATGCAGGGGTGGGTTCTAAATTTTTTTACTACCGGTTCTGTGGGCATGGCTTATTTTGTGGGCATGGCTTGGAGGTAATGTGACTGGGTGGGTGTGGCTAGCTGGTCATGTGACCGGGTGGCCATGGCTATATGTATAGGGACTACTCAGAGGGCTGAAAAAAGTCATTTCTGACAGGTCCTCGCACTTTTGACTGATCTTCATGCTTATGACCATCCTCACATTTATGCCCGTGCAGCATTCTTAACAACCATGTCACTCATTTCACAACTGCTTCTCTTCACCATGGTGACAAGATAGGGCAAAAAACGTAAAATGTGAGGACAGTCGTAAGTTCAAGGACTGGTCAAAAGTGCGAGGACCAGTCAAAAATAACTTTTTCAGCCCTCTGAGTAGTCCATATGGACAAAAGGATTACCCAGAGGGCTGAAAAAAGTGATTTCTGACAGGTCCTAGCACTTTTGACTGGTCATCATTTATGCCCATTGTAGCATTCTTAACAACTGTGTCACTCATTTCACAACTGCTTCTCTTCACCATGGTGACAAGATAGGGCAAAAACGTAAAATGTGAGGACAGTCGTAAGTTCGAGGACTGGTCAAAAGAGCGAGGACCAGTCAAAAATAGCTTTTTCAGCCCTCTGAGTAGTCCATATGCACAAAAGGATACAGCAATAGAGAGGGATGAAGGAAGGAGAAGAGAGATAGAAGAAGGAAGGAGAGAGAGGGAAGGAAGAGAAGGGAGGAAGGAAGGGAAATTAGAGTAGGAGTAAGGGTAAGAGAGGGAGGAAGAGAGGAGGAGAAGGAGAAAGGAAGAGGAAGTAGGGAGGAGAAGAAATGCGGGGGGAAGAGAAAGTAAGAAGGAAAGAAAAGAGAGAGGTGGTAGGTTTGAGGAGGAAGATTGCTGTACAATAAAAAAGATGAAAGGGAAGAAAGCCAACCCCAAACAAATATAAAGATATTAAGATAAAGAATGAATTGTTAAACTTTAAAGAATAAAAGAGAACAAATATGAATAAATAGCAATAATTTATTTATTTATTTATTTATTTATTTAAAATTTATATACCGCCCTTCTCCCTGAGGACTCAGGGCGGTGAACAGCCAGAATTAAAAACATACAATACAAATATTAAGAATTAAAAATACATATAAATTTGGCTCCAATTTTAAAAATAACAAACCAATTTAAAAAACGTCTAAAATTTCTTCCTAAGCCAGCCCGGCTTGTTGAAAAAAGTAGGTTTTAAGGGCACGGCGGAAGGCACTGAGGTCTTGAGATCTCCTTATCTCAGGGGGCAGCTGGTTCCAGAGGGTAGGTGCCCCCACAGAGAAGGCTCTCCCCCTGGGGGTCACCAGCCTACATTGTTTGGCTGATGGCACCCTGAGGAGGCCCTCTCTGTGGGAGCGCACAGGTCGGTGGGAGGTCATTTGTGGCAGTAGGCAGTCTCGCAGATAACTAGGCCCTATGCCATGGAGCGCTTTAAAGGTGATAACCAACACCTTGAAGCGCACCCGGAAGACCACTGGGAGCCAGTGCAGCTCGTGCAGGAGCGGTGTTACATGGGATCGCCATGTTGCTCCCGTCACTACCCGCGTGGCCGCATTCTGGACCAGTTGAAGCCTTCGGGTGCTCCTCAAGGGGAGCCCCATGTAGAGAGCGTTACAGTAGTCAAGGCGAGAGGCGAGAAACACACATGTAAACATACAACATATTTTCTTTGAACAGAGTATTTGGCATGTTCACAAATTTAAACAGTGTTTAATCATTTGAATTAAATTTACAATTTCTATATTTCCTTTTTGCCATATTTATTCCTCATCTATTTTTAAAAAAACCAATATTACCCTTCATCTTCATCTCTAATCTTAATCAAATTCAATTTTTCCCTTCTATTCTATATTATACCCCTTCCCATTGTCATCTATTTTTATATCCATCCTCACATTGGTTAATTATGTAATATTACAGTTGTTTAATACAAATTCAACATTTTAATATAAATCAATTAGTTATATAACTATCTTTTTTGTATATTAATCAATATGAACATGAATATTCCAATTATTTCTATGCAATCCAATTTCTTACAAATCAATTAATTATATTTACCAATAATAATAAACCAAATAATTTCCCCCATATATTTCTCCAAACCACAATTTAACCATTTCTGCTTTCAACACAATATACAATTAATAGTATCTCAATTATTACAATTCCCTAGTTAAATAGAGCTTTTTTTCTTTTGTGTTTTAAAATCTTGAACTCTCCTCTTTTGCCCTAAATTTCCCATTGTTTGCACCTACCTTTTTTGGTGAGGAAAAAGAAAAACAAATCTCTCTCTGCCTCATTTTGTCACGTTGCAGCAAAGAACCTGCTTTACTTTCAGTTTCGTTTTTTCAGCATAGCTAGGGGGAAAAAAATCTGCTCCAGCACTCTTTGCAGCTAGCAACAGAGCCCTGCGCAAAACAGCTGAGAACAAATCAGCTGAGATTCGGGAGGCCAATCTTTTTTTTTATTATTTATATGCCGCCCTTCTCCGGAGACTCAGGGCAGCTTACAATGCGTTAAGGAATAGCCTTCATACTTTTGTATATATTTATACAAAGTCATCTTATTGCCCCCACAATCTGGGTCCTCATTTTACTTACCTTTGAAAGGATGGAAGGCTGAGTCAACCTTGAGCCTGGTGAGATTTGAACTTGCACTAATTGCAGGCAGCTGATGTTAATAATAGTGCTTTAGTTTGCTGCGCCACCAGGATCTAATCAACTTGTGCTAATTAACCTATGCTGAAGCTGAAAGGGGCTGTTTTTTCTTGCTGCTTGCTTGCAAGGAGGTAACTGCTGCGAGGCACAGGCTAAAGGGTGGGGACCACCCTCCTTGCCACTTAGCCCCCCGTCTCCCCCTTTTGCCTCTAGCACCCCCCTGCTGCTCCCCCTTGCCTCTTACTGCCCCCCTAAGGCATGGTACCATCCACTTTGGCAATCACTGGCTTAACTACTTAACTACTTAACAACCGGTTCTACCAAAGTAGAATCCCACCACTGGGTCTACCCATTTATTTTTGCAGGCATCAGTCTACTCGTTTGTTTTCTTTTAACACCGATCAGCTGTAGGGTGGCCCTTTGAAGCCCCCGGGAAAGAGTTTAAATAGTTTTTTTTCCTTCTAGCCATCAGCTGGGACTCAGGAGGCAGCAATAGATTGGGAGTAGGCGGGGTAAGTGAACGGCAACCGGGTCGGGAACCAGTTCGGGGGCATGGCCAGCCAATCTTTTTACCGGTTCTCTGAACTATTAAAATTTTTTACTACCGGTTCTTGCGAACCGGTGCGAACTGTGAGCAACCCATCACTGCTGTGATGGCGAACCTATGGCACGTGTGCCACAGATGGCACACAGAGCCATATCGGTGGGCAAAGGAGCTCAGCTCTGCCAGCTGATTTTCAGTCCTTCTGGGCCTACCGGAAGTCAGCAAATGGGCCATTTCTGGCCTGGGGGGGAAGGCCGTTTTCGCCCTCCCCAGGCTCCTACAAAGGCCCTGGAGCCTGGGTAGAGCGAAAAAATTATTTTTATTTTTTTATTTTATTTAACTTATATACCGCCCTTCTCCTGCTGGACTCAGGGCGGTGCACAGCCAGAAATAAAAAACAGTCAATACAAAATTTAAAATTTAAAAGAATTATAAATTTTGGCCGAAAGTTAAAAAACCTCATGACTAAAACCTAATTGGACAATTTAAAAATCTAAAATCTTAAAAAATCTTAAGAAAGGGGGGGGGGGTTATGCCAGCCCTGCTTGTTGAAAGAGAAAAGTTTTTAGGGCACGGCAAAAAATCCGGAGATCTGATATCCTACGTATCTCTGAGGGCAGGTTGTTCCAGAGGGCAGGTGCTGCCACACAGAAGGCCCTCCCCCTGGGGGTCGCCCGCCGACATTGCCTGGCTGACGGCACCCTGAGGAGTCCCTCTCTGTGGGAGCATAGTGGCCGGTGGGAGGCTATTGGCGGCAGAAGGTGGTCCCGCAAATACCCAGGTCCGATGCCATGGAGCACTTTAAAGATGGTAACCAATACCTTGAAGCACACCTGGAAGTCTACCGGGAGCCAATGCAGCTCACGCAGGAAAGGTGTCACATGGGAGCGCCCTGTCGCTCCCATAATCCCCCGCGCGGCCGAATTCTGAACCAGTTGGAGCCTCCAGGTGCACCTCAAGGGGAGCCCCATGTAGAGAGCATTACAGTAGTCCAGGCGGGAAGTGACGAGTGCCTGAGTGACCATGTGTAAGGAGTCCCAATCCAGAAAGGGACGCAACTGGCGGATCAGGCGAACCTGATGAAAAGCCCCCCTGGCCACGGCCGTCATATGCTCTTCTAAAGACAGCCGTGCATCCAGGAGGACACCCAAGTTGTGAACCCTCTCTGTGGGGGCCAATAACTCGCCCCCAATAGCCAGCAATGGCACCAGCTGGCTATATCAGGACGCCGGCAGCCACAGCCACTCAGTCTTGGAAGTGTTGAGTCGGAGCCTGTTATTCCCCATCCAGATCCGCATGGCCTCCAAGCATCGGGACATCACTTCAAGGGCACTGTTGAGATGGCCTGGGGTGGAAATGTACAGCTGAGTATCATCAGAGTACTGATGGAATTCCACCCCAAAGCCACGGATGATCTCGCCCAGCGGTTTCACATAAATGTTGAACAGAAAGGGCGAGGTCGACCTCTGCCCTCCTGCCAACACCAACTGCGTCCAGTTGGAGAGATAGGAGGAGAACCCGTGTAAAATGGTGCCCCCTACTCCCAGCTCCTCCAACTGGCGCAGCATGATACCATGGTCAATGGTATCAAAAGCCGTTGAGAGATCTAATAGGGCCTACTGGGCCTACCGTGCCAAAAGCAGGGGGAGCACGGGGGGTGTGTGTGTTATGCGCACATGCACAGGGGGGCAGGACACATAGAATTATGGATTTGGGCACGTTTGCGCACAACCCCCCCCTGCACTCCCCCCACTTTTGGCACGTAATGGTTAGCCATAGTTTAGTGTAAGTTACTATGCCACTGAAAAAAAGTGACTTGTCACTGTCTTTCACACAACTTTTGTAGCATCCCCACGGTCATGTGATCAAAATTCGGAGGCTTGACAACTGACACATATTTATGACAGTTGCAGTGTCCCAGGGTCATATGATCCCCTTTGGTGACCTTCCAACAAGCAAAGTCAAGCGGGAGGCCAGATTCATTTAACAACCTTGTTACTATGAACTACTTAACACTCACACTCTCATTATTTCTCGGCTGGATTACTGCAATGCCCTCTACATGGGGCTGCCTATGAGGTGCACCCGGAGGCTTCAACTGGTCCAGAATGCGGCCGTGCGGGTTGTTACGGGAGCATCTCGTTACTCCCGTGTAACACTTCTCCTGCACGAGCTGCACTGGTTACCAGTGGCCCTTCGGATCCGGTTCAAGGTGCAGGTTTTGACCTATAAAGCCCTACATGGCATGGGCCCAGGATATTTGCAGGACCACCTCCTACCGGTCTCCCACCGCCCAGTGCGGTCACATAGGACTGCCCTCTTCCGGGTGCCATTGGCCAGACAATGTTGACTGGTGGCCCCCAGGATGAGGGCGTTCTCAGTGGCCACACCGATCCTCTGGAATGAATTACCCACCGGGCTTCGGACGGCCCCCGACGTCCGTGCTTTCCACGCCGAACTGAAGACATGGCTTTTTCAGCAAATTCCCTGATCTGTTATGAGATTTTAGTTGTTGGGTTTTTTACATTTGGATGTTTTTAGTTCTATTTCTTGTTATATGTTTCTTATTCTGTGAGCCGCCCCGAGTCCTACGGGAGAAGGGTGGCATAGAAATCTAAGAAAATAAATAAATAAATATATAAACTTCAGTGATTCACTTAACAACTGTGGCAAGAAAGATTGCAAAACGGGGCATAGCTCACTTAACACCTGTCTCATTTAGCAACAGAAATGTGGGGCTCAGTTGTGTTTGTAAGTCGAGGACTACCCGCAAAAGAAACAACTCGCATGAAGCTCCCCAATTATAATCATCGGCTGCACATTTGTATAAGGCTAAAAATCTGTATCTAAATATGAGCTCCATTGGATTTTTTTTTCTTCCCTGAAAAGGAAACTTTTATTCCTAGTTACTAACCATTATGGTAGACATCCCCTTATATAAATATCAAAAAAGGTAATGAGTCTTTCCTGGAATAAGATGCATTTTAATTAGATCCTACAGCACTTGAGAGACTTTGGTTCAATTCCCACCAGTCAGGGTCAGAAATGCAAGCACCGTAGTTAGCAGCCAGTTTTAAATCTCAAATGCACAAAGCAAGATGGGGGTCATTCACTGGAGCAGGTACCCAAAGGGAAGGATGAAACGCAAGGCAAGGATTATTTCACAGCTTGGAAATGGCGCATACTGCAGAACAGCCAGGCTTGAGCTGCAGACTGGATGAAGCCTGAGTTGGCTCTTGCAGCTGGCAACGGATATTGAACCCCTCCCTTAACTCTCTCTCTCTCCTTAACTCTCTCTCTTTCTGTTAACTCTTTCCCTCTCTCTTTCCAGAAACAGTTATAAAGAAATGTGTTAAGATCTCAAAGAGGGAGGAATGAAGATTCCATCTACAGTACGTATATATATATAAAAAGAGAGTAAGCATGAACGATCCAGATGCATAAGGCTGGGATACCTTGGAAGGAGAAGTTCAGCATAGTGGCAGGCGTACAATCCAATCTGACATTATAGGTAGTCCTCGGGTTACAACCACAATGGAGCCCAAAATTTATGTTGCTGAAAGGTGATCAAATGATCCTGTCACATTGCAACCATCATCATTATGAACCACTTGCCAAGCACTGAATTTTGATCCTGTGGTCATGGGGATGCGACAATGGTTATAAGTGTGAAAAACGGTCCTAAGTCTGCTTTTTGAGTGCTGTTGTAACTTTGAACAATCACTAAATGAACTGTTGTAAGTCAAGGACTATCTGTACCAAGAGGCATTACGGTAACTGCTAAGGCTCCTGCAATAAAAACAGAACAGGACCTCTTACTGTTGTAGTATAATGTCTTAGTATAATGTCCATTACCCCTATTGAATAATCTTCAAACCGAGGACACCTTTTCCATTGTCACCTAATGTGCATCACTCTTTTCTGTACACAGTCATTCTAAATCTCATAACCATGTCCAATTTTGTGTGATTTCAGTGAGATCACAAGATCTTGGCTGGAAATGCTAAAATCACAAAAGCTTTTAAATCTCTGATGAGATTTAATTTCTGATATACATAGACACACACATAGACACACAGACACACACACACACACAAAATATGGGAAATTATGTCACTGCTCTTTGTTTTACAGATTAAAAAAGAATTTAGTTTATTTATTTATTTATTTTTGTCAAGCATGTACAAGATAGCAGGTATAGGTATAAACATAAACATAAACAATGGAAGTAAGTACAGATAAACGGGGACAGTAGGACAGGGACAGTAGGCACGCTGGTGCGCTTATGCATGCCCCCTTTATGGACCTCTTAGGAATGGGGTGAGATCCACGGTAGACAGTTTGAGGTTGAAGCTGTGAGGGTTGGAGGCTGTCACAATGGAGTCGGGTAGAGCATTCCAGGCGTTGACCACTGTTGCTGAAGTCGTATTTTCTGCAATAGAGTTCTTCTTCAATAGCAAAAATGCTATTCTTGGAAAAGCCAAAAAAAAAAAAAAGTAATAAACTAGAGAGAAAAGAAAAGTCCAAAAATACCCAAATGAAAATGAAATGTTATGTAACCATAGAATTGTGTTTGGGAAATTGTATAGTATGTCTACGTGACCATGCTGATAGATGAAAAAGGGTATGTCTGGCTCAATGATTAGAAACCTTCAGTGGGCTTACTCTACATCAGGGCTGTCAAACTCGTGGCCCACAGGCCAGATGCATCACGCACTGGCCATGCCCACACCCAGTTTAGCAAAGGGGAAAAAAGTTGTGACACTGCCGTGACAATGTGAGTTTGACACCCCTTCCCTACACAGTGTTTTGCAGGCTGCATTGTTTGTTTACAAGAGATTACCATATTTTTCGGAGTATAGGATGCACCGGAGTATAAGACACACCTTAGTTTTTGCGGAGGAAAATAAGAAAAAAGCTGGCAGGTGGATCTGCCTCCCAGAATACCCCCAATCAACTGTTCCCAGAGGTGAATTTTAGCAACAAGTTCATTGGTTGTGAACTGTGTGCCTTGCTTTTTTTTCAGCCTCTGAAACTTCTGAAACACTGTTTCAGAAAAAAAACTTTTTTTCTGCCTCTGAAAGCCTCCGAAACAGAGCTTCAGAAAAAATGCCTCTGAAACTTCATTTCAGAGGCTTTTTTTCAGAAGTTTCCTTTCAGAGGCTTTTTTCCCCTGAAGCTCTGTTTGGAGGCTTTTTTTTCTGAAGCTTCATTTCTGAGGCTTTTTTCAGCCTCTGAAACCTCTGTTTGAGAGGCTGGCTGGGGCTACGTTCAGAGTATAAAACGCACCCAGATTTTCACCATCTTTTTTGGGGGGGAAAGGTGCATCTTATACTCCGAAAAATATGGTATATTAATCAAACAAATTCCCATTTCAAATAAAAGAAAGCAATTCATTTTTTGGGAATTGCATACATGAAGATACTGGATATACATATAGAACCCTCTTCCACCAAACATCAACATCAGCACCCACAAGCAACCATCATAACAACAAATAACACCTGCAGAGATGTCACAATGTAAACCTCATCTTGGCCTTGGGTATTTCATCATTGAACACATGTACCCAGTGGTGGGATTCAAGTAATTTAACAACCTGTTCTCTGCCCTAATGATTTCTTCCAACAACCAGTTCATCAAACTGCTCAGAAAGTTAACAACCGGTTCTCCCAAAGTGGTGCGAACTGGCTGAATCCCACCACTGGATGTACCTAAGTTACCGTGTCTGTATCACGGCTTGCGTTTCATACACTTGACCCATTTGTCTCCCATGTAAGGTCTATCACTTAGAATAATTTGAGAAACAAGGTGTCCCCATTAGTTCCAAATTGGGTCCAGTGTGTGTGAGACATCTTCTGTCTATACTTATCTCTAATTTTGCCTCATGATCCAAAGAGAAATTTCAAAACAAAACTGAACAAACTGAGATTCAGTCCTGTTACCACACATTAGCCAGATCTACTGACCTCCACACTTCCTATAAATTATTTCTACTCCCTCTGCAATTTTTGATGACTCTGCAGTGGGGAGAAAACTGTTGCTATTAACCCAGGACCAGCAACATAAACTCTTGGATTGGAAGTCAGTGACTTCTGAAAAGTTTCTACTGAAAACAGTAGAAAGCAAATGAATTCTGTAGCAGGGGAATCCTCAAAACTCCCACAGAACATAGGCCTACGTGTATTGTAGCCCCATTTGTTCTGCAGACTTGGGCCTTCTCCCCAGTGTTAAGGGGAGAGATTCTTGTCTACCCAAAGTTACCCCTCCCTGCTTTAAGACATACTTGATACCACCTTCGCTGTTTGAATTGACATGCATGGCCATCGCTTTATATGAGAGCATGAATAGCTCATTCCATTAACCAAATCCTTCAATTCCCGGGTCATCAGTGTTGTACCTTTGGCCAACCACTAAATTCACCCCAAAAAGCTCCGTCTCTGCATCAAGGGTTCTGTTCATGAATTGCCTCATTTGCACTTGAATTTCTCACAGGTTAAATGGAGCACAGTGCAGTGCTATGAAATTTACACCAATTTGATACCCTTGAATACAGATTGCTGGTAATGCAGTAGACACTTTGTCGCGCCTCTTAAAGATCTGTGGAAATCAAGGGAAGTAAGACTAACTTAAGGCAGAAAGAATTTAAGCAGCCTTTTTTTTTCTTTGTATAGGTCTGACATATATGGGTTTAAATTGCTTCTATTCTTTTTTTCTATTTAATTTGCATAGATCCAAAATATAGTCGTATTTGTACAAAGCTAATTTTTGGCTATAAATCCGCCCTTCCTCTTTTCCTTGTACATCCTAGTCAACCAATGTTGCCACAAATATATTGCATTTTTCTTATATGACAGGGTTGTGGATTAAATATTTGTGTGCCCCCCATCTAACCTTTATGTGTTCCTGAAATCAGACAAATTTCCCCCATATCTATTGATTTATAATGCAAATAAACTCTATGGGGAGAAGGTAATTAGATTCTGCAAAAAGTGTTGTTTTTTCAAGAGGCAACTGGACTGTCTTTGTTTTTCCTTGAAGACATTTTGCTTCTCATCCAAGAAGCTTCTTCAGTTCAAATCCCATTGCCTCTTGAAAAAGCACCTATGGGGCAACTATGACCTGGATGACTGAGAATTTCCATAGTACTGTTCTAACACTTTACTCAAAATATGCATCTGATCAATGTAGAACATTTTTTATTGTCTGGTGATGTGATGCTCTGAGCTTAGCCAGTGACCCTCTTTCCTGGGACAAGACACAGTATCTGTGTACTTGACAACCCAAGCGGTATGTGATGCTGAAAAGCATCAAGTGAAGTTTTGTCAATGCTTTTATATGTGTAAGCAAATATCTTCTAGAAGGGAATCCTCTGTTTTAGGACACAGCTTCTGCAAAGTTGAGGGTAGTGTGTGGCAAAAAAGAATGAGGATATTGGGAAGCTAGCCTTCAGCTTGGTCTTCTCTAATTTCCTGCTGAACCTCCAAATAGCTGAGATTTCTTGGCAAGATTTCAGAAGAGGTTTGCCCTTGCCCACTTCCTTGGGCTGAGAGTGTGTGACTGGCCCAAGGTTCCACCCTAGTTGGTGGAACTAGAACTCATGGTCTTCCTCCAGTTTCTAGCTTGGTACCTTCATCACTATACCAAATTGCCTCCACATATTTATGTACATATACAAAAAAAGAGAAAAAAGATACCCAAGAGTTAGGAGAAACCACAAAATCATCTATTAGCACAATCAGGAAAAGGCTCTGTAACACACCTGGAACCCCAAGCTCAAGAGCATTCCATTCAAGAAAGCAGCTGGAGGAAGTATGTCCTCAGAATGGGAGTAGAAGGATTTGTGGAGGCTAGGAGGATTGTCCTGCTCTGGATTTCCTCTGCTTTTGCCTTCATGGGACAAAGCTGTGCAACCTTTTTCATCTTCAGGCTGCTTGGACATCATCTGACATTTTCCAACTGAAACGCTTCCTTTCCAGGCATCTCCAGAAAAGTCGGGGAAAGATACTCCTGGCTAAAATTCCATAAAGACACTGTCAATCAGAGAAGGAAAAAAAATGAATTAGAGTAGGTCAAATTGGCAACATTTCCATTTCCCAGGAGACCTTGTGGGATTTTGCACGTTATTCATTCATTTATTTATTAAACTTGTGTGCCACCCTTCTTGCCAAAGGCGACTTTAGGAGACATTCAATTAAAATGCACTATAAAACAATAAATAAGGACCGTAAATTTGAAATTCAAATTTAAAATAAAACTAAGCAGGATGGAGAGGGAGGGAGCAAAGTGCACAGAGGGAGGAGATGGGGTGTTATCTACTCCAAGAGCCACCTCCAACATGCTACACCTCCCAGGTGATTTGGCTCAGCCATGTCTTGAAGATCAAAAGGGTGGAAGAGGATCTGACCTCAGTGGGCCTAATGTTCCAGAGGACAGGACCGATGGCAGAAAAGGCTCTTATTCTGGACCCGGACAGCCGAAATTCCTAGGCTGAGAAGGGGCAGGGTAATCCCATCTGAGCCAATTTCTCAGATAGCCTGGAACCATGTCATGCATGGCTTTAAAGATGATAACCAACACCTAAATGCCCCCCCCCCCAAATCTCACACAAGTCTTTCCCAGAAGAAAGTGCAAAACTCTTTTATTTCCAGAGGTCCAGAATTCCAAGAAAATGGACATACTCTTTGCCACTTGCAATCTGGACTCATGCTCCCCCAGTTGGTGGAGGATTTCTGGGAGATGGCATGTGATTGGGTCCCAGTAATTATTAATGCCTCTTCCCAGGAGGGGGTAGTTCTGCTGGCCTTCAAAGAGGCAGGGGTTCAACCCCCTCTTCACGATGCCATCTCTGGACCCTACCTTTTTTGATCACTTCGAACCAGTCTAGAACCCGGATCCCTTCAGATCTCAAAGAAGGATGATGTTAACTGCGTAATCGCCAACCTCTCCTGCATAATGTATTTATTTATTAGATTTTTATCCCATTTTTTTAAATTTTTTTTTTATAAACAACTCAAAGCAGGGAACATCCCTCGTGCTCCTTCCTCCTCCTGTTTTCCCCAGTGCAACAACCCTACGAGATGTGATAATTGAAAGAGAGAGAATGGCCCACAGTTATTACTTGGATTTGACATTTTGTGGGAGTTCGTTCATTCATTCATTCATTCATTCATTCATTCAATTTCTATAGCTGCCCAACTCAACCAAGAGACTCTTGAACTATTAGCAGTTACTATGTAGATGGAGACAAGGAAAAAAACTTCACTCTAAATTAATTTCAACTGAGCATTTTATAAAGAAAGAAATTGTTTGTTTGTGTGTTTGTGTATTTGTGTTTGTGTGCGAGAGAGAGAGCACCTTGAAAAAAAGACATTGCAAAGTGGATGTCTACAACCTCTGGGAATTAATAAGCAGACTCTCTGTGAAACTCTCAGTATGCTGCTGTGAAAATAAACACCCAACTGTATGCTTCTTATGTTGCACAGAGCAAAGGATTGCACACATTTCCAGAAGCATAATATTTATTTTTGTGTTTAAATTTCACACTTTAAGAATATTAAATAAATAGGATGAAAGCTGTTGAACCTGGCACAAGGTTTCCAAGCAGCAGTCTCTGAGTAAAATAAGCGGGATAGAATGTGGGCTTAAACTCAGATGAACAACATTCCAATCTCCAGCTATAACTTTTTAAACAGCACCAGAAAGAGTGTTGAGCAGCTTTATGAAAGCTAATCTTGGAAATGGTTAAAACTGCCAATACAAAAATGTCATAAATGCCCTTGGACTTGATTCATTATGTTGCTGGTTCTAGGTTGATGTAAAAATCTCTTAGAAGGAAAATATAAGGAGAAGAAAATTGTAGTACTAAAACAGGTTCCAAGGAGAGTAAGAGAAATAAGGAAAGAATACCAGTTCTTAACAAGACAACTAATTAAGCATGGAGTAAACTTTAGATGGCTGATTCTGGAAGGAATATTGATGACCTGGATGGAGCAAAGACACAGATTAGATACTAAAGAGAAAGCAGAACTGTTTTATGTGCAATATTTTGGAGTACAAGAGGAAATGTGAATAAGTGACAAAGAAGGAACAAGACGACAAGAAGAAAAGATGGAACAGAAAAATATGCAAAGAAAAAAAGATGAAAGGGACCGGGAGGAGATAGCAATAAGATAGGGAGCAAGAGCAAAAGAACCAAGAGAACCAAGAGAGATAAGAACTACTAGAACCGTGATGGTGAACCTATGGCATGGGTGCCACAGGTGGCACGCGGAGCCATATCAGTGGGCACACGAGCTCAGCTCTGTCACGCATGCGTGCGCCAGCCAGCTGATTTTCAGACCTTCTGGGCCCACCAGACATCAGGAAACATACTCTTTCCGGCCTCCGGAGGGCCTCTGGGGTGGGGGAAGGCTGTTTTTGTCCTCCCCAGGTTCCTAGAAAGGCTCTGGAACCTGGGGAGAGCAAAAAACGGGCCTACCAGGCCCACCGTGCCATCACGTGCCAAAAGCAGGGGGAGCACGGGGGGTGGGGTGCATAGAATTATGGATGTGGGCACACGTGCATGTGATCCCACCGCACTTCCCCCACTTTTGGCACGCGATGACAAAAAGGTTAGCCATCACTGTACTAGAACAACAAATCCGATCTACAAATAATAATGGAAGAAGAAGTTAAATTAATATCAGTCAACATAAATGGACTGAATTCGGCAATAAAAAAGAAAAAGATTTTTCATAGACTAGAAAAATTAAAATTAGATATAATTCACCTGCATATTATATATAAATAATATAATTTATATATAATATGCATATTTATTTATATATATTAAAAAAACATATGAAAAAATTGGAGTATCCTAAAATTGGTAAGCTATATACTGCCTTACCGTTACAAAAGAAAAGAGGAATAGCTTTATATATAAAAGAAACAAGAAATGCCAAACATTTTTTTACAGATGAGGAAGGGAGGATTTTGATGGTGGAAATAATGGTGAATAACAAACTGATACTTATGGTAGCGATATATGCACCAAATGTTAACCCAGAAGACTTTTATAGCAACTGCTGGTATTCCTGACCATGGACCAATCTGGCCGAGGCATCTAGGAACTGTGATGCAGAAACATCTGGAGGCCTATAGGTTTCTCATCCCAAAATCTCATAGCCTTTCCTCAAGGATCTTGTGTGTTGAATTTGCACTGGTTTGCTTCAATCATGGCTTGTTGAACAAGCCAAAGTGCCTTGGTTCATAAACCATGAAAACCATAACTGAAAGGCTGTAACGGCTAGCTTCACTTAGGTAAAACAAACCCTGTTATGGCAGAGTATGAATTCAGCCAGTGACGGCACCTGAGGCTCAGAGTGTGTAGGGCATTCGAACAGCCTTAATGGGCAATTACATTGTAATAATTGTAAAGCTCAGTTAATACTGATCATCCATAAGGGAAATACTCAAAGAAATCAAATCTTACATTTGAATGAGATCAAATTCCAATTAATATCAATAACACTTCTTCTTCAGCATTAAGCCCAAACATGGAACAGTTTCAGGCCAATTTTAGTTTGCCCAGATGACAGCCTGTATCTTTCAATTTCGTGTAATTTCATGTAATTTAATTTGAGCTGTTAACATCCCAGCCTTCAGTGTAAATAGATTCCCAGAACAGCTTACAATATAAAACTGAAACGGATAAATAAATAAAACAAGATAACATCAAAAAATAGCAGCAGCTTCAGCAGCGTTTCATCCAGATTAGAAGGGAGAAAATAAAAATAGACATTTTAAAGCGCCAATAATGTAGTAGCTGCGGTGCCACCAACTGTGTTTGCTTGGAGCATCCCACAAAGTGGGGAGACTCTTGCTGTGGCAGGACAGTTTGGTTTCATAACTTTGCCAAACAAACAAACAAACAAACCTCAAACTAAAAACAAACCACAAACAAAGAATTCCCCCACGTTGTTTATTTTATTTTTAAAAACCTGACAGGCTACAGTCTCCATTTTCTGTTTCTGACTATCTAATATTCAACAGTGTAACAGTTAAATTCATTATCAAAAAAACAAACACCAAACTAAAATAATTTTTTTTAAGCCCTCCCCTTTTAAACTGTAACAAGGATAGGATAGGATAGGATAGGATAGGATAGGATAGGATAGGATAGAATAGGATAGAATAGAATAGAATAGAATAGAATAGAATAGAATAGAATAGAATAGAATAGAATAGAATAGAATAGAATAGAATAGAATAGAATAACAGAGTTGGAACGGACCTAGGACCGTGATGGCGAACCTATGGCACGTGTGCCACAGGTGGCACCCGGAGCCATATCTGTGGGCACGTGAGCGTTGCCCTAGCTCAGCTCCATCATGCATGTGCATGCCAGCCAGCTGATTTTTGGGCTTTCTGGGTCCACCAGAGGTCAGGAAACGGGCCGTTTCTGGCCTCCGGGGGGGGGGGGGAGGCTGTTTTCGCCCTCCCCGGGCTCCGAGAAAGCCTCTGGAGCCTGGGGAGGGCAAAAAATGGGCCTACTGGGCCCACTACATGCCAAAACCAAGGGGAGTGTGGGGGGGATCGCATGCGCATGCGCAGGGAATGGGTGGGGCATATTGAATTATGGGTGTGGGCACACACGCGCATGACGCCCCTGC
>WNWU01000006.1:25861848-25929356 GCA_012654045.1 Ptyas mucosa | reverse complement strand
GGGTAGGGCATGGGGAGAGCATTGAATTATGGCTGTGGGCACGCACATGCATGACCCCCCTGTGCTCCCCCCACTTTTGGCACGCGACGGCAAAAAGGTTAGCCATCACTGACCTAGGAGGTCTTCTAGTCCAACCCCCTGCTTAGGCAGGATACCCTGCATCACTTCAGACAAATGGTTATCCAGCATCTTCTTAAAAACTTCCAGTGTTGGAGCATTTACAACTTCTGGAGGCAAGTTGTTCCATTGGTTAATTGTTCTAATTGTCAGGAAATTCCTCCTTAGTTCTAAGCTTCTCTCCTTGATTAGCTTCCACCCATTGCTTCTTGTCCTGTCCTCAGGTGCTTTGGGGAATAGCTTGACTCCCTCTTCTTTGTGGCAATCCCTGAGATATTGGAAGACCGCTATCATGTCTTCCCTAGTCCTTCCTTTCATCAAACTAGACATACCCAGTTCCTGCAACCGGTCTTCATATGTTTTAGCGATTTCCCCTTCACTCTAATAGCATTTTGTTCCATAGTGTAAGCTATGTCAGAGCTTACTCTCAGTATTAGACGGGGATTTGCTACTATGCACTCTTGATGATTTAAATATTGGGAAGGGGTAGCAGACAGCATAACAGTAGGCAGCCAGGCAATGGGCCTCCAAAGCAGTAACCAGTGGGGGGGAAATGCCACATTCATCTTTAAGGGCCATCTGATAATAATTGTCTTGCCATATTCAATCCAAAAGTTACGAAAGTATTCCTTAATGATGCCAAAAAGAGGGATGCATCTGTTTGATCAACTGATGACAAAGATCCCCTATCTTCCAATATAATATAAAAGTCTAATGCTAGTGTAGTATTGAGAAGAACCTTAAAATATTTCTTTCTCGTTGGTCATTCACTTTTGTATTCAGTCCAGATATTTTCAGTTCCGACTCATTCTTGACCTTCTTATTTGACCATCTACACTCCTTAAGCCTCCCATTCCCACTGAATTCAACTTATTTGCCTATTTCTCTCACTCAGTTCCATACAGAAGAGGATAGAAGAATACGTATACCGTATATATTCGAGTATAAGCTGACCCGAATATAAACCGAGGCCCCCAATTTTACCACAAAAACTGGGAAAACTTATTGACTCAAGTATAAGCCGGGGGTGGGAAATGCAGCGGCTACTGGTAAATTTCAAAATAAAAAAAGACTGGTCAAAAGTGTGAGGACCTGTCAGAAATCACTTTTTTCAGCCCTTTGGATAGTCCTTTTGTGCATATGGACTACTCAGAGAGCTGAAAAAGTAATTTTTGACTGGTCCTCGCACTTGTGATCAGTCACAAACTTACGACTGTCCTCACATTTTACGTTTTTGCCTTATCACCATTTCTTTCTTTCCCTCTCTTTCTCATTCTTTCTCTCTCCCCCTCTTTCTCTCTCTCTCTCCCCCACTCTCTCTCTCATTCTCTTTCTCCCCCCTTTCTCAAAGAGAGAGGTGGTAGGTTTGAGGAGAAAGATTACTGTACAATAAAAAAGATGAAAGGGAAGAAAACCAACCCCAAACAAATATAAAGATATTAAGATAAAGAATGAATTGTTAAACTTTAAAGAATAAAAGAGAACAAATATGAATAAATAGCAATAATTAGAAACAAACATACAAACATACAATGTATTTTCTTTGAACAGAGTATTTGGCTGGTTCACAAATTTAAACAATGTTTAGTCATTTCACTTAAATTTACAATTTCTATATTTCCTTTTTGCCATATTTATTCCTCATCTATTTTTTTAAAAACCAATATTACCCTTCATCCTCATCTCTAATCTTAATCAAATTCAATTTTTCCCTTCTATTCTATATTATACCCCTTCCCATTGTCATCTAATTTTATATCCATCCTCACATTGGTTAATTATGTAATATTACAGTTGTTCAATACAAATTCAACATTTTAATATAAATCAATTAGTTATATAACTATCTTTTTTGTATATTAATCAATATGAACACGAATATTCCAATTATTTCCATGCAATCCAATTTCTTACAAATCAATTACCGGTAATTATATTTACCAATAATAATAAACCAAATAATTTCGCCCCATATATTCTTCCAAACCACAACTTAACCATTTCTGCTTTCAACACAATATACAATTAATAGTATCTCAATTATTACAATTCCCTAGTTAAATAGAGCTTTTTTTCTTTTGTTTTAAAATCTTGAACTCTCCTCTTTTGCCATTTGCCATAAATTTCCCATTGTTTGTACCTACCTTTTTTGATGAGGAAAACGAAAAGAAATCTGCCTTTCCAACGTTGCAAAGCCAACAACCTGCTTTAGTTTTGTTTTCGTTTTCAGCTTGAATTGCACAAGGAGAAAAAAAAAGTGCTCCAGCAGCACTCTTTGCAGCTAGCAAAATTAACCTATACTGAAGCTGAAAGGGGCTGTTTTTTCTATTTTTGCAGACACGGGTCTACTCATTTGTTTTCTTTTAACACTGATCAGCTGTAGGTCGGCCCTTTGAAGCCCCCAGCAAGAATTTAAACCATTTTTTCCCCTCTAGCCATCAGCTGGACTCAGGAGGCAGCAATAGATTGGGAGTGGGTGGGGTAAGCAAACCCCGTTCTCCCCTCCCCCCCCCGTTCCCTAGCTTGTCCTGCATTCTTTCTAAAAATCGGGACATTTTTAAAATCGGACTGGTCACCTTAGGAAAAAGGCATTTTTTTTCGTGACTCGAATATAAGCTGAGGGGGGCTTTTTCAGCCTGAAAAACATGCTGAAAAACTCAGCTTATATTCGAGTATATACAGTATATGTATATGTATAACTTGCCAAACTTCCTTTTCTGTGTTAAATATAACTACCTTGGACTTTGATAGACTTCAGATCTTGTTTCATATTATAATCTATGCAACATTTGCCAGAAATCAGTCAGGTTCTGAGCCAGAAATATGGCACTGTCTCGATATAGCTCCATTAAATCCTTATACTTTTAAACATGTAAATACATGTAAATTAAACATTCAAAGTGTCCTCATGCATCCTTGCCTAACTCTCTGCTCAATGCTCAGCATTTCATATATTCTCAGCTAAGTATTATATCCATCACACACCACTTTTAAAGCATTCATTAATCAATGTTCAACTCTATTCCAACAAAAATGTCTATAATACGTTTTCATATAGTCTACATTTAATAATAAGATTAAAGTTTGAATTAATTTTATATTAATATTTTTTCAAGCTATGCTTTTTTTCTCTTAACTGTTACATTTGTTTTAATCAGTGGTGATATTCAATTTTTTTTACTACTGGTTCTGGGGGCGTGGCTTGGTGGGCATGGCAAGGGAAGGATACTGCAAAATCCCCATTCCCTCCTCACTCCTGGGGGAAGGATATTGCAAAATCTCCATTCCCACCTCACTCTGGGACCAGCCAGAGGTGGTATTTGCTGGTTCTCCAAACTATTCAAAATTTCCACTACCGGTTCTGCAGAACCTGTCAGAACCTGCTGGATTTCACCCCTGCTTTTAATCACTTTTATTGAACGAACACTGATGTTTTTTTCTTTCTTTTTCTGTTTGTCCCTTCACTATTTTTTTAAAATAAAAATAATTTTAAAAAATCATTCCATACTTGAAACTTGTTTGTTTTATCATATGTTTGATAAAATTGTAGAATAAACTTTGTTTCTCATATTGATACATCTGGAGCTAGTGTCCATATTCCCTGCCTGCCATAAATTTGCTCATCGTCACTTTTTAAATCAGAAGTCTGCAAAATATATTCCCTGCCACACTTTAACTAACCTTCTTGTAGTTTTTTTTTTCATCTGCCCTGATTACTTTCTCCTAGTATAGAGTAGCATTTCTCTTTGGCTGGAAGAATACAATTGTTCTTTCTCCATATCAGTGTTTCTCAACCTTGGCAACTTCATGCACGGACGCTAGCTGGGAAATTCTGGGAATTGAAGTCCACGCATCTTAAAAATTGGCAAGGTTGAGAAACATTGGTGCAGACAAGAATAATTGTATAATTGTATTCTCCCAAACAATACACACATCAAGTCATGAAGCAAACTATTTTCATATTTAATTTTTTTTCAGTTTCCCTCTCATACCTACAGCCTTATCATTTTTCAACATTCACAGTATTTGCCTTCTTTTTCATCATTTTTCTTACATACTAACATTCATAGCATTTGTTTCAGTTCCACTCGTTTCACTGTCCTTCCAATGTAAACTTCTAACATACTGCAGTCATCGTTCCCTCAGTTTAGTTTGGTCTCAAATATTTTCATCGTTTTTATTTTTAATTCCATTGACTATATCAGAGACTTTTTTTTTTTGCATTTCCAAAACAATTTTTATTGCCATTAAGATAGCTCTGCATTTGCCTCTTTTACGATGTTCTCTTTTGCTATGTACTTGGCACTATCTTTCTCTCTATTTATGTATTATATTATATCAACAAAATTCCTCTTTCTTTCATTATTTTCTTTCACTGATCATTCTATTACTTGCATTTTTCCTCTAATTAATAGTTTTCTTTATTTCCTCATTTTGCTTATATTACCTGTTAGCACAGATAGAAATAATTCTGCTACTCTCTGTATTGTGGGTGCTCACTATGTTCTAACCAGCTCCTTCATTCTCTTTATTTATGCCATGACATCTTGTGAGATTACTCTTCCATCCAATACTTAATGCTTGCCTCTTCATGCTACGTTCAGTCTTGTTCCTTTTTTCTCCCCATTTCTGTATTTTTCCTAAAATGCACTCTTCATACTGCCAATAATCTCTCATCATCCGTGCATCCTTCATTAATTCTCAGCACTTCATCATAAACCATCAGTTCAGTCATTATTTTCAATTTGCATTAATTCCTTGTTCTGTGTACATCTGAATAGACCGATGCCTAAATCACATCTTTGAAACAAAGGGGTTTACTTGTTTGTTTGTAATTTAGGCAGATACTTCCCAATCATCACTGTTCCTAGATGTCTCTTGTTTTGTTCCAGCTTGTTCAGTTATATCCAGTGGTGGGATTCAGTCAGTTCGCACCACTTCGGGAGAACCGGTTGTTATCTTTCTGAACAGTTTGGTGAACTGGTTGTTGGAATAAATCATTAGGGCAGAGAACCAGTTGTTAAATTATTTGAATCCCACCACTGGTTATATCACTAACAGATTTGTTTTCTCTCCTAGATCATCAGTCACCAACTGGTGGTCTGTGGACCACTGGTAGTCTGCGGGAAATTTTTGGTGGTCCGCAGAAAAATTATTTGCATTTTTTAGATTGCAGTAAATCACGGGTCCTCAAACTATGGCTCCTGGGCCAGATATGTGTAATGAACAGTTGTGTTGCTGCAGACTCTCCCCCTTTGGGGTCTTTTTGTGTGGATCGGAGGGGGACAGAAATTCTGACTTTAGGTCTGCTTCAGCCTCTTGATATGGGGTTTTGGGTGAAGGCTAGAAGGAAGTGCCACTGGTGGTGAAGAGCCGGAGGGCCTTGTTCCAGAGGGACTGCCTCATGGCCTGGAACTGTCTGACCATCTCAGCCGCTGAGCCTCCAGGTGCCGGTACCTGGCCTTGCACTCCCGCAGGTCTTCCCTCTGCTTGGAAAGCCTATGCTCATAGTCCTCAGTGAGGTGCTTCTGCTGAGCCACTTTCTCGGTCAATTTGAACTGAGCCAGCTGTTTTGCCAACTCTTTCTTGTGGTGGCTGCTTAGCTCCAACAACTGCTTCCTGTTGGGGCCCTAAGGAGCCCAGGCAGGGAGGCAAGGAGTGGCTAGGAGGGGAGGGGCGAGTAGAAGCTGGCGAGGTGCCCCTCGACGTCAGTGACATCGAATTGGCCATGCCCACCCAGTCACATGACCACCTAGCCACGCCCGCCCAACTGATCATTAGGCAGATAATATTAGTGGTCTGCAGGATTTAAAATTATGAATTTAGTGGTCCCTGAGGTCTGAAAGGTTGGTGACCCCTGTCCTAGATTGTTGTATTCATGTTTCCCCAAAACCATCCTTGTTTCTTCCACTTTCCCAGTACTCTAAAATCTAATAGGCAACTATCAGCAGCCTTTGGATTCTTAATTTGATACGCACCCATAACTATCTATGTTTTAAGAATTCATAGCCTTTCCATTCATAATTAAACATTCACTTTATTCCCCTGCATGTATATATGATGTCCACTTCATAAGACATAAGGCTAATGTATACATAAGTCCACTACCTTCATTTAGATCTGTCATGACTCCCTTTTGCTTAGCATCACAGAAGCACTAATAACTATTTTTCTTTCATTCCTTTCTTTCATCATTCTTTTATTCTTCTTACATTCCACATTGGAATCTACTATATACCAAGGTTGTCCCCAAGTGAGCCCTTAGATAATGACCTCTGCTGCCCATCATGATTTTGGTAGAACACGTTTCACATACTTTTAAGTCATATACAACAGTGGTGGGTTGCCCCCGGTTCGCACCAGTTCTATAGAACCAGTAGTAAAACCGGTGGGAGGCTCCGCCCACTGACCCCGACGTCATCAAAATGCTTCTGCGCATGCACAGAAGAGCACACACATGGCCCCATTGCAAACCGGTAGTAAAGGTAAGTAGAACCCATCCCTGATATACAAGAGATATAGGTAGGATTATCAGCTTTATTTGTACCATATTACTAATCAGCGGTGAAATCCAATTTTTTTTACTACTGGTTCTGTGGGCATGGCTTGGTGGGTGTGGCAGTAAAAGGATACTGCAAAATCTCCATTCCCTCCCCATTCCTGGGGGAAGGATATTGCAAAATCTCCATTCCTACCCCGCTCTGGGGCCATCCAGAGGTGGTATTTGCCAGTTCACTGAACTGCTCAAAATTTCCGCTACCGGTTCCCCAGAACCTGTCAGAACCTGCTGGATTTCATCCCTGTTACTATTCCTCTTAAACTGGAAAACACTGGTCAGCTTTGGCGTATTTACCCAGTATGCAACATGCATGTGTTATTTTATGCAAGCTAAGGCCTCTAAGCTACAGATTACCTTGCAAGCAAAAATTTTTATTCACTGCCTCACACTATGCAGTGTACTAAAACATACTCAGGACGTGCCTTTGTTATCAAAGACCAAACCCCCACCTCCATTGATTACAGTGTCAGAATATCTAGAAACGTGACATCTGCATTATATTGTCATTTGTATACCGGTTAAGAAATAAATCAAGAATCATATCATATTCCTAATAAACTAATTATCTTCACTGTTGAAATAAAAGATTATAGCCCTTGCAAGTATCAGCACTTAGCTTTTACTTTCAGTTGATTCACACATTTGATATGCTTTCTTCACAGCATGAAGATGCATCACTAAGACATCTCCTCTTGGAGGGTCATGCTCTGCAGCTGCTCAGGGAAATGTCTTCTAGTTTCCTTAATTTTATTGCACCCCTGCTTCAACAAAGGCTATTTTTATGAGGTTGGGAATGTAGGCAGACGGGAACTTTCTCTCACAGGTTTAAGCCCCAGTCACATGTACGCCATCCAATTCCATCTGGAGCTGCTTTTAGCTTGCCAATATTCACTAAACGAAGAGCAAGCAAAATAAGAGTAGAAGGGAAATAAAGAGTAGATTCTAGATACGGCCCAGACAACGAAGTTGAAGCCAGATCTACTGTTGTTTTTCCCAAGAATGTGAAGATGCATTATTAGTCTGATCTCTGAGTTTTGTTTTCTTGCAGATGTTTTCTTGCAGATGTTTCATTAAGTGCTCTAGAACTGATGGCTTTACCTTCATTACCTAGATCAGTGATGGCTAACCTTTTTGCTGTCGTATGCCAAAAGCATGGGGGAGCGTGGGGAGGTTGTGCCCATGCATGCCCACACCCATAATTTAGTGTGCCCTGCCCCCCGCGCAACACCCCTGCGCTTCCCCCACTTTTGGCACAAGATGGCATGGTGGGCCCAGTAGGCCCGTTTTTCACCCTCCCCAGACTTCAGAGGCTTTCTTGGAGCCTGGGGAGGGCGAAAACAGCCTTCCCCATCCCCCTGGAGGTCCCCCTGAGGCCAGAAACAGCCCATTTGCTGACTTCCAGTGGGACTGGAAGGCCCGTTCTTCACTCTCCCCAGGCTCCAGAGTCTTTCTAGGAGCCTGGGGAGGGCGAAAACATCCTCCCCCCCCCCGGAGGCCGGAAATAGCCTGTTTCTCAACTTCTGGTGGGCCTGGAAGGCCCCAAAATCAGCTGAGCTAGGGCAACACTCGTGTGCCCACCGATATGGCTCCACGTGCCACCTATGGCCACCTACACGAGCCATAGGTTCTCCATCACGGACCTAGATGGTAATGAAATATCTACAAGAAAACAACTAAGTTCGGACAGCACTAAGGACTCCAAAGTTCAAGCCTGAGCTATAAATGTTTTCTTCTGTTCTTAGGCTGACTCTTCTGCAATTCTCTGTCCAAAGCTACATCCTATAAATACAATTTTACTCCTGTGGATTTTGTTTGTTGGATTTATATCTCACCTCTTTTTCAAAAGCTCAAGGCCACTTAACATGCTTATGTTATGGTCCCTACAACACCAACCCTATAAGATGTAGGGGTGGAGAGAGAGGTTAGGGTTAGGGAGGGAGGGAGAGAGAGAGGGAGGGGGAGGGAGAGAGAGAGAGAGAGAGAGAGAGGGAGAGGGAGGGAGAGAGAAAGAGATTGAGATTGAGATTGAGATTGAGATTGAGATTGAGATTGATCCAAAATCAGTCCACGAACTTCTGTGAGGAAGGCTGGACTTTGACCAGAATCTTCCACACTGGCATGATGAGTAATTCTGAGGATATCATCCCAACTTTACAGACCCAGGCAGTGAACCAGTTATTATGAACAGCAAAAACTCTTACAGGAACCTGACATTTGGACGTAGGTGTTTAGCCTAATTAACTTTTCTCATCAACTTGAAAAGAAGTTAAACAGGTCACCAATATGTTTTTCAATCATGCTGAAAGCGAATTTTAAAATGATGGGTTTAATTGCATTTTTGATTTTGCAGTCTACTTTAGGAGAGCCTCTGTGGTTGCATTTGATTCACTGTCCAGCAGTTATTTTTAATTTCAGTTAGGTATGAAACAATCCAGAAGGAAAACCAGTTTATGCCAACGTCAGTATATGGTTTTGGCAGCAAGGTGTTCCCAGTGGTAAAATATCTGACCATGGTCACTTTATGGTTAAAAGAGAACAAAAATGCTAACCGCAAAGTCATGCAAAAATCCAGTTCTAACCTGGGAGTTAGGAAATCAATGTCCTACTTTATTCCTTTATATAAAATACTTGTATCTATCTAACTCCTCCTATGCTCGAGCAGAAACATTGCAGTGCTGTAATGATCATACCCAAACCTATTCAGAAGGATAGCATTATTATGATTAAAAAAATCAAGAAGTACCCAATAGGGTTGTACTCTGTATCTCTTCTGACAAAATTTCCAGAGAGAACTCAAAGCGGTTCCAGGAACAAAATCAGATCTGAATAATACAAGATTGCCTGGCCTTGATTGATCATCAATTCAAGTACATTACCTATCAAAGCAACGTCTATCACTGACCGTACTTATTCTGAGTTTGAAGCCACTTCCTCTCTTAAATATCTTTTAAGAGATATTTCCCGGTACCAACCAGCAATCATCCTCCTACTTAACGCAGTCAGTCAAGTTGGGCAGAGATCAAAGGAGAGCATGCACACATCTTCAAGCCTCACAGATTGTGACACATCCAACAACACTTGACCAGGCAGTGCTTAGGACATCTCTACAGGCAGAGCAGCATTAACTATGCGATCAAAACAATGGCAGTAGTGAAGAACTGTACTCTCAAAAATGCTTGGCAAACATGTTACAGTGTGGCCCAAAACCATGTTTTTATGCTAGAATCAGACCCACTCCCCAGGTTGAGAATACGGAAGCATATAGAGACAATCGTTATTTAAAACTGTGCTTATTTGATTTAATTGGCTCTCAAGGTTATCTAAAATGGATAGTGTTTGAGTTGTTAATTCCCTTGATATTGTTTATTGTTTGTGGGGTAGAGATGGGGAGCATTACACTCAAACATGCACACAGGGGACATATATATACACACATATAGAGAGAAAGAAATGACCTGTCTTAAAAAGTTTAATGATACCTAGGAAGCAGTCATCTGCTTCTTTGCTCTGGCAGTTTCAGCTGCCTGGAGGACTTGGGTTATTGGAATGATTGATCACTGTGCTACACACCGTGTGTTAAATAGTATTAGAGCCGAGTTATCTGCTTACTTGTCTTTTGTGTGCTCTGCGCAGAAGGTAGCCTTTATTTCAGGTTTTATGCACAGACTGTGCTAATGTGAGCACTGTGTACTCTAGGCTTACAATACGCAATTTTTCTCTTTAAACAGAAATACCAAGTGCGTCGTAGACCTGCTGCAAATGTTGGAGACTGGGCACTGAAGTGAGACAATTCAGATAAAGGCATGCGGTACTGTCACTCAGTATTGTACAATCAAAGGAAATGCTGAACCTGGGTTTTCATCAATATGGTGATGGTGACTTGACGAGCTTCAGAAGTGCTTGGATAATATCAGCCTTGTATCAATGAACAAGCAAATAATAGGTCAAGGTGATTGCCATGGTGAGCAAGATCAGCTTTAAAATGTATACATGGGATGTTATTTTTCTGCGAAGACTCATTGGACAAGACACATAAAATCATAGGTTGGAAGGGACCAGTCAGGCCTTTTCCTCAATGCAGAATTTAAATTACACCATCACTGCCAGATGGTTAGCCATCCTCTGCTTGAATGCATCCTTTAAAGAGCTCTTACTGTTAGAAGACCTTCCTTAATAGGTAGACAGAATCTTCCTTTGGAAGCATCTTCCATGTCTCCTTGTGGGATGACAAAGGACAAGTTCAACTGTTTGATCGGCGTTATTCTATTTCCCTCAGGTTTCCCATTTCTTATTTCCTTCAATCTCATCTCCTAGGATAGGATTTTGTCGCCCCTGTTGCCATTTTCTGTCCCCGTCTGAGTTGGTCTCAGTGCTGAATTAGGAGCTCATGTACTGACTTCACAGAAAGAGATTGTGTGGAAGAGAATAGGACCTTTCCAATTGTGAGGGCTCCTAATATATGCAAATGAGCACATTAAAGTCATTGTAAGGAAAGTTAGGTCCTCAGCCACAAGTGCACAAGAAACCAAGAGATATTTAAATAGTTGTTGCTAACCAGCAGTAGAATCTGTCAAGGAACTTCATAGAAGCACGTACAGTAGATCTTGCAATCATTTTTCCCTGCAGTAGCAATCCTGTGATGTTGGTTGGCTGACAAATAACAGCTGGCCCCAAATCCGTGGCACTTGAAACCAAAGCTCCCCAGTTCTACTTGAACAGCTTAATCTCTACACCATCCTGGCTGATCGAAAAAGATAAGTAAAAGTAGGCTTTTCTCTAATCCAATGGAGATAACAGTCACCTACAATTGTTCTCTTAGGTTGAAATCACAAGCATCCCAGGGAACATTGGGTTGTCGCTGCTGTTGTTGTTTTTGGAATTCCAATATTACAGAAAAAGCTTCTTCCAAGCTTTAAGACAGAGCAATTGTGGAGTTTCCTCTAGTTAAGTTTGGTTTTATAGTTGGAGGTATTACATTTCCAGTCAGCTATGATTTCTTTTTATGTTTACTATTTTCCTTTTATTTGTTAGCCGCACAGAGTTGTTAAGGATTTGTGTGGCCTTGAAATTGGATAATAAATGAATAAAAATAACACTCTGACCCTGAAGAGAAAAATCTCACATCAGAACTGCTTTCATAAATGTCTCCCATCGGAGCTTTCCAAGCTGGTTTTCTCCAATGCTAAAAGTCCCATGACCCAAAGGATTGACCAGCTGACTGACTGACAAACATAATAAATAAACAAATAATCAACCCTTGAGTCCAGAATCCTCCTGACTTTCCAATATTACAACGCTGCTAACTGGTCTGTGATTCAGCTAAATGTCTCTCCATTGGTTTCAGTGGAAGATTTCTGTCAGAGAGGAAATGACAGTGAGCAGGAAAGTTCTCCTTTCCTTCTACTTGGTTGGGCGCCGAGATAACAATAGACTTTTATGTGTCGTCACATCTGCTGGTGACATCTGCTTCTACTACTCTGTACCATCTAACTCCTAGGAAGTTATCCATATCCTAGAATATTGCTTTATTTTGATAATACATAAAGGAGACCAAACCAGAGTTAAATTCAGACCAGTATATTGCTAGATACTTGCAACCAAACTGGATGAATCCTTTTTGTTTAAGGAGGATTTTGATGCTATATAAGGTGAACAAAATTGGCCTGCCTTTCACCAATCATCAATCCATGGATTTTTAATGATGGCTTGATTGAGATTTTTAACTTTGTCATTTGATTTCAGGTTTGTATTTTTTTGAGGGTGATAGCAGATTCTAGAGACAAATTCATTGATATAGAAATCATTAAGGCCGTTTAAAAACTGATTTTTCCAGCATCCTTCCACTATCCAAGTCCTTATTTGTTTACCAGAAGCCCCAGACGTTTGGTGAGTTGTGTAAGGGAACCATCAAAAAGAAGGGGTTCATTTTCAGAAGAAGTCAATCTATGGTCACCAACAACCATTTTCAAGCCCCAGTTAGGACATATTTGACAAGAGAGCTGAAAATCATGTAGGTAAGAGGATACCAAGTACCAATCATGTTGGAACTTCAGCCAGGCTCTTGTGTTTTAATTGCCGCTTAGTTTTTAGAAAACTGAAAACATTGATTTAGGAAGTGTCAGTCTTAGTTTCAAACTGTGGCTTGCTCAACGTATCTTTTCTTTTATGTACACTGAGGGCATATGCACCAAGACAAATTCCTTGTGTGTCCAATCACACCTGGCCAATAAAATTCTATTCTATTCTATTCTATTCTATTCTATTCTATTCTATTCTATTCTATTCTATTCTATTCTATTCTATTCTATTCTATTCTATTCTATTCTATTCTATCTGATGTTCTCCAGATGTATGGAGACTACAATCTCAAGAATTCCCAGCTACTCTTTGGCAGGAAAATTAGGAATCTGCTATCCTGACATACCTGGAGAATATCAGTTTGGAAAGGCTGACCCAGAAGAATACATAATAAATTACTACACCTTTAAATAATGGAGGTTTACTTTAAAAAGCAAATGGAGAGAGGGAGGGAGGGAGGGAGAGAGAGGGGATGAGAAACAGAGAGAAAGAGAGAGAAGATGATGATGCAGAAACAAAGGCAAGCAGATGGCTAAAGATGAAGGTCACACCAGATTGAGAAGTTTGTCAAAATGTGATGACATAGGTAATCTGTAAACTGTTATTGCACCTAGCTGGAGGTGCTGAAAAACATTTTGAAATTACAGAAAAACACTGGAGTCACTAACGCACCAGCAGGAATAATCGCCTGGAGTGCTTCTGCTCTATGGATGAATGCCAGATGTGCAAAGCGACATATCTGGAATTAATGATATTAAACATGCTTTCCTTTTATGCTCAATAATAACTCTATTATGATTGATACAAACCGCAGACACTTTATCTAGTACAAATGGAATCGTCTGTCATTGACTATATTAAATCATCAATTTCTGCATGATGAGGATCGTTTAGGGTAACTAATCATCTGTCTCGTTCTGAAGTCTTTAAGGCTGATCAGATAACGTTTTGAATACTGCCTGAGCAGCCACGACAATCTAACCCTTCCATGTAAGGATTGAGAGGGGCCCATTATGCCGTCAAAGCGGGTGGAAATATCACACTTCTTTCTCTACATAATACCCTGCTGTAAATAAATCATTCTCCACCGCAAACTTTATTGATCACAAGCACTTCCATGCTTGTGTCTAGCGAAGTCTCTACAGAATAAAAGGCTGCTTTATATTTTGTCTTGTCAAAATATTAAACGGCTCTGTCAAGCGGAGTCAGGCTCGCAGCAATGGGGGTAATTCTGCTGGAGCTCTTCTCATTCCCTCTTCCTATCTCAACTGCCAAGATTTACAAAGCAGGGTGGGCTTTTCCCCTCCCCGCTTGTCCTTCCCTCCCCTCTCCCTCTCTCTCTTTTTTTTTTATAAACTTTCCAATTAAAGTCTCGTAAGATTATGAAGCCTTAAGATAAAGTGTCCTAATTTAGAGAAGTGGAGTAGTGAACTACCAGGGAGCAGCTGTTAGATAAAGCATTTTGCACAAGGAGAAGATAACCTGGCTTATTTATATACACACAACATTAATGGGGAAAGGAAGAGAGTCTTTATTTTTTTTTTTTAAAAAAAAGATCTATTATTTTACTGGGCCAATGCCTGGGAAAGACATTGGCATAATTTGAATGCAAAATATTTACTATTCATACATAAAAATACTTTAATATCATGGAAAGGGTGACTTTTTTAATTTTTAGTGTTACATTCGGCATTTCCCTAATTAGACAATGTGTTTTAAAAAGCACCTAAAGCAACTTTACATACATACATATATATATATATATATATATATATATATATATATATATACACACACACAGCAACACATGGACACACGCTGACACAAAAGAGACAGAAAGATACACACACTTAATCCTGCCTTTTCTGCGGCAGGTCCTAGATCACGAGTGTCCAATCTTTTCGCTTGCCTGGGCTGCACTGAATGAAGAGGAATTGTTAGAATAGAATAGAATAGAATAGAATAGAATAGAATAGAATAGAATAGAATAGAATAGAATAGAATAGAACAGAACAGAACAGAACAGAACAGAACAGAACACAATACAATACAATACAATACAATACAATACAATACAATAGCATTCTTTATTGCCCAAGTGTGATTGGACACACAAGGAATTTGTCTTGGTGCATACGCTCTCAGTGTACATAAAAGAAAAGATAAGTTCATCAAGAATCATAAGGTACAACACTTAATGATAGTCATAGGGAACAAATAAGCAATCAAATCATATTAGGAAACAGTCAATATAAATCGTAAGGATACAAGCAACAAGGTTACAGTCATACAGTCATAAGTGGAAGGAGATGGGTGATAGGAACAATGAGAATATTAATAGTAGTGCACACCTAGTAACTAGTTTGACAGTGTTGAGGGAATTATTTGTTTAGCAGAGTGATGATCTTCGGGAAAAAATGTTCTTGTGTCTGGTTGTTCTGGTGTGCAGTGCTCTATAGTGTCATTTAGAGGGTAGGAGTTGAAACAGTCCAGGATGTGTAAATATTTTGGTTTGTAAATGTTTTGGTCCACTTATAAAATATATAATATAGTTAATGTATATAAATCACATAACAATGTTAAAAAAAAATCTTGTGGAGTCGCATTACTAGCTGACCAGGGCCACGTGTTTAGTAAGGGCTGTGGGTTGGACATGCCCGTTCTAGAATTAGCAGTAAATTGCCCAAGGTCTGGAAGCAGCCATCCAACTCTCACTTTTTATAACCTAGGATGGAGCTCAAATCATATCTTTTCACTCAGATCTTTTACGGTTTATGATTGATAGAACATCCACAGGGGTGGTGGGTCAGCAATATCAAAATGGGCAATCAACCCCCCCCCCGACTCTTTTTAATATGCATACATGTAAGAGAGATGCCTTTGAGTGCTCGGTTGCACCTGCCATTTTGATACCTTTGGCAACCTCCTCCAGAGGTCTCTGCCCATTTACTTATGTATTATAGGTAGTCCTTGTCTTACAGCTGCAATTGGACCAAGATTTCTGTTGCTAAGTAAAGCAGGGGCTAAGTGAGCTGCGCCGAATTTTATGATCTTTTTTGGCTGCAATTGTTAAGTGAATCACTTCAATTGTTAAGCAAATCGCTGCAATTGTTAAGCGAACCACTGCAATTGTTAAGTGAATCACTGCAATTGTTAACTGAATTGCTCGGTCATTGAGCAAATCCAGGTTCCCTCATTAGCTTTGCCAAAAGTCAGCTGGGAAGATTGTGGATGTGGATCACGCACTCCAGGACACTGCAGCTATTATAAATACATAGTGGTTGCCCAACACCCAAATTTTGATCATAGGACCATGGGGATACTATGATGGCTGTAAGTGTGACAGTTGTGGTGGAAACTCCAGCTAGAAAGGGAGGTGGTATGAAGAGGGGGCCAAGCTTAGAATCCTTGCACAGTAGAAAGCAGTACAGGTCTTACCTTCCTCAGAGTCCCTGAAACTTTATTTGACCATTCCCAAGGGAATGCAGTTGCTCTGGTGAGATTCTTGTAAATAGGCATTGCAACAATAAAGAAGTAACTTCAATCAACCCACAGTATGGGTTTCAGGGCTGTTGTAACTTTGAATAGTCACTAAACAAGTGGTTATAGACGGGTGAAATCCAGCAGGTTTTGACAGGTTCGGAAGAACCGGTAGCGGAAATTTTGAGCAGTTCAGAGAACCAGCAAATACCACCTCTGGCTGGACCCAGAATGGAGATTTTGCAATATCCTTCCCCCAAGAGTGGGGTGGGAATGGAGATTTTGGAGTATCCTACCCCTGGAGTGGGGTGGGAATGGTGATTTTGCAGTATCCTTCCCCTGCCACCCCCACCAAACCATCCCCACCAAGCCATGCCCACAGAACCAGTAGTAAAAAAAAAAATTGGATTTCAGCCCTGGTTGTAGGTCGAGGATTACCTCTATGTATTTGTAAATCACTAAGGCATAGATGTCCTCAGGAGCTTGTGGCTTTCCTTGGAATGATGAAAGCAACGTTGCAGGGCTCATGTTGCAAGCTCCACCCTCTATGCACGTACAAGTAATATCATGGCAAATGTACAACATTTCATCATTCTGCTTCCTGTATAGACCATACTGGGCCCAGAGCTGTTCAAAATGGGTGGCATCTAAATCTGCAAAACAAATCAAACTAACTAACGTATCCAGAGTCGTTGGATACATAAAATAATTCTATTATATGTTATGGTCTCATTTAAGCATATGGGCTCTAGTTCTTATATTTCTGGATAATATCTAATTGTATATAATTAGCCATTAGTGTTATTTTAGGCTTTTCAGCCAATGCACAAATGTGTTTGTCTAGATTGGAGTCCACGACATCATTACATAGTCTCAGTTGACAGTTACATGCATCTTTAATTGATAGACAGATGGATATTTAAACAGCACAGTGATATTTATATCTATTATCAGTGAATACATAGAAACAAAAAAAATGTTAAGGGAAGGATTAGATGGCAATGTAATGAAACGTGACAATTCAAGGCTGACAATGTGCAAAAATAAGTGCAGTCATCATTCACAAGAGTAACCTGTGATAATGCAATCATCATGGCCAAGAAAAAAGAGATTTTTGGATACATAAAGATCTTCTTAATTTTCTTAAAGAATGTAGGACTTCTATGCATGCCTATATCTTTCTTATAAGCTTATATTCAGCCTGTGAGTTAAATGCTGATGGCAAGTTTCCCTACAGGTAGAGAAGCCCCTTTTACAAGTCCACAAAAAGAATTGTGGACCTCTGACTGTTTTTCTTTTCTGCATTTTTCTTTTGGTTGGATGACTTTTGAACGTCTATGGAGATTCTAAGTCATCCAGGTCATGGTTGTCCCAAAGGTGCTTTTTCAAGAGGCAACTGGACTTTCTGGTTAGCCTCTTGTTGTCAGGGTTCCAAGTAATAAATCCATAGCAAGCAAAACTCCAAGGCAGGTAGATTCCTCAAAGAATAACTTTATTGGATATATCATATTGGCACATATCTGGTGAAAACCAACTCTGAAGTCTCCTGCAGTTTTCACCTAATTAAAAGTAAACGTTTTTCTACTTTCTCAAAACAATCAGTCACATGGTCCAATCATGGTACAGACTGGCAGCCGGGTAGCATCACTCCGCCTTCCTCCAACCAAGTGTGAGAATGACCTGGGTTCCCAAGAGAAAATATTTTGTTTTGGCTCTATCTCAAAATCCCCCCTCCCCCTATCCATTAGCTCTTGTGTGGCAACACCGAAGCAGTCAAAAATGGCTTTGGTCAGGTCAGCTTCAGAGTTGACACTTGTCTTTTCATATGTCCAGAGTCACCCGGATATGCCTCATAAAATGACTTTTGATCCACAACCTGTGTGTGTGTGTGTGTGTGTGTGTGAGAGAGAGAGAGAGAGAGAGAGAGAGAGAGGGAGACAGAGGGAGGGAGAGGGAAGGAGGGAGAAAAGGGAGGGAGGGAGGGAGGGAGTGAGAATGAGAGAGTGAGAGAGAATGCATGCTGTGATTTGTAGAATGATTGCATCACTATCTGAACCAAGTCAGAAGTCATATAGCAAAACATGTTCATCTTACTAAACTTTTGGTGCTGCTCTGCAAATAAGATGAAGTATCTGAGGAATTCAATATTTGGGAGGAACTCTCGGGAGAATTTCGATGTGCCTCGAAGATTGCATTGCCTTAGGGATCTCCTACCAGCCAATCTTCTATGTCTTTTGCTCCCCGGCTCCTGCTTCATTTTATTCTGAGAAATGATAAAAAAAATAATTAGCCTGCCCTCAAATATTGCAGCTTATCAGTTGGAGTTTCAATAGAGTTTATCAATTGAAGTTTCAGTCACCCACCGTACTCCCTTCCATACACTCTGGCCTCACAGTCAGGTAACATTTTGTGGGCTACCATAGAGTTGAAATCTCTAACTTTCTCATGACTGTGGGAGATTTTGGTTATGGATATTGCATTGTCATAAATAGGGCTGACAAAAGGAGATCAGTAAGCTATGTTCCTTACCACCATCTGGCCCAGGTCCCTCATGAACCTGTCAAGATATTTTAAAGCAGAGATTGATAATCCCTAACCCCTCTCCCCCCTTAGTCTTCTGAAAGGGTACTAAACCTGTGTTTAAAATTAGCCAGTTCATTGGTGATAGGCGCACCAGGAAAAGTGTAGGCTGCTCTCAAATATAAAGGTGGATTCCAACATAATGGAAGCTTCACCCCAAGAGTTCTCCACAGTTCAGCTCCTCTGAGGATCAGTTGAAATAATCTCCTTCGAATCCTATGTAATGATGCTGAACCAAACAAAGCTATTTTCTTTTAAGCTCTGAATACTGTAATCTTTGGTTCTCATTGGCAAGCACCTTATCCTAAGCAGGCAAGATCCAGACTCAAAGTCTATTAAGTTCTTCTTTTTGATGTTCACATGGTCTTAATTTCTACTTACTTTGTTTAAGAGACATAAAATAAATTTCCCAAGAATTTTATGGGTGTGAGGAGGTAGTTATGGTGTTGACTTCTGCTTCAAGCTTTCCCCTATCCACTTTCATATAACCTTTGTACCTCTAAAAATGGAAAGTCCCCCTCCCCCAATCTGATGATTTTTTTGGATTTGGGCTGTTTGGTGGTATTTGAAGCTATATAAAGATTGATATTTAAATAATAATTTTTGATATGTAATAATTCAGACAATTAACTATTTTAGCAGGAAAACTTTTCACACAACTGGAGGAAAGTGGATTTATGTAACAAAGCAGTTGTATGTCTTTCTCAATGGGGTTGTAAAAATTTTCACTATGGGATGCTTCCTGTTTTACTTTCAACTTGTGTTTCTAAAATTCCTATAACTAAACATTGCTGGATTATGCCGGGAATTGCTGCTTTTAATGCGTTTCTTCTGTCACCTCAAGATCCAGAATCACTGAGAGTTGAATGGAATATAAATTTAATATATTATTAAAGAGTCCCTAGGGAGTTGGGTGGCATAGAAATGTGACTAATAAATAAATAAATAAATAAAATGTTATTATTATATACACAGCAACATGGAATCACAACTTCCAGTTCTTTAGCTGGTGTTGCCCTTCATTCACTACTACTTCTTCTTCTTCTTCTTCTTCTTATTCTTATTATTATTATTATTATTATTATTATTATTATTATTATTGTTTTTATTCATTAAACATGAAACTCAGTCAATTGAACATTTTAAAATGTCTCACAAATATCATTGACTGGCTCTGATGGTTGATACGGGTAACGGATTGCTGCCAGGGTACTAGGTATCGACCAAGTATCTTCTTCAAATGTCTGTTGTTCCGAGTAGCTCAGTCTTTTTCACTTCCGCTGGTGTTATTACAGGAAGTTGCAATTTCTTTCTTTCTTTTTTTAAAAATAATTTTTATTAACCAGTTTTTAAAAAACAAACAAACAAACAAAAAACAAACAAGCAAAAACAGATATTTCCATCTTCTTCTTTTCAACATCTTTGCATCAGTAATCCATATTTATACATTTTCTCTTTCTTAACTTAATCTATCTTTTATACAAATATTTCTAGTATATCATATATATACTGTTATAATATATTCTCTTAATCTAAATATTTTATTTACATTTAACATAAACAGGTACCTAATTTCCTTTCCACAATTTATATCGTCCCATTATATCTTCCCCCTTTCTCCTCCAACCATTTATACCATTTCTCCCAAACTAAATAGTATTCTGTTTCATCTTTTTCTTGTATCTCCTTTGTGAGCTTATCCATTTCCGCACACTCCATAATTTTTCTAATCACCTTGTCTTCTGATGGTATGTCATTGTTTTTCCAGTTTTGGGTGAAAACTATTCGTGCTGCTGTAATTATATAAATTATGTGAAGCTGCAATTTCTTGATGTATTATTATTGTACTGTAGTTTTATTATTATTATAAACTTTTATTCATTAAACATGAAACTCAGTCAACTGAACATTTAAATATGTATCACAAATATCATTGACTGGCGCTGATGGTTGATATGGGTTGCTGCCAGCATCCTTGGTCTCGACCAAGTACCTTCTTAAGATGTTATTGTTGTTAGTTATTGTTGTTAGTTGCACAGCCAGCTAGATATTTAGATTGGATTTGGCAATTTTATTCACTTGTCGAGTCCTTCCCAAGGACCTAGGATAGGTAGATGTTGTCTGATGTTTTATTATCTCTCTCCTGACCAGCTGCCATCCAATTGGCCCTCATACATGTATGAACCCAGCATTTCTGGATGGCAATGTGCCCCTTTGAATGTAATGGAGTTTATTTTGATTAAATTATACCTTTCAAATCTCTGCAGTTGTCACTTTGTGCTAGAATCTCATCTGCCATTTTATTATTGCTTAGTCATCCAAAGGTCAGTCTCTCTTCTCTTCTCTCTCTCTCTGGATCTGTCTTGTCACCCCATCCTTGACAGAGGAGGCCTAAGCATGTGTCTTGTTTATTAATTCATCTAACAAATTATTTCAGTCCAGAAATGGTTCTCAGAATAACTTACCATTTAAAATAATGGAGCAACCTTCAGTTTCAGGGCCACCTGCTAGACTTCAGTTGCTACCTTTGAATTCTGGTCTAGCAGTTAATCAATATTGTTTTAAAACACGGTTTTGATTTTATTGAAAGCGGGAAATATAACGCTTGTTATTTCCATCTTCCTCAAAGTTTGAATTCTTTCAATAGCGAAAAAACAGAGAGAGCAAAGGGGGAAAGAGATGTATGTTCGTGATTTTGTTTTCTTTATTCTCTCGGGTCACTGCCATCTTTAATAATCCCCACTGAGACCCTGTCCCTTTACATTATAAAGCCCTGTGACATGGTATCGCTGTCTTCTTTCATCTCCAGACTTTTGGAGGCACTTTTTTTTTTAAAAAAAAAGTCAAGATCACTGATTTAAATCATTGCAGATCATTGTAAATCTCAGGTTTTTCACCCAATGGAAGTGAATCAAATGGAAAAGGTGTGGTAGAACTGGGTTATTATTTAATAGCGTGATTCAAAGATGCACATCCTGAGACACCAGGATGATATGAAGTTCCGGAAACCTCCAGATTTCCTTCCCTCCACCACTTGCCATCAAAGCTTCATTCCTGCTGATTTAAACAAATTTTCTTTTCTTGGCAGCAATACATGCAATTAGATGCTCACTGCCTTCTTCTAGGTGTGTATTTCAACTTCCCAGTCTTAGTCATATCTTTCAGTCCTGCTATTTTCTCATAAACGTCTAAACCTGAGTCTACTTTGGTTTTTGAAAGCGCCTCTCAGTGCTTTGTAGGAAAGGGAAATAATTATATGCATGGGAAGTAATCAAATTCACTGAATTTGGTTAATAACATGTCATTTAAAATTAAATTAAATCAAACGTAGGTTTTGTCCTTTTGGGTGCCTAGCTTCCAGCATGCCAAGGAAAGGCCAAGGGAAATGCCTCGTCCCCAAAAACAGTTGTTGTGCACCTGGATGTGATGGCGCTTCATAATTGGAAAAATTAAAGGTGCATTCCGCTGTTACTTTGCTTTTTTATTGCATAGGATATGTGCATTTTTCTCCCCTTCCCCTTCCAAAGTCCTGCAGGGCTCCTGGGATGAATAAGGAGTTTGAATAATGGCCGCCGAAGCAATATTGTGCCTCTCCAAACATCCCTCTGTCTGTGTCTGTGTGGAGAAATCTTTGCTCTGAGCAGAGTGTGTGCCTGCGGTTTGAAAAAGAAGAGTATTGGACAGGGAGAGGATGGATCCCTCAGAGTGATGTGATGAGGGCAAGAGCTCCAAGCCTTGGAAAATCTTTTGCATTCTGACATCTGAAACAGGTGGTTCTCCAGTTCCTTTTGTGAACATAAGTTGCTGTGTGCCGACCTTCTGCTCCTGAGCCTTCTCAGATGTATCGCCAGTAGGGAGCCGTCTGGCTGAATGTGATTTTTATGTATCTTTTCAGCTAAATCGGAGATCCTAATGCAAAAGGCATTCAATGACACCATGGGGATTTGTGACACTCCTTGTTAGGACTTCTGAGCTGTAAACCAATAAATGGGCTAGAAACGACACGGGTGGTGGTGGGGGGTTTGTCCTTCTCACTGGTGACAGTTAAAATATAGATAAAGGCACAGTTAGGTTTTTGAGCAGCAGTCTTTAAGTTTTCCAAGCAATTCCATCATGCCGCATAAGAGTGCAACTACAACTAAGGTATTGAGGTTGCAAAATGCATATTTTTAAATTTGTTTATACATTTTTCTTTTATCACACAAGTGCTTAATATACAGTGTATTGTCTGAGTCAAGTTATTTACACATAATATCAGTACTAATAACAATATTTACTCGTAAATAATAGTATTCTTCCAACTTCTCATTTTTACCTTTGTTGTCTAACCATTTGTTAAACAAATCCCATGTTTAAAAAATATTCAGTGTCTTCTTTCTCCTTTATCTTTAATGTTAACCTATCCATTTCTGCACAGTTTAATACTTTTTAAATTATATTTTCATCTGTCGGAATTCCCTCATTTTTCCAATATTGTGCAAATACAATTCATGCTGCTGTCAGCATATGTAATATTAAATATACAACCCCTTTATCATATTTTTTCAGGTAATATATCTAACAAAAATATTTCTGGCTTTAAATCTATATGTTGCTTTATCATTTTCGCAACATGCACATTGAGCAGAGAAAATCACGGGAGGAGAATATTCTCAGCAAATTAAGGCAGGTGCTACTGAAGAGGGTGTTTCTGGCAGGGAAGGGGAAATTAATTACCTCATAAACCCACTCAAAAAAAGTCTTTGATTATGTCGATCATAACAAGCTGTAGACAGCCCTAAAAGACCTGCAGATGTGCCAACACATCTGGTCAAGCTGGTGCAATCATTGCACCCAAATCAGGAAGCACAGGTACACTGAAGTGAATCAGGAATCTGAAGAATCAAAAATCGGAGAAAAGATTGGAGGAAGGAGCATCGACAACCTTCAATATGCTGACGACACAACTCTCCTCTCAGAAACCAAAGAAGGCCTTGAAACATCTGATCAAAAGGATTAAAGAAGAAAGCAAGAAATTTGGCCTCTTCCTGAACATCAAAAAAAACCGAAGTTCATGACCACTGCAAAGAATGGAAATTTCAAAATAACAATTGACGGTGGAAAGATTGATTGCGTGCCAGAATTCGCTCTCCTAGGATTGCAGATTGATCAAAGCATGAATGCAGTCCAGAAATAAAGCATCAAATCACACAGCAATGATGAGCATGAATTGCGTACGGAAAAGCAAGGACATTAGCCTGGCAATCAAATGCAGATTTGTCTGCATTATTGTGTTTCTCATAGTTACCTACAGGTTGTTTGTTTGTTTGTTTTTTAATGCCTTCTAGTCAGTGTTGACACCTGGAGATGAACGAAGAAGACCCTTCAGTTTTCTTGACTATGGGTGATTTCCAATTTAGTTTACCCTCAGTCAGTCCTTATATTCAGATCAGAGCAAGCACACAGGTCACTCAGATGAAGCTAATAAAATAATATACTGTATACTGTATACTTAGATGTTTATTTATTTATGAACATCAGCAAACATCAAATACCCTTAACTGGCAAAAATGGGACAAAGACAGTAAAAAAACAGGGAGTGCGATATGAACGGAGAGAATATACATTATCTCTATCCATGATGGAATTCAATTTTTTTTACTACTGGTTCTGTCGGCGTGGCTTGGTGGGCGTGGCAGGGGAAGGATACTGTAAAATTTCCATTCCCTGCCCACTCTGGGGCCAGCCAGAGGTGGTTTTTGCCGGTTCTCCGAACTACTCAAAATTTTCGCTACCGGTTCTCTAGAACTTGTCAGAACCTGTTGAAAGCACCCTTGCTCTTTATCCATCTGTATTTACCAAAAGGCACAGAAATGTCTAGATTCAACCAATACTCTGAGTAATTAGCAGGGACAATCCCAAAAGGAGGGCTGTTCCAACATTAACACTTTAATATACATAACAGCAGCAGAATAGAGATAGAAACTAGAACATTAAGTGATCCCTCATTTATTCTGCACTGTAAAGGAAGCAATTTAGTAGATGGGGATGATTAATATTTCTCAACCTTGGAAACTTTAAGATGTCTAGACTTCAGCTCCCAGAATTCCCCAGCCAGCATGGGAATTCTGGGAGATGAAGTCCAAGCATCTTAAAGTTTCTAAAGCTGAGAAACATGGGAATGATATATTCATGAAGGTGCAGATACAGAAATTCTTTTCCCTTGACTTACCACAGACAGCTTCCTTTTTGTGACTTTTTAAAAATAGTTGAAAGGTAGGCAGGAAGATTTTTTTTTCCTTTACATCATGCCTTTAAAAGTAACAGTAAAGGTTCCCCTCGCACATATGTGCTAGTCGTTCCTGACTCTAGGGGACAGTGCTCATCTTTGTTTCAAGGCTTAAGAGCCAGCGCTGTCCGAAGACGTCGCCGTGGTCATGTGGCCGGCATGACTAAACACCAAAGACACACGGAACGCTGTTACCTTCCCACCAAATGTGGTCCCTATTTTTCTACTTGCATTTTTACGTGCTTTCGAACTGCTAGGTTGGCAGAAGCTGGGACAAGTAATGGGAACTCACCCCATTATGTGGCACTAGGGACTCGAACTGCTGAACTGCTGAACTGCTGACCTTTCGATTGACAAGCTCAGCATCTTAGCCACTGAGCCACCGCATCCCATTACAGGATAACAATCTTGCCTTTACAGGACAACAATTTCAGGGAGACTCCCCCAAAAATCAATTAGTCCTGCTTGCTGTCTTCCTAACAGGGATGGTTTTTGAAATGGGTATTCCCTGTTTGAAGCAGTTAGAGCCCCTTTCACATGAATGCAAAGCCAGCCTCTGAATCTCCAGAGGGAGGATGTAAGAAACCGCTTTTCTTAACTGCTTAAATGGTTTCGTGGTCCTCATAACTTTCTGTAGCAGGTGCCCCTGTTGCATCTCGTGGCTTTAAACTTTATTATGTATTGATGTGTTTTATAGATTGGGTAAGTTTTCTTTGGGTGGGGACATGATTAGCTGGGAAATGGGCTAAATTATCAAGAAGGAATAGACAAGTCTCTTGTGTTTGACTGTTTTGACAAAAAGATCCTTGCTGGTTTTCTTGCTGCAAGAAAATGATGCTGTATTGAGACAAATCACAAATGTCCTCTTCACCCTGTTGACTAATAACTAATAAAGTAATATAGCAATAAACCGAATCCCAGTCTATTAAAGCCTAAGTACAGCAAAATCCTGGACAAATCCCACCAGCTAGTAATCTAACAATAAAAACAAATCCAAAGCCACCACACAATATTGTCTCTCCATCGACAGAGAGAAGCCATCTGTCCAAGGAAATAAAAATCAAGACAGAGAACTTCGCTTTACAAAAGTAAAAGCATCTTGCGTTATGTAAAAGAGCTTCACTTTACATAACACAAAGAAACAAATTAAATGAAAGCATGTAATATTACTATTGAGGTGCTGCTATTATTCATTAGAGGAGCCTTTTTAAAAAATCTCTGGAGGTGTTCTATTTGTGAAGATTATGGGGGTGGGGTGACATTTTATTTGCCTCTTCTCTTCCCCCATCCTTTTGCATTTCTCCTTCAACCAAGAGGATTTTCTTTTGTTGTTCTCTTTTTTACACTGGGTTTAGTATTTGTTTCTCGAACTATGATGAATTGTTCAGGACGTGGGATGTCATATGTTAAATCAGGAAATAGGTATTTATAGGGCTTGGATCCATCAATAATCATATCCTCAATTAATACATCATCAGTTGGTTTCTGCTCATTCAATGCAGGAGGCATTTTGAATATTCTTTACTCTTCTCAACATCTTGTACTGAAGCCTTCTCCAGATGAGAATCTCTCATGAGATTCTCTCACGGCCTTGTATATAGGAAGTTTCAGTTCTTGTTTGTTCTCCTTTAAAATTCTTTCTCTGTTATTTTGAAGAACAAGTTCTGAATGTTTTCATCTATGAAGCAAGACTTTGGAACACAAGTTTTAGTTTCTTCTGAATCTGTGCCTTTGCATCCCATCCCCCCCCCCATCCCACAGTGGACACCTCGGAAATAACCGAGTCAATATCCAACTTCTCTGCTGAGTTTAATATCAACAAGAAATCACTGAGATGCTCTGAAACACTATGGACATTGGTGATATATCTCTGTTGATGACTGCATCTGTAGTAGGCTTCAAACGTAAATATTATCTGTCCCTCACCCCTTTTTTTAGCAGGGCCCATATTCTGTGTCCAATCACACTTGGCCAATAAAGAATTCCATTCCATTCCATTCCATTCCATTCCATTCCATTCCATTCCATTCTATTTTTTTTCTCCCCACCTGTATGTGCTATGGAATACCTGCCCACAGTTGTTTCCCTGCTCCAGTGTGGATCTTTCCAACTTCCAGGTTGCTCATCCACTTTGAAAGACGAGGCAAGTCTTTGGGATGACTTCTTCCAAGTTACAGCAGTGCTTTGTACCTGAGAAGATTGACATTGTATCATTCCCACTGACCACCAAACGATGCAAACGTATAGGTAAAACCGAAATGGGACAACTTAATGCAGCTAACTCGCTATGGCCAATTTGCCATGGGAAAACTCGCCATGGCCAATTTTGCCGCGGGATAATTCAACTATTAAATTTAATTATTTAAAATAATTTATAAAAATATTTTCATTTCTGTCATTTGCATTTCATTTTGTCCCTCCTTTGGCATCCTTTCTTTAATCAATATATTCCACCATTTCTTCAATATTAGTGTAATTCTTGGCAAGTTGGCCATGGCAAGTTATCCCAGAGTGAGTTGGCCATAGCAAGGTGGCTACAGCAAGTTGTCCTGGACCCAGTAAAACAGGATAACTATAACCCCTTTATAAACTATCAGGAGTCCAGAACCAGAAGATTTATCAGCTATGTCCAGCTGTATTACTGTGTGTACCACCAAGGCCACAAGATCACAAGTCACCATCTTGGTCAGGCCTGTCATTTCCATCTACTTGTCCTTACAGTGGACCTACACACCAACAGGCTCTGACCAGCCTTTCATCAAACATCTATACATTTTATGCTCCAGACGGCTCTTGCTGTGAGTCTGACAGAAGCTACTTGCCTACTTCTATAATGGAAAGTAACAGATGCTAAACTAACAGGAATATGCTGAGCCAATGGGTTCCCTCTGATTTACAGGTTTTCTGTAATAATCCCTCTGGAGGTTCTACCACACTCTGATGGGTAGATTTGTGACTGATTTAAAGATTCAGGAAGCTTTTGGGAACAGAAAACTCTACGGAAACATCATGCTTTTTGTCTTCACTTCTCATCTCTATTTCCTTTTTCAGGCATCTCAATTTAGCAGGATCCCTGGGATATAACCTTTCAAATTAAATTTGGGACTAGGGTGGGAGGAGGGGGAGCTGATGATAGATTCAGATCCCCAGTCTAAGTATTGCATAGAATAGACCTGTCGAAAGTATAGCTGTCTGAAATTCTGCTATTATCTATGTGAATACTTTGAAGCATGTTAAAATGGCATTACAAGGGATAATTAAGAAGTCCCATTTTATGCTGATTGGTCAAATTATTCAGGCTCAAAGAGATTTATAATCAAATTGTTTATTATTTCTCATTTTCTTTCCCTTTTTCCAAGCTGCCAGGGAAAAGAGGCATTGTTTGGGATACTGATCCCTTCCTCAAGCCTTATCCAACACTTCCTGAAGACTATCTGTCTTCAAAGGGACCTGACCAAGATGGCGGCTTGTTAATCAACAGTCAGACTCACAGTGAGGGCTTCCTGGAGCATAAAATAGATAGAGGAATATATCCCATATACAATGTGGGATGTTTGATGAGAGGCTGGTAAGAGCCTGCTGATATGTAGGTCAGATAAGTAGATGGAAATGAGGGGCCTGGCCAAGATGGTGGCTTGTTCATCAACAGTCTTGGTTTAGGCAATTTCTTGTCTCCTGCCAAAGCTTTGGATCATAAAATTGCAGTCATATGAGAATTTGAGGTACCTGTTAATTTAATTTGACAAACTCTCATGAAAGATGCCAGAGCTGAAAAATTTATTCCTACTCATTAGCTTATTCCTACCCACAGAATAGAAGAGCAACTGACAGAGCACAATTTTAAGAATCTTTCAGTAAAATGAGTAGTATTGGAATTTATGTTGTTGTTTCAAAATACAATCTTTTTTTAAAAAACAACAACAGTTGTTTCTGTTTTTTTAAAAAAAGGCATAGCTTCCATTAGCTCCAAGGGAGCATCCCATCAAGTGTGTAAATGGAATCGCTTCCATTTTAGGCCCTTAATTCTTTCATTTCTGACTAATGATTACTCTAATACGTGCCTTCCTTTTTTTTTAATCTCCATCTCTGGTGCTATTTCTGTGGGTTGAAATGCAAGCAAAAAGCTCATCATTCTCTCAAAAGACTTACTGTAGTGCTTTTCTTCCAACTCCCCAGTAATGAGTGTGAGTTGAAGATCAGAGCATATGTTAAAAGGCGCCTGATGCATCTTTTTAAGCATTACCTTTGAATGAAATAACTGGCCTTTACCCCTTTCCTGAAAGATAATGGGGGCAGGAGAGGGGGAGAAGATGTGCTAACATAAGCGAATAGGCAACCAACCCATCTTCCATATAGCAACTATCTTTATTCTTGATGTATTGGAGATAAGTGGAAATCATTCATAAATGTTTCTGGCTAGACTTGCAGCATTTAACCCCAAGGGGAGATATTACTTCTCAATTTCCACAGGGAACAATTTCATGCCCTCTGAAGCTCCGGGGATGTACAACTTATGGGATGTAAACTTTTGTCTTTTATTCACCTTCTTTAATCATCAAGCTTAACTAGTTGTCATAAGTTCAATCATTTCTCTGCCTTTAATAACCAAAGAGCATTTGTTCACATTTATTAAAAGCCCGAGCTGTTAGCTATTAAGGGGAATATCGAAAAATGCTGTCGTTGCTTCAATTACATTTACACTGACAGGACAGAAGACTTGCTCAAGATGACAGGATGTTTCTTTATTCTGGGCAAAGTGCTGGAGCAAGCTGTGAAACTTCTATGTTTATCTTCAGTCACACGGCCTGCTGAGGTAGCAAGGCCATGGGATGGGAGGGAGGGAGCCGACACGGTGGGTCTCCTCCCGCTCTACTTCAGTAAATAGGATTTTTATTGCTATGGCGTTAAAGAAGAGCTTTCTGGTTCTACAACATCATTACAACAGTAGTGAAGACTAGAGCTAAGCAAGTAGTAGGGAGGGCAGTTCACCTCAGGAAACTCTATCAGGTAGTCGGTGGTGAAGAGATGGTATTTTTTATTTATTATTTATTATTACATTTTTAAGCCACCCATCTCCCAGAGGAACTTGAGTGGTGGACATTATCAAATTTAATAAAGGTTCCAGCTGGCATATTTTTCTTCCCTAAGGTGTTTCAGCTAATGCAAAGTAGTTTTTCTAGGGCTTTCTTTAATTAGGCATAGGCTTCCGCAAAAGCCCATTTTCTCCAGGGAAGTCCACTACACACCTGGGTCTCCCTTCATGGAGCTGCTTCCCCAAAATTTCCCCTGAAGGAAAGCATTCCTCTGAATACACGCACCACCAGTGGTACCAAAGTGGTACAACATTCAAGATGAATCCTGGTCTTCTTAATTTGGTTTCACTGCCATAGTCACAACACATGAAATCCCAACAGTCAATAGATTCGCCATCGGTTTTGAAAATGCCCCATTCTTTCCAATCAGTGTCAGCCTTAGCCACTTTAGTCACAAGATTGCTCTAAATCCTTTTCTCTTGCTTGAGAACAGCCAGTGTCGATTAGTCTGACTGAAAGCATTTTCCAGAACAAGCACCTGTCTTGCCAGGCCTAGGAGCCATTCTTCCGGCTGCTATCCTATCTCCTCCATTTTTAACTTTGCACCTTTAAAACTGTCAGGCACAAAACAAAGAATGACATGTGACAATTCTTCCAAGCTGAGTTCTTTATTATTCCATACCCATAGACAAAAAGTCTGGCTAGCCTGGGGTGTCTACTATTTGCATCTACCATTTACTCTGGGAACTACTGTCTGAGGGAGGAGCGCTCTTCATTCTCTTTCTCTCACACATGATATCTAGGCTGAGTTCCCTCATATTCCTCTGGAATTTACCCTCTCCCTCCTAGGGACCCACCTCTTCACTACATGCCATCACCAAAGCTGACAAAAAGCAATTGAGATAGCCCTGTCATCACCCACCATTCTGTTAGTAGGACTGTTGAAAGGAAAGCTAAGCTCTCTAAGGACATATTTATTATGTTCTATCAGACAAAATGTAGTTTGTGTATCGGGGTTATTCAGGGGTGGTTCTCAAAAGTACATACCGATGTACATACAACACTTCATCAGGCGTTTCTGTTTCAAGCCCTAAAGTCTCATCCTATTTTGAGAATTATAGCTCCTTTTCATATTAGGAGAGCCAGTTTGGTCTAAAGTTAAGATACCCAGCTAGAAAGCTGAAGACTATGAGTTCAAGTCCCACTTTAGCCATGAAAGTCAGCGGAGTGACTTTGGGCCAGTGACTCTGTCTCTCTCAGCCCAACCTCACCTCACAGGGTGATTGTTGTGGGGAAAATAGGAGGAGGAAGTGTTTGGTTTTCTTGGTTTGACCCAAGGAAAGTATAATATGCCTTAGACAGGCAGTCTCTTCTTAAGCCCTGCAGGTGACTCTTCAATAACCTAGTTTGCTGGAGAATCAGCATGATTTTTGAACAGGGTGAGAGTGGCCTGCATTCACTTTTTTTTTTCACTTTGGTGAAAAAAAAATGGCTGTTTCATATTTGAAACTAATAATATAAAATAATATAAAATACTAAAAAGTACCCTATCCCCTGAGTTGGAACACATTCCTTCTCATCCTTCTGAAATACCTACTCCAGTAGAGTATAGTACCATGTTTCCCTGAAAAAAAGACCGGGTCTTATATTAATTTTTGCTCCAAAAAATGCATTAGGGCTTATTTTCTGGTTAGGTCTTATTTGGGGGGGGGGAGAAATACGGTACTAAATGCATCCATCTGGCTGACAACCTTAACTTGGGCTTATTTTGGGGGGTAGGGCTTATATTACGAGCATCCTGAAAAATCATGCTAGGACTTATTTTCTGGTTGGGTCTTATTTTCGGGGAATAAAGTAGGTCTATAGTTGTCATAGGCAGCTTAAATCTTCCTAAACACGATGCCCTATTGACACAAATTCGTTTACTTCCTTTTTACCTGAAATGAGAAGTGATGCCTCTGTTTATTGTACCATTTCGCCGACATCCAGGCCAGGAAGATCTGTCCAGCTCATATCAGTACAGAGCAAATTAGAATAGGCAAAACCATCCTTTTCGTATTAGGAAAGCCAGTTTTGTCTAGTAGTTAAAGTATCAGACTAGAAAGTTAGGAAGCTATGAGTTCAAGTCCCACTTTAGCCATGAAAGCTAGCAGGATGACTTTGGGCTAGTCATTCTTTCTCAGCCCAACCCACCTCACAGGATTGTTGTTCTGGGGGAAATAGGAGGAGGAAGTTGTGTTGGATATGTTCCCCACCTTGAGCTATTTGTAAAAATAATAAAGGCGGGATAACAAATTTATTATTTAATAAAATAAATAATAAAACCAGCCGCTGTCAAGCAGCATAAGCCTTCCAGCCAAACAGATTTTTTTTTCTTCTTCTGTAAATCCACAGTATCTGCCATTTTTCAGAACTGGGAGGCTTGTCCCAACGTGCTGAAGTTCAATCAACAGACCGGAAATAAAAAAAAGTAGAGATTGCACGAGTCAGTCTCTTGAACTCTCCTTTCCTCAGTCCCATTTCACTGTTGATTAAGCTGCACGTAGGGAGAAAAAAAATAAATGGGAAGACAAAAGAAATGCTTCACCCCAAACCAGCCTTTTGTGTCTGAGCCTTCGCTCTGCAATCAAAGGCCGGCGCCAGCTACCTTCACGGAAAAACATTGGAGACACCAGGCACGCATTCATGTCAGGAGTTACTTTATTATTTTAACTCGCATAAAACTTGTTGGTTTTAGGTCCATGCATATTTGCTGCTCATTAGATACTGCAGCGGGGGCAGGAACATTGCTTGTCGGAGAAGGCAGGTGGAGAAACACACACACACACACACACACAAACCCTTCACGTTGACTTACTGTATGTTGCTGAAGGATCCTTCTTCCATTGACTAGAGAGAGAAAATAATGAGCTTAAAGCCGCCGAAGCGCTGAAGACAGCTGGCAGTTAGATAATGATGGAAATGCTAGGAAAATCCTAGGAAAGTGGCATTGTGGTGGAAGGGGAATGAGACATGTAATGAAAAGGAGGCCAAAACCGATCAGCCCCGTTCATATAAAGAGGCACTGGACAATTCAGTCTCATGTCACTGGAGAGGCAGAGCCTATTAACGGCTGCACCTCGATCATAAGGAATCTCCTTTTTTTTTTTAAACAGAAAGAGAACGGAACAGGGAACCGATGCAAGTATTTCTAAGATGCTGGAAAAATAGACTTGAGAATAGCTATGGCTGTGGAAGCATGTCTTGGTTTATAGCACATCAGTGTATGTCTTTTGACTTGCGACCAGCTCAAAATTTTTGTTGCTAGGCGAGACATTTATTAAGTGAAGTCCCCCCCCCCCATTTTATGACCTTCCTTGCCATGCTTGTTAAGAGAATCACTGCGGTTGTTAAGTTAGTAACACAGTTGTTAAGTGAATTTAGCTTCCCCACTGAATTTGCTTGGATGCAAAAAGTGATCACATGACCCTGGGACACTGCAACTATCATAAAATATGAGTCAGTTGCCAAGCATCTGAATTTTGATCACATGACCATGGGGGATGCTACAACAGTCATAAGGGTGAAAAAATGGTCATAGTTCAGTGCTGTTGTAACTTTGAAAGGTCACTAAACAAACTGTTGCAAGTAGAGGACTAACTGTGTGTTTTATTTAAAATAACTTGCACACCTCCATATGAATTAAGGTTGACTCAAGCCTTCCATCCTTCCAAGGTGGGTAAAATGAGGATCCAGATTGTTGGGGGCAATATGCTGACTCTGTAAACCGCTTAGAGAGGGCTGTAAAGCACTGTGAAGCGGTATATAAGTCTAAGTGCTATTGCTATATCACATATTGTAAGCCACAGCCATCCTGGGTAATAGTGAGATATTATCGTATGTTGCTATCCAATCGATCTGCAGGGCATGAGCCTGCCCATTCCTGGCCTAGAGACTCCAGATCTCAATTATTCACAAAAGAGAAAATTTACTTGGTCTTAAACTAGCCACTGCATTTTCATGCTCTGTCTTCTGCAAGAGGTGAAACAAATTGTCCCCTCCAGAATTTGGGGAGACATGATTGCGCAGCCTTTGACAGCCCTGGAAGATTCCATCCCCCCCCCCCCATTCCCATTTCATGAGCTTAATAACAATTCAGACTGGGCCTGCAAGGAAGTGCTTCACCCTCCAAAGGACAAAAGCAAAATAAAAGCCAAGACTTCTTTTAACTCAGTTTGGTGCTCCATTTCCAGCTGTTAATTCCACAAAAGGACTCTTTAGCTGGAGAGGCTCACATGGAGCCACGGGTCTTTTAACATAAACTATTCACATTATGAAACCATAATCCAAAGCAGTGGCAGCAGCAAAGGGTTGCCCCTCTTTTTTTCTTTTTTCTTTATAAACAGACCTCTGTAAGTTTAATCATTTCAGAGCTGGTAGAAATTCCACAGGAAAAAAAAATGTAACGTTCACTATAGAAAAAGAACTAGAACAGACTTAAAAGGGCAGCCAAACGAAGAGAAACACCAATTTGTGCTCCTCTCCCATCCCCCATCCCATGGACATTGTTCTGAAAAAGCCTACAGGTAGTCCTTGACTTACAACCATAGTTCAACCTGCCAATTATGGTCATACGTTGGGACAGTCGTAAACCAGGTCATCACTCATATATAAAGAGGAAAACAATGCAATGAACAGGTGAAAACAAATAAAAGAACGTTGCGTATTTTTTGTTTGCTTGTTGCAAAGAAATGCATTAAGTCATAAAGACAGCAATGGCACTCATCTGGGATCCCCAAATCCTTAGATAGACAAATACCAATAAATATCATTCTATGGTTTTATCTATGACAGGCTACTTTTTTTTCTCCATTTGTCTGTTGGTATTTTCGTCAGTAGTGAAAATTCTCCTGCTTCAGATATATATAAAAAAACTACTCGCAAGTCATGTTTATATGCCCCAGCTCTACATTTCCTATTTCATAAAGGACTTGGCTTAAATGGTTAAAGAAAGATGTCCAAATAAAATTAGATCTTTTATTTGAGACCGCATGCAGTTGTGCCACGTGGGTGGTTACCCGAGGAGAAGGTGGGGGAGATATAAAGACTTTGCAAGTTATAGAAGTGCAGAAAATGACATCGGGGGGGGGGGGGGGCAACATGAAGTGTTTGTTGCAAGTGTTAATGATAGACATAAATCAAAAGATGCTGTTTTGATTATGTTGAATTGCAAACATGAAAATTGGCCAGCATTCTGGGTCTCACAATGTATGGCACACACAGAATCTAACTTTTCCTTGGTAATGCAGGCATCTCACAGTATATAATAGTTAATACACAGAAGAAAATATCTCCTCCTCCTCCCCCTCCTCCCCTTCCTCCTCTTTGTACCCATATCCAATCAGTACCAATAAAATGTGTTTTTTTCCTTCTCACAAGATTCACAGAAATCCACACCACACATGTTCAAAAGTGACAGTATAAGCTGTCTCTTCCTGGTTCATTATTATTCACTGGGTATCCCCAGCCAAGAGAATCAGTGCTTCCATGATCCGAACCTTTCCAAATCTTATGGATTACCACAATGAAAGGTAAATGGTGGACATCTCATATCTCGAGATTCCCAGCATTAGCAGGGTCTTGGATTGGGCAGCTGTTTTCCAGGGCCCTGCAAAAATAGTTATCTAGTTATCAACTCCAGATCATACATTCAGACCTGGGGGAAGAGATTCTACCAGGACACAACTCATCCTCCCTCTCTGGCTCACTATTAATTACAGGAGTCTTGCAATGATACTCTGGTTTCATGTGTAACACTTATGTGTGATAAGTAATAAACTCAAGGTAAGGCTATATCAAATACGGACTGCTCTGAGACAGTTTCATTTCTATGGGAGTTTCAGTTCATTTGGTGTCATCAGGAAACACATCTATTTCAGAGATATTATTCTGTTTATCTTAGTTGCATTCTCTGCTCTTTCTGGATACACACACACACACTCAGTTCAGTGATTTGGGGAGAGAGGGATGCTATGTATGCATCTATTTGAGTGGGAGATTTGAATTGGGAACTGTTTCGGGATTGGTTAACTGTTATTTCAGAACTGTATATAAGGAAGGCTGTTGCCTGTGTTTCTTTGCTGAAGTCTCACCCTGAATTATTTATTTATTTATTTATTTATTTCCAATTTATATACCGCCCTTCTCCCTGAGGACTCAGGGCGGTGTACAGCCAGACATAAAAAACATAAAATATAAATATTAAGACATTTAAAATATATATAATTTGGCTACAAAATTTAAAACTCACAGACCAACTAAAATATTAAAAATATTTAAAATTTCTTCTTAAGCCAGCCCGGCTTGTTGGAAAAAATGTGTTTTTAGGGCACGGCGGAAGGCACTGAGGTCATGAATTCTCCTAATCTCCGGGGGCAACTGGTTCCAGAGGGTGGGTGCCCCCACAGAGAAGGCTCTCCCCCTGGGGGTCACCAGCCTACATTGTTTGGCTGATGGCACCCTGAGGAGGCCCTCTCTGTGGGAGCGCACGGGTCGATGGGAGGTCATCGGTGACAGCAGGCGGTCTCGGAGATAACTAGGCCCTATGCCATGGAATTAAAGAGCTGTTGTCACTAGCTTGCTTGTGCCTCTCGTTATTCCCGTGCTACAACATTGACGACAAAGGTGGGATTGAGGCCACAAGAAGCTAACAAAAAGAGCTTGGAGATTCAGCCAGGGTGACGAGCAGACAACGGAAAGGCATACCGTGATGGCTGCCTATGTCCCGCCGAAACCCTTCAATCCAGCCCAGGAGAAATGGGGGTCATATATGACCAGGTTAGAGTGTTCATTGGAGGCCAGTGAGATGCAAGGTCTTTCAGCGAACCGAAAGAGAATTCTCTTCTTGAGCCCGACGTTTTCGAGATGGCCGAATCCCTCTGTGAACCAATGCCGGTCCAGACTGTCTCCTGGAACGTATTACAAGCCACCCTCAGGGCTCACTATGCTCCGGTTCCTTCAAAATATGTACAACGCTACGAGTTCCGGCAACGAGTACAAAAAGAGGGAGAACCGGTCAGCGCATACATGGCAAGCCTACGGAAAGCCGCAACACACTGCGATCACCGAGACCTCGAAGACGCGCTCCTAGAGCAACTAATCTGTGGCATTAGAGATATGCGGTTACAGAGGCGTCTACTCACGAAACCAAACTTGACCCTAGCCGGCACTCTAGATGAAACAAGGGTGCACGAATCTTCCACAAAAGCTGCCGAAACTCTACACCGTCCAATCTTAAAAGACACCCCAAACTCAACGCCTGTACACTGAGAAGAAGTGCAGACCAGTACCGAGGAAGAGTCAGACGAGGACATCTTCCACACCAAAAGGAAAAAAAGCAGGCAAAATAGCTGCCGAGAAAACTGTTCTAGCTGTGGTGGGGCTCACAAAAGACAGACTTGTAAATTCAGAGACGCCGTTTGCAGGTGCTGAAAGAAAAAAGGACATTTGGCAAGAGTCTGTAGAGCTCCATTTCCGAGGGGTAACAAGCCATGGACCGCCATGACCAGTCAGAGCCAACGCATTCAAAACTGCCAACCAGAAATTGCGGCATTGAAAAACGGCGCGAAAATCAAAAGCGGGAAGCCTACAGCTTGAGAATAGGCCAAGCCAGGATGGCTGCAGAAGAAAAAGTATATACCCGGGTAGAAATTGACGGGAAACCATGCAAAATGGAGATTGATACCAGGTCAGCTTTATCAATCATGTCCTGGACAACGCTAAAGACTCTTTTCCAGATGTTCAAGAAAAGCCAGCTGTCATGACAATGGGTTTGCCTCCTCGACTATCAAGGAAACCGAGTTCCAGTGGAAGGCGTGGGCACGTTCTGGGTCACCTACAGTGAATTTCGAGAATCGCTACCCCTGACGATCATCAGCAAGCCGCTACTGAGTCTCCTGGGCCTCGTTTGGTTCTGAGCCCTTGGCATGGGGTTCACGGGCGTTCACAGTCTCAGCGGACCGTCTCTCAAGGACAGCCTCCTACACAAATTCCAGGATGTTTTTGGAGAGGTGCTGGGCAAGTACATGGGGACCCCTATTTCATTTAATTTAGACCCTCAGGTAGCCCCAATTAGGCTCAAACCGAGACGGGTGCCACTCGCTTTAAAACCCAAAATTGACGCAGAGCTGGATAAACTTATTAGGCAGAGGATCCTGGTCCCAGTAGATCATGCTAAGTGGGAGACCCCTATTGTCACGCCAGTCAAGTCGGATGGATCCATAAGGATCTGCGCCGACTATAAGTGTTCAATCAACAAGGCGCTCCAGCAGAGCACGTATCCTGTACCGGTTGTTCACCATTTACTTCATTCCTTGGGGCCCGGCAAAATATTCGCGAAATTAGACCTGGTGCAGGTGTACCAGCAGCTGCCGGTCGATGACACTACCGCAGAAGCGCAAACCATTGTAACTCACAGAGGGGCTTTTAAATGCACCAGGCTCCAATTTGGGGTTAGCGTAGCACCAAGGCTATTTCAAAGTACCATGGAGCAACTGCTACAAGGACTGCCGGGGGTGGTACCCTATTTTGATGATGTCCTCATCAGTGCCCAAAATGAATCACAACTTAGAGATGGAGTGCGACAAGTACTTTTAAAATTTAGGGAAGTGGGTCTGCGAGTTAAGAAAAACAAATGCATGATCGCAGTTCCTTCCATAGAATTTTTGGGTTACCAAGTTGATGGGTCAGGCATCCACCCCACTGAAAGCAAAGTTAGGGCTTTTCAAAATGCGCCCACACCAATTTCCAAGGCTGGACTGCAGGCGTTTTTGGGACTTTTGAACTTTTATACGATATTCCTTAGAAACAAAGCCACCGTAGCAGAACCCCTACACAGACTATTGGGAAAAAACGTTCCGTGGGTTTGGGGCAAGGCAGAGGCGGCCGCCTTCAAGGCTGTCAAAAGACTCTTGTTGGAGGACAGTTTCCTAATCCAGTACAATTCGAACTTGCCGCTTGTCCTCGTTTGCGACACGTCCCCTTTTGGAGTGGGCGCTGTGCTGAGCCATAGACTACCAAATGGGTCAGAGGCGCCCATTGCATATTACTCTCATACACTGTCCAGCGCAGAACGGAACTACAGTCAGCTGGACAGAGAAGCCTTAGTGGCTATTGCGGGAGTTAAAAAATTTCACGAGTATTTGTTTGATCGAACTTTTGAACTTGTAACTGACCACCAGCCTTTGTTGGGCCTCCTAGCCGGGCACAGGCCTACCCCAGCCGCCCTCTCCCCCCAGATGACCAGGTGGGCTATTTTCCTAGCCGCCTATTCGTATCGACTGGTACATCGGGCCGGAAAACCCTGGACCACGCGGATGCCCTCAGTTGCTGCCCCTTCCTGACTTATTGGAAGATCCTACACCGGAAGCCTCTGTGTTGTTGCTTGATGTTGTTTCATTGGGGCCGCTTACGTCTGGCGAGGTGGCTAGGGCATCTACCAAAGACACTGTTATATGTACTGTTATGGGTTGGGTCATGAGGGGGTGGCCAACCAAGGTGGACAACGGGGAATTTCAAGTTTTTTTTAACAAAAAGAATGAACTGTCTATGCAAGGGGGTTGTCTATTATGGGGCGATAGGGTGGTGATCCCCTTACGGTTACAGCAAAGGGTTCTGGAACTCTTGCATGAAGGGTACCCTGATATAGTCCGCATGAAAGGTCTAGCAAGGAGTTATGTGTGGTGGCCGCAGCTTGATAAGGATGTCATTGAATGGGTAGGCAAGTGTCGGCTATGTCAAGAATCCCGGCCAGATCCCCCGTCAGCCCCTGTCAGAGAGTGGGAGAGGCCAAAAGGGCCATGGGGGAGGATTCACATAGATTTTGCAGGACCCTTCCACGGACAAAATTTCTTAATAATCGTTGATGCTTTCTCTAAGTGGTTAGAAATAGCTCTAATGCCATCTACCACATCCGAAGCAGTAATCAAGATCCTCAGGAAACTCTTTGCAACCCACGGATTGCCTGATACCCTGGTATCGGACAACGGACCCCAATTCACAGCCACGCAGTTTGAAAGCTATTTGGCGGAGTTAGGAATTAGGCACGCCTTGTCAGCACTTTTTCATCCAGCTTCTAATGGCCTTGTTGAAAGATTTGTAAGAACCACCGAAGAAGCCCTCTCCTGGCTTGATGCCAGAGATTGGCAAGCTAGGATCGACCAGTTCCTTGCAATACAACATGTCACCCCATGCACTGCCACAGGCCGGAAACTTAGGTATATCTTAGACCGATTACACCCCAATTACTCCCAAGACACGTTTAAAGGGGAGGGAATAGGACTACAACAATTTGAAATAGGCACCACAGTGTTTGCTAGAAATTATGCCAATGGGCCACTTTGGGTTGCCGGAAAAATTGTGGGAATCACGGGTCCTAAATCATATACAGTTGACATAGGGCAAGGGAAAATTTGGAGGAGGCATATAGATCAGTTGCGGAAACGTTTGGACTGTGAAGACTCAGAATATCCAAACATTGTTGAACCTGATTGCCAAAGTTTTCCCACCATAGCTACCTCAAGCCTGAGTGAGCTGGATTACTTATCTGGCAAGCCTAGGCTCCAGCACTGCCCCATCGAACCGGCACTCCCTGCCAGGGAAGACCACGCCTCAGGAGAAATCCAGAAGGTTCCATTGGCGGAGCCAGGAGAGGCAACAGGCCTCTCTGACCAGCTCGACGCCTCACCGACAACTGAAGTGAGCAGGTCAACCAGAGTAAGAACACGCCCTGTCACCTGCGTGATTTTGTATGTAAAAATGTAAATAGATAGACTAACTGTTTTCTGGGAATGGAGGGGTGTTATGTATGCATCTATTTGAGCAGCAGATTTGAATTGGGAACTGTTTCGGGATTGGTTAACCGTTATTTCAGAACTGTATATAATGAAGGCTGTTGCCTGTGTTTCTTTGCTGAAGTCTCACCCTGAATTAAAGAGCTGTTGTCACTAGCTTGCTTGTGCCTCTCGTTATTCCCGCGCTACAACAAGGGAGAAATAGGGTGGTCATTTTGCATTTGTTAGATGTACCATTAGGCAAAAATAATCCACATTAGGAAAGATTTGAAGAAACACATAAACATAAACCTTGGTGGTGCAGTAGTTACAATGCAGTATTGCAGGCTGACTCTGCCAACCGCCAGCAGTTCGATCTTAACCAGTTCAAAGTTGACTCAGCCTCCCATCCTTCCAAGTTCAGTAAAATGAGGACCCAGATTGAGGACTGTAAAGCACTATAAAGCGGTATATAAACATAGGTGGTAGCGCTAAGTTATGTCAGTAATCGTAGTGATCACCTACACTTCAATTTAATTACAGGAAGATGAGAAGTGAACATATAGAAAGGCATTTCCAAAGAAGGAAGATAAGTATTTGATTTTGTTAAGGTTGACAAATATCGGTGAATTGCAAAAGAGAATCATTCTTTCAATTAGCTATCATTGTTACAATTCTTAGAATACATTGTTCTAAAAATGCCTCATGGGGCTTTTTTACTTATGTTCTGATTCATTTAGTGCAAGGCCTATATACAATAAATGCAATGAGAAACTCACCTTGGATAAACAGCATGAAAATATTTCTTTTGATTCCACAAACAACTTCACCGCTGTTTTATTGAATGTAAACAATTCACATAATATTATATAGGTTTTCATAACAATGATTTTTTTCTCTTCCAATGGGAAATTATTAGAGTAACAGGCATCAAGAAAGAAAAGATGAACCATGCTAATGCATGAGGACTGTTAAGTCTCATTCGTTTTAATAGAAATAATCTTTGGGAACTTTAGACAGATCATCCCATTAGATTGCATGTCTTAAATTGTTCTACTCCTCTAAGGGTTTTCTTTTTATAAGTGCTCAAAATTCTTTCCATATTCTTTCCATGTTTACTAACATGACGTTGAACATTGTCTAAGAAACACAGATGCTACACCAAAGATTAGCATAAAGCTATAAATAGATATCTCCCAAAAGGGGAAGTCTCTTCTTTTCTTTTTCTGGTTTTATACTGTGGGAATTGTTTTTGTTCTCTTTCTCCCAGTTTTCAACGAATGGATTATTGAAGAAACCAGAATGTTTTTGTGTACATAACAATTAAATGGATTCTGAACACATCAACAGTTTCTTTTAGAAAAAGAAAAAAACAGAACATATATGGGTTGAAGACCAATGTCCTTTGTTTGAAATTTAATTAAGTTTTAACAGTTAAATTAACATGTACATATATACACAAACACAAATTAATATCTCTCTCTGCCTTCTATTCCACCTCTTATCCTGGGTTTTCTTAGCCTTTAATAATCTCTGCTCTAAATTAGTTTACAAAAAGACAAGAATTAATGTATTTCTATGCCTTCCCAAACGGTCTATTTCCTCCTTTTTAAATTACATGTATTATTAAAAATATTAATATTCTTAATACAGATAAGCCAGCCACTTCTCCCAATGCAATGGGAACACAGAGGAATAAAGGATGGAATATAAACTTACAACTAATATAGACTATTCTTGCACATTGCAGTATTTTTTTTCTATCACACATATTTGTGGAATATTAAGTAATATTTCTCTGTAAAAAAAACCACAATGTTAACTTGTGGTTTTATCATTCAAACACATATATGCCATGTATATACATATGCCATTCCTCTCTGATTTTGACATTATCACTTTGAATAGAGTTTGGATAGAAAGTTGTGATCAGATTTATATAAACATTGAACGTTTTCTCTTGGATTAAGTAATTTTCCATCAAATTATACAGTCGAAGGAAAGCAATTACAATATTTAGAAGACTGACAGTAGTGATCCTAAATCAATCTTATTCACCACCATCTAACATCTCCAGCAGTTTTTTAGCAAGAGACACACACACAGAGACGGACAGAGAGACGAAAAGAGACAGAGAGAGAGAGAAGCAGAGGGAGAGAAATAAATAATACTGCAGCTGATTCCAGTGGTGATAGCAACAGCAGGCAATTCATGGTTAGCATAGCAGTGTGCTCTGCCCTTGCACTGGCCACAAATGACCAGTGAAATCCCAGAGGTGCTCTTGAATGTCTGCATTCTTATTTCATCAACTGCAAAATATCTGTCACTCACATCACCTAGAGCAAAGTGACACCTGCCAGTCTCAAGAACAAGGACAAATTAATGTTCTCTTTCTCTGCCAACTGTTATCTTAGAAATGAGTGGATAGAGATGGTGTGAGCAATCAACAGCTTCAACAAATTGTTAAAGTTTGCAATAGATCTCTATGGCTTCCTTTGTGTTTTACTAATTTGCAACCATTGGTGTTTTTGTGTGGTCACCAAATTTACATTTGGTAGGTTTTTCCACCCTTAAAAATGCTTCTAAAAATCTCTCTCTCTCTCTCTCTCTTTTTTTTTTTCCCCCTCTCCCTCCCTCCCTCCCCATCTCTCTCTCACTATCTGCATGTATGGCAGAGGTGGGTTTCAGCAGGTTATGACCAGGTCTGGAGAACCGGTAGCGGAAATTTTGAGTAGTTTGGAGAACCAGTAGTAAAAATTCTGACTGTCCCCGCCACCATCTGTTCTCTGCCTCCCAAGTCCCAGCTGATCAGGAGGAAATGGGGATTTTGCAGTAACCTTCCCCTGGATTGGGCTGGGAATGGAGATTTTACAGTATCCTTCCCCTACCACGCCCACCAAGCCATGCCTACCAAGCCATGCCAAGCCCACCAAGCAACACCCACAGAACTGGTAGTAAAAATTTTTGAAACCCACCACTGATGTATGGTATGCGTGTGATACCATGCGTTACTGTAGAGCTTTCCTATAGTTAAAGGACAACAAAAAAATCCAGTGAGTTTGTTTTCTCAACCCTTTAGAAATGAAGGAAAACTACCTATAGTTCCAAGTTATGGCATTTCTAATAAATAGTTCTAATATTTGACATCATGTCACTTCATGTTATGCAATATTATATCAGCCATTGACAAGATGCAGTGTGACAGAATGTAATGCAATGTAACATATCAAAAACGTAAATAATACACTTTTGAGGATTAGATATCTGCTGTCAGTTCCTATAGCAAAAATCTGAATGGAATTTATTGAGGCGGATGAAAGCTCAGTGAACGCCAAACTGTCCATAATGTTTGTGAATCAGTGCACCTCACAGTTCACCGACTTTCCCAATTACTTTGGAGGAGTTTGGCACATCTCTGCGCACGGACAACAGTGCAAACGAATTTTCTATTGTTCTTCACTTCAGTAAACGATCTGTAATCCTTAATTTGTAGTAGAGATGCCTGAAAAGACCCATTTCATTACTGTCTGATGGATGTCCAGGAGACACATTCATGTTCTCTAAATCTGTCTTTATATTATGCCTTGAATTGGTGGGTTCACTCTTCAGGACAGGAAAAAGGCACCCGGACTGACAACTAACTCGGTATCATTATGTTGTCTGCAAAATCATTATGTTGGGAGTAGGGTTCTGGAAATCTGGAAGAGTGTGAGGAATGATTATAGTTACCTTCGGTAGGGCATATCACCCATTAGAGGCAATACAATTGTCCTCACTGAAGGGTGAAGGCAATGCAGTATGTCATCCTGAAGTGCATCACCTACCTCCAAGGCCTCACCCATCAATTCCAGGATCCAGAAGAGATTTCTGTATATGCATTGCAGTCAAGTTTTGCACTAGATACAGTTTCAAGATTAACATCAGTGTGTCATGCATTGTCGGAGTCCAACTGGAAGTTCATCAAACTGCTGTAACTACATAAAAAAACCATTAAAAATCCTCTCCTCCCGCCCCATGGCAGCAACAACACAATCAAATTAACCACTCAATCAGCTCCATCTCCATTTGTGTTCCCAAGGCCCGTTGACAAAACCACATTTTTAGGCCCTTTTGGAAAAGCAACAAGGTAGGAGCCAACTGTGCCCTGTGTTTATCCATGTTCCATAGATAAAGGCAGTGGTGAAATCCAATTTTTTTTACTACCAGTTCTGTGGGCGTGTCTTGGTGGGCATGGTGTGGCTTGGTGGGCGTGGTAGGGGAAGGATATTGCAAAATCCCCATTCCCTTCCCACTCCTGGGCCAGCCAGAGGTGGTATTTGCCGGTTCTTCGAACTACTCAAAATATCCACTACCGGTTCTCCAGAACCTGTCAGAACCTGCTGGATTTCACCCCTAGATAAAGGGCCACCACTGAGAAGGCTATTTTTAGTGGTCCCACCAGATGTAATTGATGGTACCTGTAACATACCCTGCCTTTCTGTCCTGGTGGGCCAATTGAATGTAATAAGGGAGAGGTGCTCTTTCAGAAAGGTGGCCTCAAACCATGTAGGACTTCAAAGTTGATAACCAGCATCTGTTCTGTTGCCCCTGCTGGGAATTCCCAGTTATTTTTGTGCAAATGAGCGATGAACACCTTGTCCACGCCATTCATGCTTTGCTCATGTCTCTCATCATGTTGACAGAACTATTGTCAGTCATGCTAACATAGGTCTGCTGCCCATAGCAAGCTTCTGAGCCAGAAAATCAACCTGAGCAATGGTTGAGTTCACTAGCCCATGTGGGTAATGTATCCATGGCCTGCATGTCTAGCTTATACAGGTGAGTTTCCTAAAGTTTGCAGGCCTTCTGTGGTTTGGAATAGGGTGAAAAAGGCTTACAGAATCCTTCCTGGTGAGGAAAACTAGTTAAGTGGGCAAGCCACGATCCGATAAGACTATTCCTCCGGAGAAATAATTTGATCTGCCGTCATAATGGGTGACTTTTAAATGTCCCAATTGCGGTGGATTGTTGTTGCTTTTATTATTATTTTAAAGCTTCTAACATGTTCTCTAATAGCACAAACTGGTCTTTGGCCATCAAAAGAAATGCAGAAATAATTAGAAATGCCATTGTGTACAGTGCCTTCTGGACTGGGCTGAAGGTGAAGGAGAAAGTATCATGCTATCCTTGTCAGCTGCAAGGGTAATTACTGCTGGCTGAAATTACTCAACATTTGTTTATAAGCTCCCTAGAGCATGCTGTAAATAGATTGTCTGTTATAGTCCAATCACATTAAAACGCTGCTCCTTGCAAACTGCTACCTCCTGTTTTCTGTAAGCCTGCTGCTCACTTATTGAGTGCTGAACACTGTCGAGCTATGTTTAATGTGATTGTTTTCATTAGCTCTTCTCTGTCCGATATCACATTTATAGTTTAGAGGGCCTGAATGCTGGCAGGCAGCATCGCTTTTATTTGCCTTAGCTGGAGCTGAATGTCTTTATTACTGTAGGGCATCAGCAATGGTTCGAGCACCATGTCTGAGTGGCCAAATGACAGGAGAGTATCAAAACATCTTGTTCTCCTGGGCTGTATGTATTATAGCCTTGGCACCCCTATGAACGTCACTTTGTCTGAAAGGTTTGGTCTTGCTTTCCTACATTCCCCAATTTAGCCTCCTGCAGGTGTGTTGGATTACAATTCCCATCTTCCCCAGACAAGAGGAGAAATCCCTTCAAGTTATAAATATGAGGGAGGTTCCATTCTTTGAATGGAATTCGTGCGGGTTGGGTTGGGTTGAACTGATTTCAGGCAGCAAGCCTAAACAGACACGCTGCAACCAGTACCAAAAGAAGGACTATTCTCAATCTGGCCTATGTCAATGTCGCAGGTTGTACTTATTAGCCTCTCTTCTGATTTTTGTTTTAAAGAAACTTCAACCATTTGCAACTTTACTTGGTATGTTGTGTTGTATTCACAATTTTCCCTCATGGGAAGGTGCATCTGCAGGATGTGCTTCCAAACGGCCAATGGGATGTCATGATACAAGTCCCACCTTTTTAGAATCTTGGAGTGATATCAACCCCCATAATGACAGGGTGGGGCTTGCATTGCAACATTCCATCTGCTATCATGCTTACTTTGACCTCCACTTCAGACATCCTTGTTCATATATAGCAGAGAAGATGGAGAACGATGGTCCCTTTATGACTTGTGGACTTCAATTCCCAGAATTCCAGAGCCAGCAGGAATGACTAGCTCAGGAATTCTGGGAGTTGAAGTCCACAAGTCATAAAAGGGCCATCATTTCCCACCCCTGATATAAAGTATAAAATTTCTCAAGGTTATCTTTTCCACACACTTTTTTAAAAAAAGGTGCAATTGTGTTTCATAAACCTAAGTTTTAAATATTATTACCGTACTATTATTATTATCCCATCCTTTTAATACACAACTCAAAGTGGCAAACGTATCTAATACCTTCACCACTACACCAAACTGATTCTCTTAATGCATCTCTCCTAACTATATCTGAAAATATTTTGAGATTGGAGAATGTTAGATTCTACCTGATTGCCACCAGTCTGTTTTTGAAGATGGCACCATTAGATTGCAGTACCATTAATATCTCTGCTGCTTTTTAAAAATAATCTACTAGGAAGGAAGCTTAACATATAGGTAGTCCTCAATTTATGACCACAACTGAATCCAAAATTTATGTTGCTAAATTGTGAGACATTTGTTTTGCCCCATTTTACAACCTTTCTTGCCACAGTTGTTAAGGGAATCACTGCAGTTGTTAAGTTAGTAACAGCAGTTGTTAAGTGAATCTGGCTTCCCCATTGACTTTGTTTGGCATAAGGTCACAAAAGCTGATCACATGACCCTGGAATATTGCAATGGTCATAAATGTGAGTCAATAGCCAATCATCCAAATTTTGATCACGTGATCATGACTGTAATGGTTGTGTGAAAAATGGTCATAAATCACTTTCCCCCCCCCCCAATGCTGTTGTAACTTTGAATGGTCACTAAATGAACTGTTGTAAATTGAGGACTACATGTACTATGATTTACTTCTGGGTAAGTATGTGCATGACCAAGCTCCAGTTGTATTGTAGGATACAAATATAATGCAAATTAAATATTGTTACCTAGGCCAAAATCCCACTGGATTCCCTGTGATATTTGTATACTCATAGGATTGTATCACAATTAAACAGAATGAATTGTAAATCTTTATTAATATGCAGAATGCCTGGATTGGGTGGAGAAATGTTTTTTTCCCTTTCTTATAGAAAATCATGGGGCCTGCTGTAGCACAAAGTCCTATCATCTAAAATGTAATATGCTTGTTTTCTTTATAACTGTAATTTCCATTCATGTGTAAATGCACACTGATTGAGACAATGAAAGCCAACGTAATTAATCAAGCTAGCAATCAGGCAATAGCACAGAGTGTTACCCAGGAAGTGGCTCACCTAAATCTTATACTGAGGCCAAGAAAATAGCTCTGCACAGCAATAATAAAGATGTATTTCTTCAGAGTAATACATATTGCTCTGTCTGAAGACAGCTTGGAAGGCCTAAAACTGGCCAAAGTCCCACTAACTTGATTCCTCTCACATCTGATCTAGCTGTATCACCAGAGGGTAGGTACCAGCAATCCTACATCTAGCTGAGGGGAGAGTTACCTTGAGTGAATATCTTAGCCAAGGGTAAGATATGGCCCAAGCGACCTTTTTGTGGTCCTTTCTGGTCTCCTCTGAAGCAGGAAAGACATGAAAATTGTAGCGTGTCTCCAAAAAAGATGCGTCACTAAGTTTGTTTTCATCAAACCTATCCCAAACACTAGTCCAGCTGGATGTATATAATACAATCTGGGCCTTCATTTTACCAACCTCGGAAGGATGATAGGCTGAGTCAATCTTGAGCCAGTCCAACTGGATGTATTGTTGGGGGAAATAGCCTGACCCGGTAAAACCCTTAGAGAGGGCTGTAAAGCACTGTGGAACGGTATATAATTCTAAGTGTTATTGCTAATATTATTGCTATATCTCTAGCCACCTTGTGGTCTTCAGGCCTCCATACCTTATATTAATTCTAGCATCAAGGTTTATTCACTCTTGTTGTCTATGGAGAAAAAGCAGAAAGTCCAGTTGCCTCTTGAAAAAGCATCTTTGGGATTCACCGTTGTTATGCAGGAAGGGATTGCATATACTGTTCTTGCTTCTTATAGCCTCTCAACAAGACCAACTTGCTACTGGTCCTTTGGTAGGCTCAGGATGGAAAGGATACAACTATTCTGGACCTCCCAGCATCTTTCAGTACCATTGACTGGTATCCTTCTGGACCAGCTTCGGGAGTTGGGAATGGGAAGCATTCTGTTATGGTAGTTCTCCTTCTTCCTCTTTGGCCAGTTCCAGTCAGTGTTGGTCTGAGTTGGAAGAGTCAAGCTTCAGGCCCCTGGAAAGTGCCTTTCTGTGAAGCACAGAAGAAACATCTTTTTTCCTCAAGTGCTGGAATAGGATGAGGTGACTACTTGACTTGGTGCTAGGTTTGTGTTTTGAATGTGTTTGCTTTTTATATTTTACTAGCTGGATACCCATGCTTCACTATTTATGACCATTTTTCACACTTACGACCATTGTAGCATCCCCATGGTCTTGACAGACTCTCATTGTCATCATCATCGCCAATAAAGTATATCTAGAGAAATGAAGGCTGCTGCTGAGGCCCCATCATGATACTCCCTATCCTGTGGTAGACCTGCCTCTGCACTTTGAATGTTGGCATAAAATTTCCGTCCTTCACCTCTCTGGCTCCAAAAGACATCATTTTGAAGCATCTGTTGTACTTCTGGGCAGCAGAAAGACAGTCTTTTCCCTTTAACTGGTGCTACAGTAGAAGGAACAGATTCATCTGAACTGAGGAGGTCAGTGTAAGAAGTGAGTTGGGGCTGGGACACTATGCAGGAGAAATTCAGTTCACAATCCGTTTGGCTCAGTGGTGGTCGGTAATTGAAACACATAAGGGAATATCTCTCCTGCCGCCTTGAGTTCGGAAGCAGAACCATAGGTGGAAGGCGTAGACATTTTGGTGAGGTAGCGACATTTAGTACTGTAAGGAGCCCCAGACATCTCCTGAGTGAAGGAGTGGAACATTTACCAGTTTGACCTGAAGTAACGGAATGTGAGGCAAGTGGCAGTTGGAACTTTTCAGGTGGGGAGGGGGAGTAGAACGTCTAACTCCTTAGCATCAGAGCATGTTAATATACTGTATAGGAACATACTGTATATGAAATACTAATGATCTGATGGTAATTTCGAAAAATCCTTTGTTAGCGAGCATCTAGAAGCCAAGAGGAACATACGTGCCGAATTTCAAGTTTGTAGGCTTTATTGTTCTGGAGGTTTAGTGATGAGTGAGTGGATTTCGTTTTTATATATGCAGTATAGATTTATTTAGATATTTGATCCAACCTTTTATTATTTTTATAAATAACCCAAGGTGGCAAACATACCAATACTCCATCCTCCTCCTGTTTTCCCCAGAACAACAACTCTGTGAGGTGAGTTGGGTGGAGAGAGAGGGTGATTGGCCCAAGGTCACCTAGCTAGCTTTCATGGCTAAAATGGAATTAGAATTCACAATCTTCTGGTTTCTAGCCGGGTCCCATAACCCCTAGACCAAACTGGCTTTATAATTTTAGTATGGTTTGCAGGTTGTTTTAATTTTTCAATGGGAACCAGCTAGAATTTATAATAAGATGGGTGGCTATATAAATGCTTTAAATAAATAAATTTAACTCAGTTTGCCAAAGGCTGAACAGTATCTATCCTCATACTTTCTTGCTAATTCTTCCTGTGACCAAGAACCCTGATATAGCCATGAACATGAATACAAATCTCCTTCAGTATCTGATCAATAAAATAAGAATATCCTTCAGATTTCTGGAGGCTTTATTATAGGAGCAGTTTGCCAGTGTTACCTTCTTCTCAGCTTTATTCTTATCCCTCCAGTCTTCCAGCCTAGCCTTCATTTCTTAAATTCCTAAATAATCCTTCATACAAGAATTTATCAGGGTTCCCCTTGCTTAGTGCCCAAGATTGGTCAAGGTAACCAAGTAATGTCACCCACCGAATTCATGTTCTATCAAAATAAAGTTTGGAGGAATAAATATGGATATTTTGAGTTTTGCTACCATTTGTATTTTGGAAAATAAGTCAATACAGTGAAAAATTATTATTTAGAAATTTATTATTTCTAAATAACATCAAAATAAGAATGAAACTCTTCCAATTAAATAAATATGTAGTTCCTTAAATTAAAAATGTACTTAAATTATAAAGTTTTCTCTCTCTCTCTCTCTCTCTCTCTCTCTCTCTCCCTCCCTCCCCCCCCTCTCTCCCCCTAAATATTAAAAAGCTTCTTTTATTTTTGTTAGAAAAATACCCATTATGGAAGGAAGCATTAAGCTTACATTTGAAAAGAATCATGAGAAATATGAGGGCTACTTCCAATAGTTTCAAGAGTGTAAACACAGGCCAGGAAGGGAGATTATTAAGTCAGAAAACATTTAGACAGACTTGTTTTAATCATTGTCATAAATGAGAATTGGGCAATTCTGCCAGCAAAAAGTGAATGTGAAGATAATTCATTTTAAAACAAGAAAAACAATGCACCCTGACATGATGGGAAATGCAAGGAGAGAAGCAAAGATGTTTTATCATGTGCCTTGGCCGGGCTGTGAAAAATGTTCCCTCATTTCTCCTAATTGTTGATCAGTACAAATGTTCAGCTAACTGCAAACCAGGAGGAAGGAGGATCTCTCTCTCTCTCACCACATTCTCTCTCTCACCACATTCTCTCTCTCTCTGTCTCTCACCACATTTTCTCTTAACTAGAATCATTGCCTGTGGAAAACTGTTCTTCTGGGAAAGATGTTACACTGCTAAAAATGATGATTCAATTGCGTGTTACGAGAATTCCTGGAAGAAGCATTTCCTTCTTGGAATGACATCCAACCTTTTGCCAGTTGGTAGACACACCTTCAAGCAGGCAAAGAAGCTTTTGGATTGCCCCCATTGCCCATTTTTGGGTGCAACCGTCTTTTTCATGCGGGTTTTTCTCCTCCTCAGAAAGCGAAGGCCAAGGAGGAGGAGGAAGAGGGGAGAAAGAGTCATAGGCCACCCAGAGAGCAGCATCTTAATGTTTTTCAGGGTTAATTATATGTTTTTTAATGCATATACACAGTCCCTACACATCCAGATTATACAATTCCATCTATTGCTCTATTAAATAAATATCAAATCCTGGAGGAAATCAAATTTCAGCTATTCTCTGGAAGTCAGGCTGAAAAGGCAGCACGAGTGGATGCCTTCCAGGACTGTTTTCTCTGTGGCTGTGTCATAAGCCACAGGAATCAGTCAAACAGGCCATATCTTGCAATGGTCCTGCTTCAGCCGTTCCCCCTCATAATGGCAGCCACAGAGGTGACTCTCTGCAAATAAGGCCTTGCAGCCGCTGGACATTCATCATGTCTCTCCAGAGCACCATTAGACTATCCTAATGGGCACTCCCATCTTCATTATGATATTAATTCCCTAAATTTCCAAAGTGATTTCATTTGTAAAAATGACAATGGCTGGCTGCTCCGGAGACAAACTGTTTTCATCACACTCCTGCTTGCTTACAGAGGTCTTCCTTGTTTCGGTCGGGGAGGGTGGGGGGGAGAAGGGGGTGGTGGGGGGCGGAGGAGAGAAATGTGATAGCATCAGATCTCTTGTGGTATGCACAACTGCCTAAGAGCGATGTCACTTGTCAACGCAGCACACACGCCTGAAGATTCCTTTATAGTGTAACTAGTGAGTGGAAGACAATATGGAGAGGGGAGGGGAGGCAGGAAGAGAATGGAAAGTCTGTATTAATGTGGAAGTGGAGGAGAAAAACCAAGGACAGGCTATGTCAAAGCTAAAGCTGGGGTCCATGTTAATTCAGCTTGCACAACTATGTTTACGTCTAGAAGTCTTCTGTCCCCATGACATACCAGGAGACACGCTCAAAAAAGAAGCAGGGGGAGCCAGACAGGGGGGAAAATGATTTAAATTAAATACTATTACTTCCCATGTTAGGTAATAATCTTCGCCAAAGGAAAAACTCAGGGGTAATTATTGGAGCCACTGAAGGATTTCTGATAACTTGAATCTTCTGGCCAGCTCTGAAAAATAAACACTTTCTGTGTCCTTGATGAGAAGGACTTCTTTACATCTTTACTTCTCTACAGCTTATCTTGTACAAAGCCAGCAAATATGCAAGGCTTCTGCTAGGGAGTATGCTAATTCCATGCCTGCCATCGTTCTGGGATGTTAAAAGCATCAAGCATTCAAAGAGATGTTTTGTTTTTTTAAGTTGGCATGTTGCTTTGCTTAGAATCATATCTGGAGATGATTTGGATGGTGAGGTTGGATTGGGCCTCTTTGTCCCAACTCTGCCCTTAATGTGAGCACATGTTTCATGCTGATCCCAAACATGTGTCAATGTTCAGTATCAAACGAAAGCAAAGTCATGGGGCAAAGATGCCCGTCTTTTTACTATCTATATTGATCTGAATTCTCTTTTACTGGGCAATCATATGCTGGGTGAACAACCTGTGGCCTAGGCACTAAATGTGGTTTCTTAACTCTGCCTTAGACTTCCAGAGCACTGCTAGGTTGCACAAAAAAGTGGCAATCCTTTTTGTTTTTAACCTATAATAAAACAAGGGATAAGAACACAAATTATGGGGGAAAATATGAAAAAAAAAACCCTAGGTAAAACTTTCCACTTTCTTCACCCTGATGGTATCGCATCGCAGTCTATGATCCTGGAAGTCCAAAGTATTTCTGAAAGAAAATAAAAATTCAGCCCCTGCATCTGCAAAGGAGAAACATCTCTACCTAAATTTAAAAAGTCTTGCCTTTTAAAAAATCTGTTTTCCCACCCAAATGTGATGGGAAATCATTTGCCCACATCTTAGTTATTTGGGGCTGAAGGGACAGTTCTGGCCCTGGCATGATACAGGTAGTCCTCAACTTACAGTCACAAATGGAACCAGAATTTCATTCGTAAGTTGTTATGGTTGTAAATTGTTGTGTGATAGGACCCAATTTTATGAACAATTTTACAGTGGTCATTAAGTGAACTATGTGGTGAAAGAGATGGACATTAAGCAAATCCAGCTTCCCCCAATAGAACTTTTACTGAAAACCAGCAAAAGCCACAAATTGCAATCAGGTGATGTCAGGCAACTGCAACTGGTCATAAATGTGAGCAGGTTGCCCAGCGCCTGAATTGCAAACATCACCACGAGGGGTGGTATGACAGTTGTTTATTGTGAGGATAGGTCATAAAGCACTTTTTCTTAGGCCCTTGTAACTTGGAGCCATCATTAAGCAAACAATCGAAGGTTGGGGACTATCTGTATTCATTTCTGCTTTGGAGAAAATAACAAAGGATTTGGCAACCCTAAGGTTTTACTCTAACTTGCCTTTTTTAATGGAAAATGTTTTCCTCTTCTCCTTCACAAGCCTTGGATCTAGATTTAGAAATCATAAACTGATCAGACTTTGGTAACAGCTTCTGTGCTTGGACAATATGGAATACATAGGTTAAAACATTTACGTGCACACCTTCCTGATTAGAAGTGAATATACCAGGAGTGGGCTTCAAAAAATTTAGCAAGGGGTTCTCTACCTGGTTGCTGGGTGAGCGTGGCCATGGTGGGCCTGGCCTAGTCGGCCTCCTGCACCATGGCAGTGGGGGGGGGGGCTTTTTTGCTCTCCCTGGGCTCCAGAGGCTTTCCTTGAGCCTCCGGGAGGGTGAAAATGGCCTCACCAGGCTCCAGAGGCCCTCTGGAGGCTGTAAACAGGCCCATTTCTGGCCTTACCGAACTTCCGGTAGGTCCGTTTTTCGCCCTCCCCAAGCCTCCGTGTGTGTCCTGCATTTATCTGCATCCAAAATGGGCTGTGTGGGGACTCCTGGGAGGGGCAGGATGGCTTGGGCGGGGCCAGCCAGGAGTGGGATTTTGGGGTTCTCCGAACTGCACAGAATCTTAGCTAGAGGTTCTCCCAAACCCCTGCAAAGCCCCAGCAGCCCACCCCTGGAATATACTTACTTTTCCTACACTTCCACAGCAATGAATAGCCTTCTCAGAAGTGACTAAACTCACAATATGATAGAAATCATGGACAGAATTCTATCCATGAATACCACGACCTACAGTATAATTCTAGTTGCCGACTAGGAGCAGATACTGGAGCTTCCCTATCTTGTCCCATGCCCGTTGAATGCTTTAAAAAAACACAATCCAGAAGATGTTACAGCTTCATCCTAATGAATCTCTCCACTGTGGCGATTCTCCTTTCTGATGCATTAGGGCCAGCCAGCTGCCCTTTCTTAAGCACTTCCAATGTTCCACATTAATCAAACAGAGAACTGGAGTCACTGATGCTGTCTGCATAAACTGCCTGAGCTATTAATGCAGAAGGAAAATTAGCCTACCTCTGATTATTTTTAGGCTATAGTTAATTTTTGTCATCTCCGTACTTAAGAGAGTCTGGAGAGATGACCCTTCTGGACAGTGCTGCAGTAACAGGGTGAACTGAAGGCTTTAAATAGTCAAGATTCTTCCTACAGAAGGGAAAGTTTTTGCTGGGTGGCATTAACAGTTGGGCTTCAATGAAATAAGAATATAGCACTTAGACTTATATACCACTTCACGGTGCTTTAAAGCCCTCTCTAAGCAGTTTACAGAGTCAGCCTATTGCCCCCAACAATCTGGGTGCTCATTTTACCTACCTTGGAAGGATGGAAGGCTGAATTAACCTTGAGCTGGTCAGGATCAAACTCTTGGAATGAGTAGTGAGTTAGGCCTGCAGAACTGCATTCTAGCCACTGCACCACCACAGCTCAATAAAGTAGTCGGAATATCTTTCTTATGAAAGCACACCAATGGGATCATGTGATCTGATGGTAGGTTGGAAATCACAAAGGGCATCATGAGACAGAGACAGAGAAAGAGTAGAGGTGATAGAGATAGAGAGGTTGATTGGTAGCTAGATAAGTAGATGTATTAGATAGATGTCAGAGATAGAGGATAGATGATAGAAATAGAGATTGATAGATGATAGATAGATAGATAGATAGATAGATAGATAGATAGATAGATAGATAGGATGAAGATGGAAAAGACAGAGATGGAAATGGAAATGATAGAGATGCAAGACAAAGAGAGAGAGATGGAATTGATGGAGATGACGGTGATGGAAATGATAGAGACAGAGATAGAGATGATTTATCTCACAAGTGACTCTGCACAACTTGGGATACAGTACACCCACAAAAGCAGCACCCAAGGATAAACAATATCCCCACTCACAAAAAAAAACCCTCAAAAAACAAAACCCAACACCCAAACCCACATTCTTGCACTCTGTTTTGGAAAAGCAGAGTTGAAAAGCAGACTACAAATATGGTGAATTCAAATAAACAGCTAAACAAACCTGTCTAAAAATAAACAACAAAAGGGTGAAAACAGTTTTAGCAGTGATGCTAAAGAAGGTAAAATATCTCATTCTTTGATAAATATTTTCCAATAGGAAAAATTGGAGCAAATGAATGAAAAGGGGATACACCTTCCCAAGAACCCTGAGAGTTTACCATTCTCTTGCCTCATGACTGGTGATTTGTACCTCTTTTTGGTGGTTGCCTGAATGCTATTTTCATTCCAGATCAGTGGTGGGTTTCAATTTTTTTTACTACTGGTTCTGTGGGTGTGGCTTGGTGGGCATGGCTTGGTGGGTGTGGCAGGGGAAGGATACTGTAAAATCTCCATTCCCTCCCCAATCCAGGGGAAGGTTACTGCAAAAATCCCCATTTCCTCCCAATCAGCTGGGACTTGGGAGGCAGAGAATAGATGGGGGTGAGGCCAGTCAAAATTTTTACTACCAGTTCTCCAAACTACTCAAAATTTCCACTACCGGTTGTCCAGAACTGGTCAGAACCTGCTAAAACCCGCCTCTGTTCCAGATCACCCTTTCCCTGTTTGTTGTAATGCATAACTCCAGCCACTCTAGCTAGTGTAATACTCCCAGAGTTGGCTACAGGGCACTGTCAAAAAAAACCCCAATACTGAATGAATGAAAAGAAACATTACCTTCTCTGAGGTGGGTGCCAGGGAAACAGATATTCTACAATCTTTCATTCCTGTTCACAAAAGACAGAGTGACACATTTACAAGGGTAAAAATGTACAGGAAATTTCTCTTTTGGCTTGAGTCAGCAATAATAGTATCCACGACCAATTTGTAGGTGAATGAGAAGGCTTCCCCCTTGCAACCTTTTCCTGTTTAAAAATACTCTCCTGCAGAAATCAGGACTCAGTGTGGATTGGTTATTTAGAGACCATTCTATAAGCTACCTAATGCTTTCCTGCAGGCCAGTCTTGATTCACATCTTGTTCCATGTTCCACATGCCTAAACATATTCACCTTTCCCAACTTCAAAATAAAAAAAAAAATAACATCCCCCCCAGAAAAAACTCCCACTTCAAAAGCTTTTTATGGCATTCCTCTTAATCTTCATGCTTGCTATGACATTCCTCCACATTTCACACTCCTTCGGTCTACACTCTACACCAGGGGTGTCAAACTCAATTTCATTGAGGGCCACATCAGGGTTGTGTTTGACCTCTGGGGACTGGGGTGGGCATGGTCGGGGTTGGGGTAGGCATGGCCAGCTCAATGTCACTCATGTTGGGGTGCCTATGTCAGAGAAAATGGGTTCCCGAGCTCCGTTTTTGGCTGCCACGGCCTCCTGCAACCCTCTACCAGTGAAAATGGAACTTGGGAAGGCCACACGCGGCCCTCTCAAGCTCCGTTTTCATTGGCAGAAGCACCACAGGCTGGTCCTTCGCTGTTTCCAGCGGGCCAGATCTAGGTACCTCACGGGCCAGATCTGCCCCCCAGGCCTTGAGTTTGACACCCCTGCTCTATACAATTGCTGATACTTGAATGTCAGGAATATTCTCTTTGGGGCTCTTTGAAATCAGCATGGCATGCTACAATAGGAGACAGAACATACGGGGCAGGCAAGCTGGATTCTCCATCAATAAAACCACAGACCAACTCTCCTACTATCAGGGAGCACAGTTAAGCTCTCTGGAGAATATATTTCTTGTCATCATTACTATAGTTCCGCTAATACCAATAACTAAATTACTGATAAATACAAATATAAAGCACATTTCCGGTCTCTTGCCAAATCAAATAATTATAATCAAGGAATACATTTCATAAGAAGATGCATAAGTATATTAAGAATCAATGTGGCAGTTGTGGTAACTGTTGGGGCTTGCTAGATTTTAAAATTAAAGATTCCTCCTTAGATTACAATGCAGCCGTCAATTTATAGAATAGCTTCAGGCAGAGGATCATCTCTTGATTTTAATTTCCCATCCCTATAAAAGTGGAATTATTTGTTAAATGTAAAATGAACAGATGGGTATCCCAAGGAATGAGTAAAATATCCACATTTCTCTGGCAGGTTGTAAAATTTTAAACTGGGGGAACAAGCTGGAAAAGATGGTTGCACAAGTGTCTGTCCAATCCTCAATTCATTATCCTAGTCAGGAGAAAACTATAGTTGAGTGGTTTGAGTCAATAACTCTTCAACTGTACATTAGTTCTGCTGAAGAAATCATTTTAAAATAAGGCCAGGTATAAATATATTTTGCAAATAGGAAAGGAAAATACAGGTGGGGTTAGTAACACATTTGTTCAGTGACTGTTCACATAAACTGGCGCTGAATGAGGGGACTTCTGACAGATCTTCAGAGTTGCAGCATCCCGTTGGTGCCTGGTTTGCGATTATACCATCATAAGACATGATCTGATTTTAGATTTTTTCTGCCCACAAATAAAATCAATGTATGGAAGCCAGCAGGGAGGTGGAGGTCATAGTTACTTGAGGTCTTCACTTAATAACCAACACAATCCTTATGCAATGATTGCAGCTCGGACAGCCAGAACTGCTGTCACTAAATGACAGTCATGTGATATCGCCCTTTATGACTAATAATTCCTGTCCCAACTGCTGTTGTAAGTTGAGGATGATCATATTAGCAATAGCAATAGCACTTATACTTATATACCACTTCACAGTACTTTACAGCCCTCTCTAAACGGTTTACAGAATCAGCCTATTGCTCCCAATAATCTGGGTCCTCATTTTAGTGACCTCGGAAAGATGGAAGGCTGAGTCAACCTTGAGCCTGGTGAGATTCGAACTGCCAAATTGCACTCAGCTGACAGTCAGCAGAAGTAGCCTGCAATACTGCATTCTAACCACTTTGCCACCGCAGCTCCTTAATGTAAGGAATGTTGCATAAGAACCATAGCAGCTGAATACGCTGCTCAAAGAACTTCCAGTGGTTCTCAAATTAACTGAAGAACCTTTCATCTGATTTTAGGTATCCCATAAAATTGAAATATAGATTTTACATTTATCTACAGTAGAGATAAACTGCAATTTTGAATGCAGTACCAATTCATGTTTCAGATTGTTGTCTAAGAGTGGTTTCCAGTTTGAGCTGAAACTTCTGTCAGCTTTGCTTTTTAGGTAATAGTTATTCTAAAACTCAAAGCATGTGGGTTAATCATTCTTTCACTGAAGGGGCCTGTTTTTCCAGTAAGAAACGTCGAGTGTCTTTGCATCGGTTATTAGATACGGTATAGAATTAATTCAGCATCCTTTGAGAGGCTGTAGGGTTTAGTGAAGTTTAACAGTAATATTGTGAGTTGAAATGGGAGTTTCAGTATCTGTAAAAACCTTAGAGTAGTTTGTTGCGTCAAATAATCCACTTTCTTCTTAACATGCCATTTAGATAGATGATATTCCTGAGAGAGAGAGAGGGAGGGAGGGAGGGAGGGAGGGAGAGAGGGAGTGGGGGGAAGAGAGAGAACGAGAGAGAGAGGGAGAGAGAGGGGGGGAGGGAGAGAGAGAGCGAGATCAAGCGGAGAAGAAGCAACAATGGACTTGCCTGAATCAAAGTTCTGGAAACGCCGTCTTCTGTTTTCAAGCCTTGGCAGAGGCACCTGCTGTTTTTTTAAAAAAATGCTTTCGTTGATCTGACTTATCTTTTACTTGCTTTAAAATTTCCAGGTTGGTTCCCCCCTCCCTCAGTTTGTATGTTGAATTATTATTCCACAGAAGGAGGATACGCTATTATTTTTAATTGTATTCTACATTCTCTTTTTTTAATTATAACAAACTTTATTCGGTATAAAAAGATAAAAATTATATAAAACATATATATAAAGATCTTCTTAGCTCTAAACAAAAACTCTGGTTTCTCTTCAGATCGTATAAATCTTTCGCCTTTTACATTCTCATTCTCAAAAAAGACACATTGAAAAAGCTAGGCGAAGTGGTTGGAAAGCAAATTTGCTGAATCCTGAGATCTTGATCACTTAGGCAAAGAAATTAAGTCTATGATCTCCTAGGCTTTGTCCCAACTCCTTAATAATGAGAACTGAAAAAAATAAATTGTTGGAGCTTGTCCATGGGAAATGTTTGAGGGTAATAAAAAAACCGATGAGGCTGAGATGGGAGGCCCATTTCTGGATTTAAGGCAACGGCATCATTTCATGACGTCACTGATGAAAGAGATGACTTCTGGGAACTCAAGAGAGGAGAATATCTATAGAGATTCTCAGTCATCAGGGTCATGGTTGTTCCAAAGATGCTTTTTTTTCAAGAGGCAACTGGACTGTCTGGTTTTTCTTCGAAGATGTTTTGCTTCTCATCCAAAAAGTTTCCCCGCCATCCAGTCAGAGCTGAAGAAGCTTCTTGGATGAGAAGTAAAATGACTTCAAAGAAAAACCAGAAAGTCCAGTTGCCTCTTGAAAAAGCACCTTTGGAACATCCAGAGAGAAGACTCCATGCTGCACAGCCTTCTTTGTTACCATACCTACTCTATCTTCCTTAGCCTCAGGCTTGGTAACAAAACAATATGTCATTTTGTGTGTGTCAAAAACTCCTCTTGAGATAAGCCAGAGCATCCTCTTATCCATTCCCAACATTTAGCTTTTATGCCTCTGTGTTTTTCTTCCTTCTTGGCTCCTCATATTTTGTCTGCCTCATGTTTAATTCCTTTATTTTTTTATTAACCTTGGGAGAATTAGGAGAACAAATTAGCTAACAGTACTCAACTGGGAGAAGTTGAGAAGGGATTGTCTGATTATCTGTTTTATCTAATGTTTCTTTACCCCCTCCCCTTCCCCCAGCATGTACCCCGAATGCAGACATGGTTCTTGTGGGGAGGTTTTTTTCATATTGTTCAGGTGATAATTGCAGCTTTCACTTGGTATTCTGAATGTGACAAGCTGCTATCCTCTGTTATCGCAACAATCAGTCATCTTGGAGTTTTGCCTTGTATCACCTTCAGAGAGCCAAGCTGGGAAGTGATAAACTTCCCACTAGGTTGGCTATCAGGCAAAATGGAATGGTTGACACCTAAAAGGTACGTGAGAAGTTTTTCTCCAAATCTGGCTGCAGGTTTCATATTCTACAGTACCTAGGTGAATTAGTAGCGAAAGGAAATGAATTTTTCCAGGAAATCAATTTTGGCTTGTGAGGTAATGTTACTAAATTTGGGGAAAGTCACACCTCACACAGTGTTTGCCTGTACTCACTATGTAAATGGAGCATAGCATTTTCCCTTCAGTGTGTCTTTTGGGTCCCACTTCAAACTGCAGATCACATCATGACCACCTCTAAGTGAGGGCATATACAGTACCAGCGCAGTATCTGTTTTTTTAAAAATATAAACAATGCTGCGCTTGGTATTTGAACGCAGATCGTTTTAACATTTATATTTTATTGTGTTTTACTAATCTAGGTGAAATGTTAATATATATTGCTAGTCCATGTATGATCTGCCATATGAGAAAGAAAGAAAGAAGGAAGGAAGGAAGGAAGGAAGGAAGGAAGGAAGGAAGGAAGGAAGGAAGGAAGGAAGGAAGGAAGGAAGGAAGGAAGATAGATTGTTATCCTGGTTACTAAAACATGAAATAAAAGGCACATGGATATTTGTTTTCTCAGCTACCTGCCATGGCTAGTAAAACTACAACTGCCATGAAAAAGGCAAAATGGCAGTTGTGATGTCATGATCAAAGCTCTACCCTTTTGTGCATACATTCAACTTTGATGCATGTACAAAAGGGGTGGGGTTTCAACATCCTGGTTCCTTTGAACCCCCATCCTGCAGATGCACTATTTTACTATTGGCAGGGTATGATGGATACATCAGAGATGCTTTAAAAAGATTTGAGCATTTTCCTTAACTGGAACTCCAAAAACCCGCAGTCAATGGGATGATCAGCGGGATACATGACCTTAAGGCACCAGACTAGAGAGCAGGAATCCAGGAGTTCTAGTCCTGCCTGAGCTATGAAAGCTGATTGGCTGACCTTGGGCCAGTTACGCTCTCTCAGCCCAATCCACCTCACAGGGTTGTTGTTGTGGGGGCTGCTAGAGGAAGGTGTGTTGGATATGTTTGCCGCCATGGGTTATCTGTAAAAATAATCAAGGCAGGAAACAAACAAACAGACAAATATGAACTGCAATCAGCCTTATCGAAAAGGGTCCATGCTCTTGTTTTTAGTGTTTTGCCAATTAAGAAATATATATTGGGTTTCCTAGTCTAAATTCTGATGCTAATGTCAGGGCATATTTTCTACTTGTCAAAAAAGTGCATGTTATAAAATTAGGACCAGAGTCAATTTCTGATGTAGCAGAGAAGCAACCAGCATTAATACATCCTCCCCCGCACCTCTCTTTCTCTGTGTGATAGCTGATATTAACAACAATGCCAAGCTTTGGATTTGTATGTCAGAGCCAGCTGAAATGGACGGTTAAGGGGAAATGGAAGTGGCCTTGTAGCCTTTTTTATTTGCTAACAGATTGCAAGTCAAAACTTACATTACCGGCTTTCAGGGCACGGATCGATGTTCTTTTAGTAGCCAAAGTGAGGAAACATCCAGAGATCTGTAGTGTATTTTCATGGAGTTAAACGCCCAGTGCAAAGACATGGTGTTACCTTATAACAAAACCTGCCCATCAGTGTGCCTCACAGTCATCTGAATGCAGCCTTCTCTGTCCCTTCTCTTCTTTTCCTTTCCTGAAGTCCATTATTTATACGATTAAAAACCCCTGAGGTTTAAAATAGCAGCTATATTGTCAAATACAATGTGCTTCTCACTCGGGGTGGACAAAAAGCCTTTGAGCTGACTTAAATTTGTATGGCATCCTTCTTGGGTGCCCCGGGTTCAAGCATGTGTCCTGGGAAGCAGCCCTTTCCTCCAGGGGCGTCCGACAGGCTTCCCGCAGGGTTCTCAGCTGGCATCACCACTGACAGCCTCTCAGACACGTGTTCCTCTTTATCCAGGCTGGCTGGCTAATCTTCCTCCAGATGCCAGCGAAGATGGGAGACATGCTTGGCAGCAAATTGCTCTTCCTTGTCCCTTTTGTTTTTATTTCTTCGTGCATTGACTAAGCAGGGGGTGAATTTTGAAAAAAAGAATTTGATGCAAGGAAGCTTCCTTAACAGGTTCGTGAATGAATGGCCACTGCTTGTCTCTGTCACCAACTAGCTTTTTCGGCATCATTTCCAGCGGCACAGTTTGGAGTGGAGCTAAAGAAAATACCCTGTGAAGTCAGGCTCAATTCAGGTGAACGCACTGACACTGCCCTGTATGGTTTTCTCAACAAGAAGTAGTTTTTCAATGTTGCAACCTGCTAAGGACTAAGGACAGGCCCCAATTTATTTATTGTCTTAAAGGTTATTCTTGGTAGAGCCTCCATTTTTGAAAAGTACAAGCACACAACCCCTTCTGTATGTTCAAGGTATAGAGAGAGGTTCGCAAATATCCACCCACTGCGAGAGTAAGGAACTGTTCAGCCAGTCCAGTTTTGTTGTACATATTTTCTTAAAACAGATTTCTATTTCTCCAATGATCCCATACAGGAAGAAAAAAATACCAGCAAATTATATTTTATTGTACCTTTATGTGCTTTGAACATCATTTACTTAACTAGGCCGCATCCCTAACCCTAACTCTAACCTACATCTGAGTTGTCATTACCGTTGTATTTAAGGACCAGCATAAAACATGGTTATTGTTTATATTGGGTTATCTCTGGACTGTATATGGAATGTATACATCAGATCTACCTAGAGAGGGAGATAAAGAAACTCAAAATGTTGGTCATAATCTACCACACATATAAAAAATGGTGGGGCTTCAGTCACATGACTGTACCCAACATTTTTGAGTTTTTTTGTCCCTTTCCCTGCAGACCTCCCCCCCCCCAGACTTGTACATCTTACCAATAGAAGAAGCTCTCCCATCCATTCATCCATTCATTCATTAGACCAAATGGTTCTCCCTTCTTGAACCTTTTCTGCATTGAAGAAAGGCTGCAGAAGGACAGATTTTGGTTCATAAAGTGCCACGGAAGAAAGAAGTTTCCATGGAGCACAAAACTCAGTCCCAGATGTTTTTCAGCCTAGCATGAAATAGAGTCATGACAATCTACCCCATGGAACATATACACTTCCTTAGTCTGGTTTATACTAAAGATTGTTAGCTCTCTGGCCATGTTTGACTTTCCAAACTCTAAGCAGCACAGGTTTCCTGATTTGTGAGAAGTTGAATACAATTTCCGTGATTCTTAAAGAATTCTTTTATGGGATTTTGACCTGGGATAACTTCCACCAAACTCAAAGGATACAGTAGACAGGCATCAGATTGCACAGTCAGTCATTTCTCATGGTTTGTTGAGTGTCATGATTTTTGAGTAAAAGAGATAAACAAAGAGCGTAAGTAATAGAAGCCATGATAATGTGAGGACACAAATTACATCATTATGTCCAAAATAAGGAAGAGACCCGAAAGACTCAGATTATATCATTCATGTCATTTCTGCAATGATGCCATCACATTCTTGACATCACTTGCCCCACCCGATAAGGAGATTTCTTTTAAATAATGTGTATTACTTTTTACTGTCAAATTCTTTAATAAATCTTAGGATAACTAGTTAACAAATGTGAAAAATAATTCAATTGCTTACTTTTGTTTCATTTTGTCATGTGTCCACCTGTTTTGTATGATGCCACCATCCAGCTAAGACTCACAATTTGTGGGCATGTCACGGACTTCTGATTTTCGGTTACCTCAAACTAACAGTGCTTTCCTCATACAGTGTCGACAACATGGTTCCCAACCTTGGCAACTTTAAGACTTGTGGACTTGGCGTATCGGACTGGGGAAGTCTGGAAATTGAAGTCTACAAGTTAAAAATGTCAAGATTGGGAAACCCTGATATACAACTTGCATGCACATGAAGGGGATTGACAAGATGGCGTTAAAAAGAAACTCTTCCCTTCCCTTCCTTATCTCTCTCCGTCTTTGCCTAATTGTACATCAGAATTTGCTCTCTCCTAATGTGATATTAACTTACCCCATTTGGGAAACAGCAAAAAGGAATTTGTCTCTGAAGCTTGGAGAGCTACAGAGAAGCTTATATTCCAGTGCAGGCAATTTGATTCTGCTAAACGAGACATCTTGCTACCAATATATTATCTCCAACTTTGGCATGTTTGATCATTATTCTCTCCTTAATGGAACTTGATAATGGAGAGAAGGATAAACAGATACTCCAGTTTTCTTGTAAGGCAGAGCTGTTATCAAATCGCCGTTATCAAAGCTTTTCTAGTGTGTTAAGATTAGCTTTCCGTCCCTGCCTTTTCACGATGTGTGCAGAGAGAATTAAATATTAAAATGAATCCCATTGAATAGCGTTCTGTTTTTTAAGGGGGGTGAACAGCACTGGAGCGGAGGTGCATGGGGGTGTAGGCAGGAATGGTGGTCGAGAATTCTGACATTGGGTCCCTGGCCAGAAACTTGAAGCAGCAAATGAAAGAGCTCAGATGTCAACATTTGAAGAAGATGAAATATTTCATTTAATACAAACTATGAAATTACATTGATTGAGTGGCAGGGAATATACATCATTCAGAAGAAGAAGAGAAGTCACTCTCGACATTATGCTGCACAAGCTGAGGCCATTGGGCATTTTGTAGGTCCCAGGGCCCTTTTTAAAGTTGCCACCAGATTGTCGGCTTCAATATGACAGAGAGCAGAAAAGGCTATTTGTTAGAGGAGTAAATGTGAGAACGGGTTTCAAAACAATGCAGGTGACATTTTTATTGTTATGCCCTTTAAAATATTTTGAAGGTCTCTCCTTAAAATGATTCCTAGGTGGCAGTTCATTTAATGTTAATTACATTGCAAATGGACATCCAGGTTCAATCTTTTGTCCTGGTTTTGTCTTACTTTTGGTAGTGTGATGCCCAGAATGCCATTGGCAGGCTATGGTGGCCTTGGCCCAAGACGAACATTGGAAGCTGCTTTTGAGCAAGTCTGGCTTCTGCCCAACAGACTTGTACTGTCAAATCTAACTGGCAGTAGCTCACAAAGACCTCAGATTTATATCTATTGAACCACTTTCAAATTAGTGATGCCAGGGCTGTACTGGGGGACCATCTGCTTGAAAAGCAGCTGCTCTACATAGAGCCTATGGCCCAACCTGCAGGCACAATCCACTGGAGGTATGCTAGATAATAGAAGCATAGGCAGATCAGCCCATCTGCCTGCAGCCTTGCCAGAGGTTTAATACTGGGTGGCAGCCTGAATTAAGGACATCTTCATTTGGTATCTAGCAAGGAGACTGCTCCACTCTAGGATTAGGTAGAGAGAAAGCAGCAAGAGCTGTGAGCTTGAGAAAGCCAGCAGGATTTCATTTGCTGGAACCCTGGGAATATTTTCTATCTCACCACTGGCACCATAGGTACCCAGTCAATTTCCTTTCTCACATTCCCTACATTTTCTCCATTACTACGCATATGTGTGTGTGTGTGGGGGGGTGTTAATGCCCTGTTATGTCTTCTGTGGTGGCCATGTAGTCTTGCAGTTTCTTAGCAGAGTTTTTGGATCTGCAGGTTGCACTTTGTTTTCAGAAATTGCTCACCCAATGCTTCAGGGGAAATGTTTCCAGCCAAAGGGTTGCGGGTTAAGCCTCCACCATCTTCAATTAAAGGCTGGACAGGTAAGAAGGAAGACCAAGATTAGACCAATCTTGGTCCAAGATTGGATCAAGGTGGCCCAATCCATTCTGGGTTAGTTAGGGACTGCATTTGTTTTTTGTTTGTTTGTTTGTTTTCAGTTTCATGCTGGCAGCTCCCAAAGTAAGAGAGCTTCAAAACTAAATTTGATTTCATTCATATATAAATCAAATTAACCAATGCCAAAAAATGCAGAACATGTGATTCCATGCCAGTATTTAATTATTTATCCCTTATGCCACATATTCCAAATTATAAAACGGTGAACATTTTTGGAGAGGTTCTGGAAGCCATACAAAACATTTTGTGGCCTCAGATGGCACCTCCTGTTACCTTCTACAACTGGTCTGACATTCCAAGGCACTTTTCCTATGTCTCTCAAT
>WNWU01000006.1:25836848-25856848 GCA_012654045.1 Ptyas mucosa | reverse complement strand
GGATACATAAATTGGATAAATAAATTGGATAAATAAATAAAGTTCATAGGCAGGCCAGCACATTAAAATTAAAAGAATAAAACAAACATCCTATGATAAGTTTCAAAATCTCAGTCATTTTTATTAGGGTGTGTATCTTTCATTACTTTGAAATCCTCAAATACCACCATAAGGGCTGCCCAAGGTCCCTCTCCAAAACTGGGGAGAAGTTCCAAAATGTCTCCTTGTAAAACAGAATTCATCATTTTCTGAAATGGTTGCAAAAATTGGTTTTCTATACATTGATAATAAGAAACAGGTAGTCTGTCCAGTGCCTTCCCTGTTTTAATTTTAAAACAAAAAATATTTTCCAATATCTCCATAGTAGATATAGGACTGTTCATAATTTGTTTTGGGGATTGTGAACATTTTGGTAAATCTTGTTTTTAAAGTATTCCTCAATCTTTCCTGAAGAAATCTTGTGCTTTATACAAATTGGAATAATAATCAAAGAAAGTATACTTGCATTATCCACTAATATCTTATATCTTTCTTGAATTTTCAATATCACTTTCTGTTCTATATCCTTTCTCAGCTTATATGCCAACCATTCTCCAAGTTTATTTGCAAGCTCAAAATTCTTCTGTTTCACATATTTCAATTTTGCTTCCATTTCAATATCAGTTAGCATAGATCATTGTTGGTGTAGAAATTTAATCTGATGTATAATGGTTGCATGTTAGTGAGTTTTGTAAAATCTTTTGATTTTTTAAAATTATGATTTCATCCAAAATGGCCTGCATTTTTTCATGAGATTTCTTTTTTTAACTCAAATCATGTGAGATAAAGCATCTCATAAAATGTTCACTGACATCTCGAACAGTCTTTAAGTCCACCCCTTTATCTAAATTGTTGTCGAAGTAATCAGTTAGTTTCTTCCTGCAGTTGTCCACCACCAAGTCTTTCTGTAATAACCATTTATTTAGTCTCCATCTAAAGGTTATAGATATTCTCCTAGGTATCAAACTGATAGGTTTGTGGTCAGAAAAAGTCTTAGGAAAAACCTCCAGTTTAGAGATTTTATTTGCAAGCTTCTTAGAAATCTGTCATCTATATATATATTGTCATATATTATAATCAATGGTGGGTTGCCCCGGTTCGGACCGGTTCTATAGAACTGGTAGTAAAACTGGTGGGAGGCTGTGCCCACTGACCCCGACATCATCAGGAAGCTTCTGCTCATGTGGCCCCGTTGCAAACTGGGAGTAAAGGTAAGTAGAACCTACCCCTGATTATAATTATCTATTATCTATCTATCTATCTATCTATCTATCTATCTATCTATCTATCTATCTAACATCCATCCTGTCTGTCTGTCTGTCTGTCTGTCTGTCTGTCTGTCTGTCTATCATCTATCATCTATCATCCATCATCATGCATTCCCATGATGTTAATCTTAAAGATGCAAAGCAGAGTCTAACCTGCTTTGCATATTTTCTATACTGGACTGGTCCTGTAGATTTTATCAATGGCTATTTTTGGTGGTTCTTTAAAATCGTTTTAAGGTCGCTCAAACCACAAGGTAGAAATGTTTAAAATGCATAAAAATTAAAAATGCATTATATTTATATTTGTATGTGTGTATAAACTGAAATATGAACATCAGAGAGTTAAATAGGACCTACACTAAAGTAAATATGCATAGTACCATAGGCTGATTTACTTAATACTCTGTAGTAATAATATGATATACTAAAGTCTAACTAAAAAATTGGATTATTCCCTATTTTTTCCATATATTCTCGGATCACCAGCCGGTTGCCATAAAGATAGCTTTTGGTTTTATTTCTGAGCATGGAAATATAAGAAGATATATCTAGTCCAGATGTTCAATTTTTTTAAGAAAAAGAAAGAAATATGGTTATATAAATCAAATCATAATATTAAAAGTTTATAATTTTATGGGGCCACATTATTAGCATTACTAACTGTCCCAGATCCCTTGCAGTTTGCAGATTGGACATGCCTGATCTATAGTTTTATATAGATAAATTTCCAATGACCTATTTAGGACATAACACAAGGCCAAAATGTAACATTATTTATTTAAGGCAATTTCACTTCTCATGATTGCACATTGAATGGGAGTTTGGAAGTGTCCAATACCAGTTTCAACTTGGTTGGTTGGCTTATCCAGAGTAATTATAACTAGACTTTATTCAAACCACCCTAGAATCATAAATGTTTCTAGGGGATTGGCACATTCAGATATGCCATAGTCATACTGCTGAGTATTTCCTATTTGGAACATAATGGATGGGATTATATTCAGCTATGGTCTGTCTTAACCATGAATAGTTGAATAAGTCACAATGGTCAGACTCATTTATAATGTAAGCTGTAAACAATGTTTTATAACCTACCGGAGTATACACACAATCTACTAAGCCAAACCCAAACAAACCACATTATGACTTAGTGCAGAATCTGAATCTTATTACCAATCAACCATGTTTCCTGGAATGAAACAAACATTTGCAATCCTGGTCCGCCTGCATCAGGGGAAGAAAAAGAAAGGTGCTCATGACTTGAAATTTCTTTCACTTAACAATGGTTTACTATTATATCTGAGTAAAGCCAGGAATAAATGCAGTAGCAAGCAAGGGGTAATTTTGGCTCTGGGTTTCCCGACAGATTAATGTTATTACATTTCTACCAGATAGCAGGCTCGTGGAAGACATATACACAGTGGCAGATCTGAGCCTGAAATGTGACTTTCCTCTAGGAGATTTGGTTCAGACTCATCACTTCGAGAAACAAACTAGATATGACATTATTAATGTCTTTGTCCTCGTATGACTTTGTCTTTTTTGAGCTGGGGGGAGGGGGGGTGAGAATTCAAGCTGGGTTACAATTGTTCTTTGGAAGGAAAATGAATTCCATCTTTGCTCCTATTAGAGCCTGAATCAGCCCCCAACCTCTGCATAATTCTTTATTTCTTTGAAAACATACCAGTGACGGCTTTCTCAGTTTGGCTACAAGGAACAGAAAGTAAACATGTGAAAACTGTAGTCAGGGAGCAGTCAACTTGCAGTCATCCAAATGTTGATTTATAACTCCTAACATCGCTATCAGCCCAGCCAATGGTGAAGGATGCTGTTATCCACCAATATCTGTAGTCAACCACAATGCCTTTTACTCTAGTGACAACATGGATATGCAGCTGATGAAGCAACCTAAAAAGGCCTACCGCTGTGAGAGTACATTAGGGATGGGGAACTTGTGGCACTCCAGATACTTTTGAACTACAACTACCCAGCATCCCACCCCAGTGGCCAGGGAGTTTACACTCTCAAACCTGATTGAGACTGTAAAAGTAGTAGTTGAGTCATCTGTGGAGGGCAATAGGCTCCCCATTGTTGCAAGAGAAATGGCTACATATAGAATATGAGATGTGTTAATATTTTACTCAAATGGGATAGTGGAGAATGGAAACCAGCTGCATCTTAAGAAGATTTATTTCACGGTGATAATAGAACACATTTCTGGCTAATGACTCTTTTCTTATCTCATGAGTGATATGTTTACCTTTGACCCCCATAACATTGTCTTTGAATAAGCATTGATTCAAGTCAAATTTCCCAAAGTTTGCCACCCTTAGGGAAACCACAATAATTTTTTTCCTGCTTTGCTTACTTCAGAAATGGATGAAACCCATGGTTCTAATGAGTCTATCCTTCCTTGGTAGGCCTTTGTTTAACTAGTTGAGAGATACTTGTTGGTTTACATTTTAGATGCTCAACTGTTGGCTCAGTTAAGCCAATGAAGTATAAGCAATGATTGGACCAAGGTAAAGATATTCTCCATAATGCAAACATAGACAACATCATGTTGAAAACCTCTGAAGATAATCAAGACAATGTTGAAGAATCCTTTATTAGTTTTTAAGTTTAAGATACAAATGGCTGGCAATGCGGCAGTTTTCCATGTAATGGTTCCCTTGGTTCCATCTTGTGTATGTATGTTTACTATGAAAGAATTCCCCCTGTGTTCAGTGGGCTATACACCAAGGTAAGTGAAGACTAGTTCACAATATATGTCATCTTTTAATTTGGTAAAGGTTTCAAGCAGGAACATCGCCTCATGGATTCAGCTGACTTTCATTCTTGAGCCTTAATAACCGAGGTTGGATAAAATAACCAAGGTTGAGTGAAAACGTACTGTGCATATCTAAGACCAAAATATGTTGCAGGGGAAATAGACATCATGCTTCTGAAATTGCTGATCCCAAGCAGCTGTATCGGCTTGTGAAATGATAACAAGAAATAACTTAACATGAGTGGAGAAATAGCAGCCAGATAAGTGTTTTGTATTGCATTTTCCTGGTAGAAAGATATATTCAGGCTGACTTAGAAGATAAGCATCCAAAAGGGAGCCGAGAACGAGTTCACCTGTAGAGCTTTTTCATCCTCCGCTTTTATGGCAGGAATTTGCAACACCCACAACTCTGGGAACTCACTGGGTTTACTTCTAAGTTGGCTCATCTTTGATTGCACAATGAGCAGCCAAATTAATAGCAGTTCCTCCAGCTAGTATTGAAACAGTTTGACAGTCATTTTATAGAGTTGAAAGCTTGTTGGAAAGTAGGTGCATGCAATGATTTCAGGACTTAGAGATAAAATAGGACAACACTCTCAGAAGTAGGCATAGCCAGGGCAAAAATTAAATTTGACTTAAAATAATAATTAACAAAAGCTCACATGATCACAGGAGCCTGAGTGGCGTAGGAGGCTAATGCCTCCTACTAAGACAGCATTTAACATCCAGCTGCCTGCAATTACTGCGAGTTCTAATCTCACCAGGCTCAAGGTTGACTCAGCCTTCCATCCTTTCTAAGGTGGGTAAAATGAGGACCCAGTTTGTGGGGGCAATAAGCTGACTTTGTATAAAATATACAAAAATATGAAGGCTATTGCTTAATGCATTGTAAGCCGCCCTGAGTCTCCAGAGAAGGGCGGCATATAAATAAAAATTTTTTTAAAAAGATCACTCATTGTGTAGTTAATGAATAACCCCTAAGGTTATGTCACAAATTACCACTGGGTGGCACCCAAGGGTGCTATTCAGCAGGGTCTGACAGGTTCTGGAGAACTGGTAGCGGAAATTTTGAGTAGTTCGGAGAATCGGCAGATACCACCTCTGGCTGTCCCCAGAATGGGGTGGGAATGGAGGTTTTGCAATATCCTTCCCCTAGGAGTGGGGTGGGAATGGAGATTTTGAAGTATCCTTTCCCTGCCATGCCCACCAAGCCACACCATGCCCACCAAGCCACCCACAGAACCGGTAGTAAAAAAAATTAAATTCCACCACTGGTGGCACCTTTTAGTGAGGTTCTTATGCAGAGACCGAAGAGTACTATAGATAGTACAGTCCAAGAGAAATAATATCTATCATCAATTAAATTCTCTGCATTGAACATGTTGAAATGAAGCCTTCAGTCAGCGCACCAAAGTTACCAATTTCTTGTTCTAGTATCACTTTTTAGCAAGGAAATAACCTGACTCCATCCAAATATAAAGTTCTGAGTCTCTTTATTATTTCTGGATTCCCCTCCACCCTCCCAACTCATTACTCCAGAGAAGATGATGCCTTCTGAATCAGCCATGTTTGTTTTGCTATAAAAGGAAGTAGACTGTTCTATCTTTGCCTTAGTCTAGTCAAGTACAGGAAAGCCAACAGCCAAATTTGATGCCTTTTAAAGTTCAGGTACTGGCCAAAATCAGGAATGGGCAGCCCCGACCTATGACCACAATTGGGACCAGAATTTCTGTCTCTAAGCAATACAGTCATAAAGTGTGACATCAAGTGACTGCATTGGTTAGCAATGGCAATCCTGGCACTCACCATTGCCATCATTAAACAAATTCCAAGCCAACCTAAACCAGGCCTGGTCCTTCTCTGGCTTCAATAAGATAAGGGACTGCCTTCAACTCCTCCCCTGTCTATTTCCTCCCTCCATCTCTGCCCTACGCTAAAAGTACCCTGTTCAACAGATATTAAATATATATATAGTCCAAGCCATATTCTGAATTTTAACTGCTAATTATGCCACCAATCTTTGACTATGGATGAAGAAGGAGTTCCAGAGGCTCTGTCTCCATGATTAGAGGTAGCATGTGGCTCATTGTTGGTAAATAATCTCCCCATCCAGTCAAGACCTCTTAGTTATAAGTCATTGTGAGCAGACAGGCATGGGGTGGTTGCCATTTTGTATAGTAGCAAAGGCCAATCTTTCCCCCCTAGATGAACCCTCTCTAACCTACAGACATGAGCAACTTTCAATTTCCTTAGATGTGGGACACCTTTATAGATGAAATTCGAGCTTGAAGTGCATAAATGAGGCAGTGATTTCAACGGTATCTCATCAACTGTAGAAGATATACTAGAGATTGGAGTCAACTCATTTTCTGAGCCAGGCAGCAAACAGGTGACCACAAGGGTTAGTGAGACAGACATGTAGGCCTCATGGTGGTAACACCCGTGCTGCAAGGGTTATACCAACCTTCCATATATATTGGACTACAGGTCTCAGAACACCCAGCCAGTTGGGAATTCTAGGAGTAGCAATACAAATATTTGAATCCACCAGGTTAAGGAAGGTTGGTCTATGTCAGATGTAATTCTATGGCAATTCCCCAAAGAGTAGATGCCATAGTTGTTACTATGATAGCGTGTAAGAGATGGTGCCTACTGTGAGAGAGCTGGTGTAATGGACTTCAGGGCAATAGCAGTTTCTCAGGAAGGAGGCAACAGCAGTTTCTTCAGAAAGGGGTTGGGGAGGCAACCCAGCCCAGAGGGAAGGAGGGAGACAGAGGAAGAGAGTGAAGATAGACACTCCCTAGAATCTCCATTAGGATGAGAGTAATAAAGTTTTAGTCTGGCAAGATGCTGTCTATTGTGTGTAAGCAAATAAAGAACTGAACTCTGCCCGGATTCTTGTACATCATTCTTGGGCCCAGCCTGACAGATGAAGACAGTGGTGAAATTCATATTTTTTTACTACCGGTTCTGTGGGCATGGCTTGGTGGGCGTGGTGTGGCTTGGTGGGCATGGCAGGGGAAGGATACTGCAAAATCCCCATTCCCTCCCCACTCCTAGGGGAAGGATACTGCAAAATCCCCATTCCCTCCCCACTCCTAGGGGAAGGATATTGCAAAATCTCCATTCCCACCTCACTCTGGGACCAGCCAGAGGTGGTATTTGCCAGTTCTCCAAACTACTCAAAATTTCCACATTCTCCAGAACTTGTCAGAACCTGCCGGATTTCACCCTTGGATGAAGATTATAATGCTAATCCAATCATACTGTGCGAGTATGTTCCTATGCGCTATTTCAAAAATTTATGTCTCGACTTATATAACCCACCTTTACTTCCCACCTTATATCCAGTGTCCTTCCCCTTTTGACTTCTCTACGTCAGGGCACCTTTCCTCCAAATTTAGCATTGCTTTTTTGAAGAGCGATCACCCCACTGCTCAAACAGGGAAAGAAGAAGCATCTGCATCTTGCAAAGTTGAGTGGGCAAAGGCATCCCAGCCGCTGCAGCTTTTCTCCTCTTCCTGTGTCCCAAGTGGCAAGCCTGCTCCCGAGATCCCTGCTCTTCCGAGCATCTCCCTAGGCTATGCACCAACCCTTCCTTAATGATCCTTATGCTTACTAAGCTGCCTCCGTAACTAGCCCTCTCCGTGGTTCCCTGGCTGCCTCCTTTTGCTATTTTCAGCTTTTCACAGAATGTGCTTGGCTCTCTCAATGCTTCCAGCTGTGGCAATTAAACCGCCATACTTGCAACCTAGTCTGAGTGCTGTTGACCTTTTGGAAGATCAACATATGGCGTATCCGACCGCAAAAAATAAATAAAAAAAAAAAAATCCGGCCGAGCCACCCAAAATTCACCCTGGTTTTCTTTCTTATTTAAAAAAAAAAAATAGAATAAAATAACATTACATAAAATATTGAAAGAGTCCCAGCAAACCACATTGGCTCAAGACGGAATCAGAAACCCGTAGAGAGTAGTTAGCAATCAAGTTAGGGGGGAAAAAAACACAGAGCGATTTGGCGTAATGAAAAGGAAAGGCAAAGAAAGCTTGGCCTGCTTGCTGCAAGCGAGAAAGGATGCTAAATTCAGGGGATAAATTATGCATTACAAATGACTCCCCAAGGCTTGAGTTTCTAATGTTATATTGTTAAGACTTGGGATGTTTTCTTGATGCCTCTGGACCAGCCTTTGAAAAGGGATTGCTCTCAAGCCTCCATCTTCGAAGGACCTGCCAGAATCCTTAAGCTGGGGAGACATGAAACAGAGGCTGCCAGTTGGGTTTGGGTGATCTTTTGGCTGGCAAGGGCTAAATCCCCTTGTGAGCCATCTCCAGAGGGCTGAAAGTCAGGCAGGGATGGAGCTTAAGCAAACATTAATCATCTGAGATCGAGAAGAGCTGGGGTCACCCACTTGCTTTCTTTAAGAGAACACCCTCCCATCTCTCTCCCTCCCTCCCCATTTTCACTCAACAAGTAAAGACAGGCTGTTCACGCCAGGCATCTGAATTAATGCTACTCCTAAACCACCATATTGTTTTTCATATGTTTTCTTCCCCTGCAAAAGAAGCTATTCTACCTTACTTTTGGGGTGCTTGATCGTTTCTTTTAAATTTCGCCTGATGGTGTTCCAGTTTTACTTTCATGCCCCCATGCCACTTCTTTCCATTCCCTCCAGGCCTTTCTGGCTTCTTCAGGTCACTCAAACTAAGAAAGATCTGACCAGGAGTCTCCCTTTCGGGTTTCATGGAAGCCTGGGAAGCTACTGGAAAGCAGATTATTCAGTGCAAGATGAGATATTTGCATTCGGCTGTTGTAGTTAAATCTATGCTCCCATGGGAATTAGGTAAAGAGGAATTTTCTCTCTTTCAAAGAAATGTTGAAAGCCATGTTCTTTTCATCAAATTAAATGAGAAAGGGCTGGCATAGAACTGATTATCTTAGTGGATCTTTCAGATTAATCCAGGAGTTGCATGGGTCCATGTTTAAGATTTCTGGCTACCAACCCTGGACTTGGGAATCAGAATAGAGCTGGAAGGGACCTTGGAGGTCTTCTAGTCCAACCTGCTGCTCAAGCAAGAAATTCTATACCACTTCAGACAGGTGGCTGTCCAGTCTTTTCTTAAAAACCTCCAGTGAGTAGAGTAGAGTGGAGTGGAGTAGAGTGGAGTGGAGTGGAGTGGAGTGGAGTGGAGTGGAGGGGAGGGGAGGACAGGACAGGACAGGACAGGACAGGACAGGACAGGACAGGACAGGACAGGACAGGACAGGACAGGACAGGACAGGACAGGACAGTAGGCTGGAGTAGAGAAGAATAGAATAGAATAGAATAGAATAGAATAGAATAGAATAGAATAGAATAGAATAGAATAGAATAGAATAGAATAGAATAGAATAGAATAGAATAGAATAGAACAGAACAGAACAGGAGTAGAACAGAACAGAACAGAACAGAACAGAACAGAACAGAACAGAACAGAACAACAAAGTTGGAAGGGACCTTGGAGGTCTTCTAGTCCAACCCCCTGTTCAGGCAGGAACTGTATACCATTTCAGATAAATCCGTGCCCAATCTCTTCTTAAAAACTTGGAGGCAAGTTGTTCCACTGATTAATTGTTCTGTCAGGAAATTTCTTCTTAGTTCTAGGTTGCTTTTCTCCTTGATTAATTTCCACCTATTGCTTCTTGTCCCATCCTCAGGTGTTTTGGAGAACGAAGCACCCAAAATGCCTGAAGGCAAGCTGTTTGTCGTCATCATCATCATCATCATCATCATCATCATCATCGTCATCATCAAACTGAAAGAGTCGTTATGTTTCTTCATTGTTTATTCCTTGCATTATCAAAGTGTTTAGGCATCCTAAGAGTTAGATAAGCAAAGAAAAAAAAACAGCTGGGGTGGGGGAAAGGATGTTATATTATACCATGAAATATTTCCTATGGTTGCATTCCATCCAAATTATTTTATTATTATTTTTTAAATGTATATGCTGCCCATCTTACGCTGATCAAATGAACTCTGGTTGGCTGATGGTTTTCAGACAGAAACTTTCTGTCTTTCTTTCCCCACCCCGCTCATCTCATACCATAGCACCTGTTTGCTTGCCTTTGGGGTCCATTCCACAACACAGCTCAAAAGAACCAGTAGAAGTAAGAAAGGCTTCTCTCAGTCTCATTCTTGTGGCATTGGGAAGAAGGTAGCATCAAAGCTGGTGGAGTCCAAGGACACAACCAACCGAAGGAGCTGATCCCTGCCAACAAGTAGATAACCATAGCAAGGAGAAACTCAGCACCCTATGCTGAATTCTTGATTCTATGCGGAGATTCCCTTAGAGAAGATTCAGCTAAGCTTAAGTCACAATGCTTTCAATTTCTATTGCTGACCTGAAATCTTTCAAAAAATTACCCAGAGACACGTCATTTCAAGATTAGCCATCTATAACAAGAATTTTCTCCCAACTCATTTGAGAAACTTTCCCATCACATCTGAAGTAAAGGCCCCACATCTCATTCGAAGGCACCTTTCCCATCCTAAATATTTGATTTACGTTTTGTTAAAGCCTGTTGCTAGTTGTGCCACTACTTCATTCTCAACTGAAGAATCGGCTTTTATGCTTCCAAATTAGTTCTAATGAATCATCTCAATGTACTTTGTAACGTTAGTCAGGCTTTCCTTGTTTCTGTCTTCCACATGAAGAGGTTTCTGCTGACAGCTAGGAACTTCCCTGAGGCTACTTACTGAACTCATGGCTGAGCATTTACATCTGGAGATAGAGTGCCACAGAGCTTCATTCACTTAACAAAGCACTGTTGCTATGGGCTGGAAACAAAAAATAAATAAATAATTCAATATATTATTGAATTATGGGCACCCTAACTCTTCCTCTGAGACCATCACGCAATATCTTTGAAATAAACTTGGGGCTGGTTGTAGCAACCACAACAAAAGTCAGAACAATTTATTAAATATCCATTGGATCATGGAAAGCATGGATGACTGGTAGGCATCAATTGGGTAGTTGGTGTGGCCAGAACATGAAAATGGAGAAAGCCAGAGAAGTCAAAGATTACCTTTGTTTGGCTTGGGATATGAATATTTCACCCTACTTACTAAGAGGTCTTGATGATTTTTCATTGAAGGTCATCTTTTCTGTTAACGAAGTAGGGGACAAAGTTTTAGCAAGTTTTTCTAGAGATCAGGCTGTCTACATCTCAAATTCTTCTACACAGTATTGTAAGAGTGACTTTGCAGGGGGAGATGGGTGGCATATAAATGTAATAAATAAATATTTCATTGACACAAATGTACTTAGGATTCTATTATAATAATCATCTATTCATACTTCACCGGTTAGACTTTCCAAGAAATAGCACTTTTTTCCCTCTACATCATACATAAATGAAACAAGAGTTCTATTCTGATAATTTTTATTTTATAAATTAGATTTTTTAAAATCCTGCTTTTATTTTTACAGTATTTTAGATATGTTTATCTATGTATTTATGTATACATGTATGTATCTTGGCAAACATGCCTAACACCTCTGCCTATTTTCTCACAACAACAACAACCCTGTGAGGTGGAGTGGACTAAAAGATGGCCCAAGGTCACCCACCCAATGGCTTTTCTCATTAGGGGAGGTCTGAAACTCAGCATTTCCTGGTTTTTAGGTCAGAACCTTCACCACTACCCCAAATCGGCTTTCTTATTCTGTAGGAGCTGGGTTGAAAAGCTTAGATTTTTAAATAGGTACTTAAATTTTCAGAGGGACCTGAAACTTTCGAGATTGGAGAATTAAACAATAGAATGCCCGCTCAAAATAACCGATGCAGCTAGCGATATTTATATGTGGATTTTATGCTGTAAAAAGAATAAAAGACAATCAACAGTTTCAAAAAACTGTAAGGTAGAGGCGACCCATCTCTTAAATTGATATATCATGTTAGAAAAAGAAATGTAAAAGCTGGCATATTCAATTTAAAATTAAATACAGAGTTTGAATTTCAGGCGGCGAAGCTAAAAAGATCAAAGGAAACCCTCTACAGTTCTTTCGAATTTGATATTATGCTTCTCAGGAGATCATTTATTCCCATAATTTAGTTTGACTTATTTTGGCTTCGGTTCCATTAAAAGTATGTAGCAAGGAGAGAGCCTCTCTTTACTTAAATTTTTAACTTCAACCTGTCAGTGAAAAAGGAGAAAAGTGTCTGAAAGAGGATGATCTACAGAGCTGCTAATAGCTTTCAAATCTTTTGACTTTTTGAGCCTGATAGGGGGAGGCTGTCCCCTACCCTGGCATGATTGTATTTTAACCCTTATGGTCATTATTCGCTTGAAATAGGCACCTTTATTGAAGCACAGCCTTCCCATTTGCCCTTGAATCTATGCTGTGCATTCTATGGCATCCACTGTAAGGGCTCCCTCGCCAGCAATAATGTTGCTTAGGTAGCCATAATGATGAAGGAAAGCCTGCCATGTTTCCTTTGAAGTAATTAGAGGCAAATACAGAAGTTGCTGGAGATGCAAGACAGGTGAGTTTCCAAAAGTTCACACCACGATCAGTATGGGCTCCCTATCCTGAGTAGCGAAGAGCTTGGGAGAGTTTTCTTGCATTGGGCTCAGATAAATCCTGGTTGTCTGTCTCAACAGCTTTTGATCAAAATACTAATTCAATCTCCTGGGTATGCTAATGTTGAACTACTGCTCGTGGAGCTTGGATAATTCCCATTTAGGTAAATCCGTATGACCATTGTTCTTTTAACTTGTTACAGAAGAAACAGAAGAAAATGTTCAGAACATTTTCTTCTGTTGTGGGCAAAATCTTTGCTACCATTTGATTGGAAGATCCTAACTAGTCTGAGATTATTTGTTCGCTGGTGTGGGATTTGTGTTCCAGGAGGGGACAAAAAAATGATTGGTTGAGATTATAGCAATAGTACTTAGCAATAGCACTTACTGTATATACCGCTTCATAGTGCTTTACAACCATCTCTAAGCGGTTTACAGAGTCAGCATATTGCCCCCAACAATCTGGGTCCTCATTTTACCAACCGGAAGGATGGAAGGCTGAGTTAACCTTGAGCCTGGTGAGATTCGATCTGCCAAACTTAGCAATTGCAATAGCACTTACACTTATACACCACTTCGTAGTGTGTTTACAGAGTCAGCATATTGCCCCCAACCATCTGGATCCTCGTTGTTCTGAGCTTGGAAGGAGGGAAGGCTGAATCAACCTTGAGCCAGTCAGGATCAAACTCCTGGTATGTGGACAGTGTTAGCCTGCAATACTGCATTCTAACTACAGCGCCATCAGATTGCTGACATTTTAGTGATTAAACAGACTTCTGCCGTGGATACATAGTGCATAGATATTCCTCAGGGGATTTTAAGAAAGTACATACAGAGGTCCAGGCTTTCTAGAGTTGCACCTCTTTTGTCAAATATATACTTCATAGGTTTCAGCAGAATTGTTTGCCTTCAGCTAAGCATCCTAAGCACTTTTCATTAATCTTAGCCAAAGAGTAGAAGATTTCAGACTAAGGAACAAATGCTTCCAAAACTGAATAGCTTTCTCCTTAGGGTGACTTTAGGGAGTATCTATGTCACAAATGAACTTCTTGGAGAAGTCCACTTTCTACATAGAGGGGGGAAAAATGAGATGCTCCATAGCAGAGACAACAATATGCATGGCATGCTTGCCTCACCCATCATAGAAATTATTTTTTATATTATCTCTGCTAGATTGGATATTACTTTTCAATCGCTTACATCTGTCTAAATGGAAGGCTGTGTGGTCTCCATCATGCTGGTTAATTCTTTATTTGTCAGTGAAATGTGGAGGACGGTTGCATTTTGGAAGAAGTTGGGTTGAGGAGAGCTAAAATCATTGAAAGCAAGTATTAATTATTGAATTATTTGATCTATTTTTGATGTCCATAGCCCAATCAAACCACTAGGACTTTAATTGGACTTGCAGAATGAAACATATTCAGTTAATTGATTGGAATTCTGCACTGTTTAGTAATCATGGCGAACTCTTTCCTTCCCTCCACATCACCGATTCTAAGTCCATTTACTATATAATAATTTTTTTAAAAAAACCTTCAGAAATGTTTTAAGCATTAGGGCAGGGGTGGGCAACTATGGCCCTTTTATGACTTGTGGACTTCAATTCCCAGAATTCCTGAACTAACATGGCTGGCTCAGGAATTCTGGGAGTTGAAGTACACAAGTCGTAAAAGGGCCATAGTTGCCCATGCCTGCATTTGGGCAATTCCACATGGCACCATTTACTCCTCAATTCCTCCAAAGCTCTTTGAAATTGATCAGCTGATGATCATTCCTACTGGCCTCAGAGTGCTTGAACAAGGTCTGCGATACCTTTCCGGGTAACGCACCAGAGCCCGCAAAACAATGTAACTCAAGGAGTGTCTTGTTGAAGCTACAGCCAGGCCTATTTGTAGCAAAGCAAAGCAAAAACGAAACAAACCTCCAAATCGGAGCATACCTGATAGGAATAGCCAGCCTGGCTACCAAACCAGCATTCCTCTTGCATTGCAACTCAGGAGTTGTGAAGTCACCTCTTACGTATTGCAACGAGGCACATTTTTTTAATCGTCTCCCACCACAGCGGCTGGCAGCAGCAGTGGGTGAAATGGGGGAACGGAAGGCCATATGTTGTGCATTTAAAAAGCATATTTTTCAGGCCAGTAGGAACTGGAACACATTGTGAGGCTGACTCCACAGTTGCCATCAATTCCACTTCACCGGAATAACCAAAACACCCTCAACCTTCAGTTCGCACAGAAGGGAAAAGAAAAGAATTTAAAGAATGAAGCAGCCCGTTGTAACCGGGAAAGAGAAAACAGTGGGGATTTTTCTCAACCTCACTGCTGCTAAGTCAACCAGCATTCCTCTGAAGCAAAGGGTTCTTTCCCCGGGGAAAGGAATCACCCCCTAAGCCAGTCAAAACTTTTATCATTGCAAAAAGAAATTGTGGCAGGATGAGAAACAAATCAAGCAACATTTGTCTTGAGTTGGTTTAAGATGACATTTGAAAGTCAGTTTGGAACTGGGGAAGAATCCTCACACATGGCGTTACCTACTGTGCAGCTAGAGTAGCTGGAGTTACTAGCCAGTATTTGTTCGAACTCTACTCCAGTTGTTTAACTCTGCTCAATAGAAGTGGCCAATTTGATTGCAGGCATTGTTTCTTCACCTGCTTCCATTTAAAAAATAAATCGGCATTCTTCCATTGCCCCTTTAAGGATCGATAAGATAGGGCATTTGTTTGTGGAATATACTTATGTATTTTTCTTCTGTGTAAATCAGTTGCAAGTAATTCTTATGACCAGTTGCACAGTGACCATTCATAGTTGCGACAGATCTTGACCCAGTTTCGAAGTTCCAACATCCACCACCACCCCTTGCAACCACATGACCAGTGTTTGGGCCCTCAGCAACCAGTTCACATATATGACCATTTGCGGTGTCCCATAGTCACATGACCACAATTTACAATATTTTTTGCAAGAAACTGGAGTTTATTTCCAGTCTCTGGCAAAACCCACCCCGTAGCAAAACAATGGGTTCAATTAGTCACTGTGGCATTTGCTTAACGACCACAACAATCAGGTCAAGTCAGTGACCTGACTTACAACTGTAACTGTGGGTTCAATTATGGTTACAACCCAAGAACTACCTTATTCTATCCTACTGCATCTATCACCAATTCAGTGTGGAAGACAGAAAATCATCCCATGGAGCTCTAAAATCAAAATATTATGCATTTAGCAATATATTCATAGATGATGAGACCAACCCCTGATTTGACCTTGCAGGATCCTTTCTTTTTACATCTTTCTTTTCTCAGACTCTCTCACACATATTGTATGTGTAGTGTATCGGTATGTTGTGTTTATCTATACTTCTTTCTGAATGAAAAAAAAAGGGCTATCCTTTGGGATACGTTCTAGACTAGAATTTTGGTGCTAACCAGTGGCCAACCAGATGCCCACTGGATGTCTTAAAGCAGGGGTCTCCAACCTTGGCAACTTTAAGATTTGTGGACTTCCACTCCCAGAATCCCTCATCCAGCTTCAATTCTGGGAGTGGAAGTCCACAAGTCTTTAAGTTGCCAAGGTTGGAGACCCCTGTCTTAAAGCAAAGAGCTCCCTCCCAGTTCCAGCATTAAAGGCATCATACAGCTGACTAGCAGTCATTATTGTAATTTTGATAACACCAGGGGTGGGTTCTAAATTTTTTTACTACCGGTTCTGTGGGTGTGGCTTATTTTGTGGGCATGGCTTGATGGTCATGTGACAATTCTTTAGGATTTAGCAGAGGTACTGGTCTACCAGGCTTTTAACTGCTTGTAGAGCTGTACCGAGCTGTACATTTATTTTTGCAGGCACTGGTCTACCCATTTGTTTTCTTTTAACACTGATCAGCTGTAGGGCGGCCCTTTGAAGCCCCCGGGCAAGAGTTTAAACATTTTTTTTCCCTCGTGGTTTTTTATCATTCCAAATAAATTTGTTCAGTCCTTTTTGCCATTCTAGCAATGGTTTGTCTGATTTAAGCACCGGTATCATTTGAAATAAAAAGATCAGTCTAGGTAAAACATTCATCTTTACTGCTGATATTCTTCCAAGCAGTGATAACTGCAGTTTCTTCCAGTTTTGCATATCTTTTTGTATCTTTTGCCACAGAACCTCATAGTTATTTTGAAACAGTTTAGCATTGGAGTCTGTGATTTGTACTCCTAAATATTTGACCTTTGAAACAGTCTCGAAGCCTGCCATTCTTTCCAGTTCCTTTTTTTTGCTCTCTGTCAGATTTTTGACAATCATTTTAGTTTTCTTCTGATTCAACCTAAAACCAGATACCATGCCATACTCTTCTATAATATTTTTCATCTGGATTATTGAGTTCATAGGTTGTGATAGGGTAACAACCAGGTCATCTGCAAATGCCTTAGTTCTATAGTCCTTTTGCCTTATAACTATTCCAGTCAAGGAATTCGAGTCCCGTATTGCATTGAGTAAGACTTCTAAAGTTAAAATAAATAATAACGGGGATAATGGACAACCTTGTCTGGTGCCTTTTTGTATGTTAAAATTCGATGTTAAGCATCCATTGATAATAAGTTGTGCATGTTGCTCTTGATAAATTGCACCAATCGCTTGTATAAACCGCTCCCCCAAATCCATTTTTTCCAAAGTCTTAATTATAAAGTTCCAATTCACGCGATCAAAGGCTTTTTCCGCATCCAAAAAAACCAGCACTGCAGAGATCTGTTTATTCTTATCTAGATAGTCCATTAAGTCTATAACTTGCCTAACATTCTCCTTCATATATCTGCCTTCAATAAATCCTGCTTGGTCATGATGAATTATCTTTTGAATAACTGGCATCAATCTGTTGGCTAGTACTTTTGCAAAGATTTTATAGTCTGTGTTTAATAAAGATATTGGTCTATAATTTTCTGGTTTCTTAGGACCTGATTCTTCTTTCGGAATCAATGAAACAAAAGCTGTTTTCCATGAGGAAGGTATCTTACCTCCTAGTTGTATATTACGAAATAAATCTTTAAGATGCTCAATCATTTCTTCTTGTAAAGTTTTATAATAAATTGCAGTTAAGCCATCCGTCCCTGGAGCTTTAGCTGTTTTTAATTGTTTTATAGCAAAACTGATCTCCTCCACTGTTATCAATTGTTCCAAACTTTTCTTTTGGCTCGTTGAAATTTTTGAAACTCTCTTGTTTTCCAAGTATTCATCTATAGTAATATTCTGTATGTCATCTTTAGCATATAACTTAGTATAATATTCCAAAAAGGCTTTTTTAATTAGATCTTGTTGGTAAACTTCTTTATCAGCATATTCAGTACTATCAATAATTCGTGTCGATGCTTGCTTCCTCAAAGTATACGCCAACCACCTGCCCGGTTTGTTAGCATTGGAAAAAGTATTGTGCTTTGCAAATTGTAAGTTAGTTGCCGTTTGGTCTGCTATAAGCATTTGAAATTGATCCTTCAGAAGTTTTATAGCCATTTGCAATTTTCCGTCTGTTGGTTTTTGTATCAATTGTTGTTCTTTCTTTTTTATCTCAGATTCCAATTGTAGTCTTTTCTTCTGCTGACTTTGCCTGTGTTTAGAATTCATTTGAATTAGTACTCCCCGCATATATGCTTTAGCTGCATCCCAAACTGTTTCAATAGGGGTGCCTTTGTTCAAGTTAAATTTAAAAAACTCCTTTAAATGCTTTTTGAGTTCAATTATATTCTTTTCATATCTAAATAGATTCTCATTTACTCTCCAGGATCTTCTTTCTCTTTTACCCATCTCGATTTCCATCCAGACCGGACTGTGGTCAGTCAAAGTCCTAGGAAATATCTTTATTTTCTTTACTTTAGAGAGTAGATTAGAAGTTAAGAGAAAAAAATCTATTCTGGAAAAGGATTTGTGCCTGTCTGAGTAAAAAGTAAAGTCCAGTTCATTTGGGTTTCGAATTCTCCAAATATCTTTCAATTCCAAATCCTCTTTCAGTTCGAAAAAAGCTTGTGGTAATTTATTCCCTATTTTGGCCGTGGTTTTTTTATCCAATCTAGGTTGGATTACTCCATTCCAATCGCCCATTATTATAGTGTTTGAATAGTCCCAATCCAAAATTTTTAAATGAAGTAGCTTGTAAAAAGTTTCCTGCTGTTGATTTGGGGCATATATTCCGACCAACAAAATTGGTCAAACTGAAAATAATGCAAGATACTCGTGAGAGAGGTGGTCTTAAACTCCCAAACCTTCGATTATACTATGAAGCAACTGCATTGATACAACTAAGTGATTGGTTTGGGAAAACTAAGACTGACTTGTTGAATATAGAAAGCCATGACCTGGTTTGGGGTTGGCATGCATACTTATTTTATGATACCAAAGTGGATAAAGTGTTTAACAGTCATTTACTTAGAAATGCCTTGCTGAGAGTCTGGAGAAGGCACCGAACTAATTGGGATTATAAGATTCCGTTTTGGCTGGATCTCGCTGATACCATGTGGAATACAAATATTAAGTCACTCGGGGGGTTTTTATATAAAGAGTTACTTTACTTTGAAGAGGGCAGGTGGCGATTGAAGACTTTGGATATGCTGTTGGAAGAAGGGAAATCGTTGACTTGGTTGCAGTACAATCAATTACAGATGAGATGGAAAGAAGATCAACAAACTGGTTTAATGGAATATGAAGTAGAATTGGTTGAACAGATAAAACGGACAGGTCCAATGCACATTAAGAGAGTTTATAATGTTTTGTTAGAAAGAGACTCAGAAAATGAGCTAGTTAAAGATTGTATGACTAAATGGGCACAAAATTTCTCTCAACCAGTTATGTTGGAAACATGGGAAAAAATATGGGTTCAGAATGTTAAATTTACACAGTCACAAAATTTACGAGAAAATTTTTATAAAATGTTTTATAGATGGCACTTAGACCCCAAGAAATTGTCTTGCATGTACCCTAATGTGCAGCCAAAATGTTGGAGATGTGATTGTTTAGATGCTACATATTATCACATCTGGTGGACCTGCAGGAAAGTGAGGGCTTTTTGGATAAAAATCTGGTGGGTTATGCAAAATGTTTTAAAGAAAAAAATACAATTTTCTCCGCAATTTTTTTTATTGGGTATAGTTAAAGACTTTACACTGGGTGAAACTAAACTGATTTTGTATATGGTGACAGCAGCTAGGTTGTTGATTGCCCAACATTGGAAGAGTGATGTTTTACCGACTGTTGACCAATGGACCCAGAAGATGGCTGGATTTGCAGAAATGGCAAAGGTTTCAGCTTTTTTAAAAGATCAGACGCATGAGAAGTATATACAGGAATGGAAATTATGGATTGAGTATGTACAGAATAAGTATCAGACTAGAAAATAT
>WNWU01000006.1:25820420-25836448 GCA_012654045.1 Ptyas mucosa | reverse complement strand
GTCACCGCTACCGGCTCGGGAGAACTGGGCCGAACCGGGAAGAACCCCTCTGGCTAGGGAGGGGGGGGGAAAGGGGGAAAAATTTGTATTGTTAAAACTTTTTCAATAAAAAAAAAAACATTTTTTTTCCCTCTAGCCATCAGCTGGGACTCAGGAGGCAGCAATAGATTGGGGGTGGGGCCAAATAAAAGGTAAGAATAACGCAGGGGGGGTGGGGGGTGCGGGGGTGGGGGGTGGGGGGGCAGAACTGGTTCGGTGACATCATATCGTCACCGCTACCGGCTCGGGAGAACTGGGCCGAACCGGGAAGAACCCACCACTGGGGAACACCACTACTAATATCAACTATTTGCACCTGTTATTGTGTCGTTCACTAAGGATTACAGACAGCAGGCAAAAGGCTCTCTTAAAAAAAAAAATCCTCTCTTGATATTGGCTTTGCTTTCTGCTTGTTGGAACATTGATGGTTTTTTTTTTATTGTCTTCAAAACTTGTTTTCTACAGGAAAAATGCTAGCTATAGATAGATATAGATAATAATTGAGCAGAATGAGTCAGTTTCTACAGTTATAAAGTAGCAGGGGTGGGGTGGGGGCAGAGGTGGTATTCAGCAGGTTCTGACCAGTTCTAGGGAACCGGTAGCGGAAATTTTGGGTAGTTTGGATAGTTGGGGAGAACTGGTAGATACCACCTCTGACTGGTCCCACCCCCATCTAATCTCTGCCTCCCGAGTCCCAGCTGATTGGTAGGAAATGGAGATTTTACAGTATCTTTCCCCTGCCATGCCCACTAAGCCACGCCCACCAAGCCATGCCATGCCACACCCAGCAAGCCACGCCCACAGAACCAGTAGTAAAATTTTTTGAATCCCACCACTGGTTGGGGTTAGGAGTCTCCTTATCCGATTTTTCCTCACCATGTGCAATTTTTACCACTCTTCTTGACTTTTTTTCTAACTTTAAAAAGCCCTTTCTCTATAAGCATCTCCCAGTTTCTTTTTTTTTATTGAAAAGTTTTAAAACATTTTACAAACAAATTCCCCCCCTACTCCCCCCACCCAGTCCCTTCTCCCTCCCCCATCTCCCACCCCGACTTCCCAGAGCAAAATACAGAGTATAGCATTTAACAAACATCATCAAACATAAACAAACTAACTATAAGCTCTTAACTTCCCTTCACCCTTTAACTCCACCTACATACCAAGATGTAAAAATATAAGAATATAAGAATTCTAAATACTTCATTCATAAACTATCTGTAACTTTTTAGTCCCATATTTATTTTGAATATAATCGATCCATCTTCTCCATTCCAGTATATATCTCTCATTCGAATGATCCTTCAAATATGCAGAGATTTTGGCCATCTCCGCCAAATTAGTTACTTTTAATGTCCATTCTTCAATAGTAGGTAAATTTTCCTTCTTCCAACACTGCGCCAAGCGTCTCCCAGTTTCTAGATCATTTCATTATCTTTCTCACTGGAATTTGATGAAGAATAATAATGGATTGTGGATGAATGGACCCACTATTAAACTAGGAAACCCCCCCCCCCCGAGGCCAAATAGAAGCTCTGTGGCTGAGAAAGCATAGATGGGATCTGAAATGGATATATTTTGCAACTGAGAGCAGAATGCCTTAAAGACTCAATTTCCAAAGAGTATAGCTATATTAATTTGTTGCAGCAAAAACAATTTTCTGGCACTTAATTCCACAAACCACATTTATCCTATAAAAACTTATGCCATGATCATTTGTGATTTATTTAGATGCCATAGCACTCTTTAATGTTGGTACCTTTAGGCAGTTAGTGCAACTTTTGAAGAAATCTACATAATTCTTCAGCATTCTCTCATTCTTTATATTGTCTTCAAAAAATACTTCGCTATTCATTTTCTGCTGGTAACAAAAGAATAAAAATAAACCTTTGAGAAATTCGGTTGAAAGTAAATCAAAGCCCAAATCTTAACTCAAAATGAAATTATCCAAAGAAGGGATTGAAAAGCTATGTTAGATTATTCATTGTTTTATATTGCGTAGATCAGAAGTGAAGTATTTCCATCTCCACAATTCTAGCTGCAATGAACCTTCCAACAATCTCTGCTGGTAAAGTATTTGTTACAAACATAGAAAGAAAGATAGAAACTATCATTCAAAGCCTTTGACATAGAAAGAAGATAGAAACTTTCTTCAGCATGGTGCCTTGCAGATATATTGGATAGCAACTTCCATGTTTCTCAATCAGCATACTTTCAACATGTCCGAGAAAATTCGCTGATATACAATGAGTTGTAAACCCTACACATCTGGAGGAGACAAAGTCATAGTATCACTTCTATTCTTTCCTGTTAAGCTGGGTATTATTACAATTTCGAGGGAAACAGCAACTGGAACAGAGTAATTTTAAGACCTATCTTTGATATCCTTCTGAATAGCCCAAATGTGCTTTTTTAAGGAGGCTACTGGACTTCCTTGTTTTTTCTTTTGAAGATGTTTCGCTTCTCATCCAAGAAGCTTCTACAGCTCTGACAGGATAGTGGGGAATGGAAGGATTTATATTCCTTGCAGACAGCTGGTCATTTGCATCCTTTTAGAGGGTTGTTGAAGCACTTGGAGGTTTATCTGTGACCTCAGGATCATCTGAATAGTGCTCCTGGTTTCTGTAGTCTGCATTTTTTTTCCCTCTGGAAATCCATTCCTAGTCCCACACCATTCAAAGGATGTTCATCCCAAATTGTATAGCTAAAGGTCTGTAGAGATTCTGAGTCATCCAGGTCATGGTTGACTGAGAAAAACCCAGAAATATAGCAAATTAAGAAATGGTCTGTTGGATTATACACTAACATATGAATTGTCCTCAATATCCCAAATGTCAACCCATGTCCTCTTTCCTACCCTCCAAACTGTGTCAGGGAATGAATAGAAAAGCTGATCCTAAAAGGTTTGGTAGGGATGTAGTTAAAGATGCTGAGCTTGTCAGCTGGAAAGATGACAGCCCAGGTTCTGGACTCAAGAGCTGGACAATGGGGTGAACTCCCATTACTTGCCCCAGCTCCTGCCCACCTAGCAGTTTGAAAGCATGCAAATGCGAGTAGATAAATAGGTACCATTTCAATGGGAAAGTAACAGCATTCCGTGCATCTCGATGTACAGTCATGGTGGCCCCACATGACCATGGAAATGTCTTCAGACAACACTGGCTCCCTCGGCTAGGGAACAGAGATGAACACTATCTCTAGAGTTGGACATGACTGAACATGGAAAACCTTTACCTTTAACAGATTTGATGCTGATATTCTTAGATTGAAAACATTATTATAAACCAATTTCAGTAGAGTAATTAAAGGTGCTGGATTAGGATCTGGGAGACCATGGGTTCTAGTCCTCCCATAGGCATAGAAGCCAGTTGGGTGACTTTAGGCCAGTCATTCAGTCCAACACAACTTCACTGGATTGTTGTTCTGGGTACAAAAGAGAAAGAAGCATTCAGTATGCCATCCTGAGTTGTAAAAAAGAAAGCTGGGCATAAATTTATTTATTTATTTATTTATTTGAATTTTTATACTGCCCTTCTCCAGTGGGACTCAGGGCGGTGAACGGCCAAGGTAAAACATAACATATAAAATTTAAAAACAATTTAAAAGACATTAAATAATTTCAGCCCAACAATTTAAAACAACCCAATTAAAACCAAATTCAGTTAAAACCGAGAGGATGGGATCAAGCCAGCCCAGCTAGCTGGAATAAATGTGTTTTCAGGGCCCGACGAAAAGTCCAGAGGTCTAGTATCGTGCGTATCTCTGGGGGTAGGTCGTTCCAGATGGCAGGTGCTGCCACAGAGAAAGCTCTCCCCCTGGGGGTCGCCAGCCGACATTGTCTGGCCAATAGCACCCTGAGGAGGCCCTCTCTGTGTGAGCAAACTGGCGAGCAAAAAGTGGGAGGCTATTGGTGGCAGAAGGCGGTCTCGTAGATACCCTGACCCTAAGCCATGGAGTACTTTAAAGGTGGTCACCTTGAAGCGCACCCAGAAGACCACAGAAAGCCAGTGCAGCTTGCGCAGGAGAGGTGTCATATGGGAGCACCCCATCGCTCCATAATCCCCCGCGCGGCTGCATTCCGGACTAACTGGAGCCTCTGGATGCACCCCAAGGGGAGCCCCATGTAGAGAGCATTGCAGTAGTCCAGGCAGGAAGTGACGAGTGCCTGAGTGACCATGTGTAGGGAGTCCCGATCCAGAAAGGGACACAACTGGCATATCAGGTGGACCTGATAGAAAGCCCCCCTGACCACGGCCGTCATATGCTCTTCTAAAGACAGCCGTGCATCCAGGAGGATGCCCAAGTTGCGAGCCCTCTCCGTGTGGGCCAGTGATTTGCCCCCAATAACCAGCGATGGCACCAGCTGGCTATATCGGGACGCCAGAAGCCACAGCCACTCGGTCTTGGAAGGGTTGAGTCGGAACCTGTTTCTCCCCATCCAGGCCCGCACAGGCACCAGGACATTACTTCAAGGGCATCGTTGGGGTGGCCTGGGGTGGAGATGTACAGCTGAGTGTCATCAGCATATTGATGGAACTCCACCCCAAAGCCACGGATGATCTCACCCAGTGGCTTTACATAAATGTTGAACAGAAGGGGCGAGAGGACTGACCCTTGTGGCACCCCACAAACAAGGCACCTCAGGGTCGACCGCTGCCCCCCTGCCAACACAGATTGCAACCGGTCAGAGAGGTAGGAGGGGAACTACCGCAAAACGGTGCCCCCACCTCCAACCCTTCAACCGGTGCAACATGATACCATGATTGATGGTATCAAAAGCCGCTGAGAGATCTAACAGGACCAGGATAGAGGAACAACCCCTATCCCGAGCCCTCCAGAGATCATCCACCAACACGACCAATGCCGTTTCCATGCTGTACCCAGGCCTGAAGCCGGACTGGAGCAGGTATAGATAGACAGCCTCATCCAGGTATTGTGGAAGCTGCCGCGCCACCACACTCTCAACAACCTTCGCAATAAAACGAAGGTTGGAGACTGGATGATAATTAGCCAAAACAGATGGATCCAGAGAGGGCTTCTTGAGGAGGGGCCTCACCACCGCTTCTTTCAAAGCAGCCGGCAGGACACCCTCGCTCAAAGAAGCGTTAATAATCCTCTGGAGCCACAAATCAATGTGTTGCTGCCATGATTGTGAAAAATGGTCTGTGTCAGTAAAGATCTTTAAAGTAACACATACGAACAGGGGTTTTATAATATATTAGATGAATTTGAACAAGTAACAGTTCTTTATTAGAATATAATTCTAATAAATGAATATAATATATAAAAGGTAAAATCTATTTGGTCAAACTAAACTTCTGACGATTTCATGGATAAGTCTAGGGAGTTTTAGCAGCAGTCATACAGACGTGGTTTCTGACTGGGAATATTTTTCTAGTTCTCCGTGGACCTAAGGCCCCACTATTCTTCTGTCCAATTACTAAAGAGTTCCAGCTCTGCTTAGCTGTCCAAGCAGGACCTGATAAATATATTAGCTTTCTAAGCATGTTGCTGTTAGAATTCATGAGTAGCATTCAGATTAAGATTAACTAAATCCCATAGAAATTAATGGAATTTAAATTTATCACAGGGACTAATTGTCTCTTTGAATTCAATCTGCTTCTCATGGGCACCCTGTTCCTAAATGCTGCTCCATAAAAATAGCAATAAGTTTTTCTGAATTGTAGTATTAAAGAGAGCTTGATAACATAAAATCTGTAACAGTCTCTATAGGTGGCAGACAAAATTAAAAATAGTTTTTTTGCAGTTTTGATCCAGCTCTCCCAGAATCTTTGAAAAACAAAAATTGCATTCCTTATTAGCTTCTGAAGGAGAAATGTATTTTAATCTTAAATAAGGATCTATTCCTTAGAATAAGGCACATCCATATTTAAGCTATACCTGTCCTGAGCTCATTTTAAGAAAATCATGTGCAGACTGAGACATTTTGGCAATAGCTAACAAGGTATTCAATATGGCAGCAGGCTACTCCATCCTCTCATTGGACAATGACAGAGGATGGAGTAGCCATCTTTCCTTTAGATGTAGGTTCAATGCAGTTGGAAGTTAGAGACTGCACAGTTTTGTTACACCAGATGTTCATGCACTTTCTTATGCTTATGTTCATGGACTGTATGGTAATGTCCAGGAATTTTGCCCAACTATGTATTAATAGCCAAGAATAGAACAGAGAATCTAACTCATTATGAATCTAATTTGTCTTTACACTAACACACAAAGTATAGGGAGCAAGCAAGATGAACTGGATATCATTAGCAGAAAGGGTAGTATGATATAAGAGTGGTTACAGAAGCATGAATTAAAAAAACATAAATTGCACAAGATAATACCACAGGTGGAACATTGAGCTTGATGAGGGACAAGAAACAGAAAAAGAATGGAACAACAATGCATCTTGGGAATGAATTTACCTCTGAAGAGGTCCACAGGTAAGGCTTACCCAGAAGGTAGTGCAAATGTAACACACATGTTGAAATAATCTGGGTTAAGGCAAAAGGGCAATTTAACAGAAGGGTTATCTTGCTGGAGATCTGATACAGGCCATGAAACCATCCAGAACAGATGAATAAAGATTTGTTAAAGCAGATTATGGAAGCTCCCCCTCCACATCTGTATAGTGATTGCAATTTCAACTACAGTGACAACTGTTCTACCAAATATAAGATCTCAGATATATTCTTGACTTGGATTGGGTTGACTTGGGTTAATTTTTTATTTCTTTCAAAAGGTTGAGGTGGGCTCCAGAGGCTCTACTACCTTGGTTTTGGCTTATACTAACTAGGAGGAGTTGTTGGAAGATATTAACATCATAAGAACTCTGGGTTCATGTTTTCATGCATTTCCAGAATTCATGGTTTTAACTCAAAGCTCAGCAAGAGACAAACCCAACCATGGATTTTAGAAAGGCAATTTTTAATAGATTAAGATAAATAGTTAGATACTGGGGGGGGGGGGGATTTAAAGGCAAAGGTATTGCGGCTGGTGGAACTTCCTGAAAAGGACATTAAGGATAGCATAGTCTCAAGCAATATCACGGAGGAAGAGAAGTAGAAGACATCTAAAGATGGCATTGTGAGGAGCTGAGGCTAAAGAAGGATGCTTATTGAAAAAAGGAAGGAAGGGCTAACAACCAAGAAATTCTACAAAAATACAGCTCAGAAATGTAGGAATGAGGTCAGGAAGGCAAAGATGGAAAGTGAATGAAGGATAATAAGAGAGGCAAAATCCAGCAAGAAGGATTTCTTCAAATGTGTCAACAGCAAAAAGAAGACAAAGGTGGCGATAGGCTCACAGCTTATTCCAAATGAAACAGTCTTAACAGATGATGGAGGAAAACGGAGAGACTCCTATTTTGCCTCTGTCTTTCCAGCCAAAGGAAGTGGTGATTTCAGTAGCATAGACTTGAAATAACCCTCACAACTAAGGATGCAGGTCAGTCAGAACAGAGTAAAAGATCTTCTGGCTAGTTTGAATACCTTAAGTTGCAAACGTTCGTGAAAGACATCCTAGAATACTGAAGAAACTGGCTGATGATGTTTTGGACCTCTGTCAATTATTTCTGAGAAGGCTAAAGAACTGAGAAGGAGTTACCAAACTGGAGAAGAGCAAATCTGGATCTCCAGTTCAGGAAAGGAAAAAAATAAGTAATTATTGATCAGTGAGCATCAATCTCTGAAAAACAAAATGTTAGTTCAGATAGTAAAACAATCCGTTTGTAAGCATCCTGAGGACAATGGCAACATTTTAAGAGCCAGGACCATGGGTTTGTCAAAAAAAAAAAGGTCCTTTGAGAAAAATTTCTCTCCTTTCTTGACAAGGTATCAACTTTAAATGACAATAAAAAGGAATGTTGTAGATATAAACTAACTCAATTTCAGCAAAGCCTTTGACAAGATTCCACATGACAATCTCATTGAGAATATTGAAGTGTGATATGGATGTGCTACCATAAAGTGGGTCAACAATTTAGCACTTAAAGAATTGGCATTCAAGTTGGAGAGTCATAACCAGTAAATCTCACAAGAGCAGTTGTAGGATTCAATTTTTTTTACTACCGGTTCTGTGGGCATGGCTTGGTGGGTGTGGCAGGGGAAGGATACTGCAAAATCCCCATTCCCTCCCCACTCTTGGGGGAAGGTTACTGCAAAGTCCCCATTCCATCCCCACTCCACTAACCTGTTTTCCAGCTTCGTTCTCCTGTGCAGGGCAACAAAAGAAGACCCAGCCAATCAGCTGAGACTTGATCAGCTGAGACTTGGGAGGCAGCAAATAGATTGGGGGCATGGGCAGCCAGAGGTGATATTTGCCGGTTCTCCGAACTACTCAAAATTTCCGCTACCAGTTCACCAGAACCGGTCAGAACTGGCTGAATACCATCTCTGCACAAGACAGTCCTTTGGGACCAGTATCTTCAACATTTTTATTAATCACCCGGATAATAGGATTGTTAGGTTTGCTTATCAAATTTGATGATGATACAAAATTGGGAGGACTACTCAAAACCCAGGAAGACCAAGTAGGACCAGCATCTAATCTGGACAGTTTGGAAGACTGGTCTGAGAGGATTCAAGATGCCCTTCAACAGGGAAAATGATAAGATATTATATCTAGGAGGGATAAATACAAGTCACAAATACAAGATGGAGGATTCATGGCTAGGATGTGTTATGTTAGAGAAGGGTGTGATTGTTAACAATAAGCTGAACATTAGTCAGCAGGGTGAGACAGCAATTAGAAAGGCTAATGCGGATCTGGGATGCATCAGAAGAGAAAGACACTAAAACTAATGAATAAACTTGGGATATTGATTGTAAGAAAAGGACCAAGGGAAGCATGATATCAGTGTTCAGAAACATAAAAGGGCTCCACATGAAAGATAGTCAGGTATTATTTTCAATTGCCCCAGAAACTAGGACCACAAATACAGATAGTCCTTGACTTACAACAGTTCATTTAGTGACCATTCAAAGTTACAATGGCACTTTAAAAAGTGACTTATGACCATTTTTCACACTTATGACATAATGTAATATTTCAGTTTTTTCTTTTTAACAAATCTACCGACATTTCTAAAATTCTGTTTTCACTTTGTCATTATGGGATACTGAGTGTAGATTAATGCGGGGGGTGAAAATGAATTTCAGCAATTGTGGAATCAGGCTGCAGCATAACAAAATTGACAACAGTGAGGTCTGAATACTCTCTGAATGCACTGTATCTTAGTTTGTGGAAGATTTCCCTTATATTTATACAAAATCTAGATATCTGCAATTTGCACCCATGTGAAAGTTAGACCGTAAGAAAGGCTGAGCGCCAAAGAATTGAGGCCTTTGAACTATGGTGCTGAAGAAGACTCCTGCGAGTCCCTTGGACTGCAAGGTGATCAAACCGGTCAGTCCTAGAGGAGATCAACCCTGACTGCTCTTTAGAAGGCCAGATCCTGAAGATGAAACTCAAATACTTTGGCCACCTAATGAGAAGGAAGGACTCACTGGAGAAGAACCTAATGCTGGGAAAGACTAGGGGTAAAAGAAGAACAGAACGACAGAGAATGAGGTGGCTGGATGGAGTCACTGAAGCAGTAGGCATGAGCTTAAATGGGCTCCAGAGGATGGTAGAGGACAGGAAAGTCTGGAGGAACATTGTCCATGAGGTCATTATGGGTCGGCATGACTTTGCAACTAACAACAACAGGTGGTCCTTGACATGTGACACAAATGAGCCCAAAATGTAGGTTGCTAAATGAGACATTAGTTAAATGAGTTTGTCCCATTTAATGACTTTTCCTGCCACAGTTGTTAAGTGAATCATTGCAGTTGTTAAGGTAGTAACTTGGTTGTTAAGTGAATCTGGTTTCCCCATTAACTTTGCTAGTCAGGTCAGAAAAGGTGATCGCGTGACTGCAACTGTCATGAATATGAACCAGTAGCCAAGCATCTGGATTTTGATCATGTGACCAAGGGGATGCTGCAGGGGTGAAATGCTCCCGGTTCAGACCGGATCACCCGATCCGGTAGCAACGGTGGCGGGTGGTTCGGAGAACCGGTAGCAAAAATCCCTGCGCCCCCCCACCATGCTCAGCTGAGTTGCACAATCATCAGAGGCTTTTTTTTTTAACTTTTAAAAGCATTTTTTCTACAACCTCTTCCGACAAAAACATGCTTTTAAAAGTAAAAAAAAAAGGCTCTGATGATTGTGCCGTTCAACTGGGATCCACAGAGGCTTTTCAAAGCATTTTTTTCTGCAACCTCTTGGCCGAAGAGGTGGTAAAAAAAATGTTTTGAAAAGTCTCTGACAATCTCAGCTGAGTTGCCTGATCACCAGAGGCTTTTCAAAGCATTAGAAAAAATGCTTTGAAAGTTAATAAAAAAATCAAAAAAGTTGGCCACGCCCACCCAGTAACATTACCCACCCACCCACCAAGCCACGCCCACAAAACCAGTAGTAACACATTTTACATTTCACCCCTGGGATGCTGCAGTGGTCACAAGTGTGAAAAACGGTCATAAGTCACTTTTTTAGGGTTAGGGTTAGGGTACAGTATAGTACGCAGAACAATAGAACAGTCTGACTATGGAGACTGTGGATTCTCTTAAGAAGACGCTGGGCAGCTACCTCTTGAGAGTGGTTTAACTAGTTTTCCTGTGCATTGCAGAAGGCTGGACTAGATGATCCTTGTAGTTTTTTTCCAATTCCACAACTTTGTGATACTTCGAATGGAACCTGAAAACATTCATCTTGATTTTTAAAAAATGAAACCAGTTTTGACCGAGTGCTAACAGATTGGAAATCTAATGTTAAAAGCCTAGCCCAAAACAGGCAGGGAGAGAAGGGAGGGAGTTGCATTTTGTACCTGTACTTTATAGTAAGTTGCAAGACAACTGCTGCAAAATTCTTAATAGCTCATTCCTCTCAACTTCAGATTGATGTTTTCCCTTTTTGAGGGGTTTTTTTTTTTTGAAGCTGCACAGACCGTGGTGAAAAATAGTGAGCCGTACCTGTGTCCCTCAGGATCAATTTATTTATTGCATCTGTATTCTGTCCTTGCTTCAAATAGATGAGAGTAGCATTTTACTCTTTCAAACAACAAAGCTGGGGCTAAACCAGACATGACAGAGGCTGTCATTCATGAGACGGCTTGATTCATAGATAAAATGCCAGTGTGGAAAAATACCACTGAAAGTAGTCTTTTCTCTCTTTTTTTGGTATAACATGATGTCATCTATTCTTTTATTTTTCGGATGTCAGGATTATTATGTCACTTATGCTTCCGTTGAGAGCGAGTTCATACGAAACCTTAAATACGTCCACTGAAAAATAATTCCAAACCTATAAATTTCTCTTCTGATTGGAGATAATCACACACAGCAAATATTCTGTGGACTTTTTCCACAATTCATCAGAGGATGTACAGCAGGCCTGAAGGCTGGAGCGGTTACTGTATATACTTGGATTACGATTTAACTTCAGTGCGTTTTTCTGTTCCTCACTACTCAGACTTTTAGTTTCAAATAAGAACAAGGCCCAAGGTTACGAGAGGGGACCTGGCTATGTGTGGATCTTTCTAATTTCTGGCATGTATTTCAGGGGTGGTATTCACTTACTTTCCCTACCTGTTCGCAAATGTGAGCTTGTGCACGTCTACGCATGCGCCCGGCCCTCTGCTCATGTGGTGGCGGGCGCACCAGGGGTGGGTTCTAAAATTTTTTATTACCGGTTCTGTGGGCGTGGCTTATTTTGTGGGTGTGGTTTGATGGTCATGTGACAATTCTTTAGGATTTAGCAGAGGTGCTGGTCTACCAGGCTTTTAATTGCTTGCAGAGCTGTACCAGTCTACCCATCTGTTTTTGGAGGCACCAGTCTACCCATTTGTCCTTGGAGTGTTCTGGTCTACCCATTTGTTTTTGGAGGCACTGGTCTACCCATTTGTTTTTCGAGCGCACTGGTCTACCACCACACTGCCTTTTAACACTGATCAGCTGTAGGGAGGCCCTTTGAAGCACCGCTGCAAGAGTTTAAACAGTTTTTTTCCTTCTAGCTGATCAGCTGGGACTCAGGAGGCAGCGAATAGATTGGGGGCGGGGCCAAATAAAAGGTAAGAATAACGCGGGGGTGTGGGAGGGCCCAGCTCCCGAACAAAGAGAACTGGTTCGGTGACATCGTATCATCACCGCTACCGGCTCGGTCGAACCGGGCCGAACTGGGAGGAACCCATCACTGGACTGCGTGCCTTCCACGCATGCGCTCAGCCTCCAAAACGTGCCTAAATAGGATGGCATAGAGCTGGGACAGGTGGGAGGGAGGGAGGGTGGGTGGGCGGGGGCGGGCCCACCCAGGGCCCACCCACAATTTCTGCTACCGGCTGAATACCACCTCTGATGTATTTGTAGTATTTTTCCAAATAGGAGAATTTTATGAGGCTAACTACAGAACAATTAATTAGTAGTAATTTATTAAATTTGTATGCCAACTTAATTCCCAGTGAATTCTGGACAGTTTTCAAATTGTTAACAGGATTGAGAAATGGTGTGTGTGTGTGAAGAGATAATAAATATAGTAGAAATGAAAAAAAGGAGAACAAAGAAAGAACAAACCACACACCCCTTCCACATGAACCTTCAGTCATCCTTGCCGAGGCCTGAGCAAAAGTTAACCTTCAGTAGAATCTCGACAATATTAAGCATACTGTGGCGATTGAAAACTCCCTTTTTTTAGAAAAGAGTTTTTCCCTGTTGACCTGCTCTTGTTAAAACATAAGCTGTGTGTATGCATATGGGTAGGTGGGTGTTATCTTGAACTTCACCTTTGTGAAAGTTAAAGCCAGCCCCCAGGAATCTGGATCCCCCAGGAGGCTTGTTCCTTTGTTTCTCTGAAGTTGATATTAAAAAAAAAACAAAAACAGAGGTCCTTGGGTGCTCTCTGAGCTTGCTTCTTTTCTGGCAGACATTTCATTTCCCAAACTAGGTAACATCATCAATGCAAGTAAGGAGTGTGATTTGCTGTTAGTTTATATTCTAGTGGCTTGCCCTGTCAGTTTTGATGGGGGGCTCTCTTAAAGATTCTTTGGTTGGGCTGTTTACTGTTGGCTTCTTTGGCAGTTTCTTGATTGGGGTATTGTTTACTTGATTGTTAGTCTGGTGTTAATCTTGGAGTTAACCTATGCTGATCAGGGTGCTTATTGCTGGTGGAGAGGTGCTTGGGTTTTTTGTTCCCTTTTTGGCTGGTTGATTGTCTTGTTTGCATAGTCTATAGATATTGCTAATGTTTATATCTCTATTGATGGCTAATTCATCGAAGTGCCAGAAATCTAGAAATTCCCTGGCATTTTTTGGACTTGGCTTGGTCTAGGATGGTCACTTTTTCCCAATTGAAACTAAATCTTTCTGTATGTTGTGAAATTAAAGAGTTTTCATCATGTCTTCTGACAGCTAGTTGATGTTCCATGGATATGTTCTGCCAATCTTCTGCCTGTAGGACAAACACATACTCTCCTTTATTGGTAAAAAAAAAAAAAGTCATCCCAACATCGCCCGGCACCTGTCTGTGTGATGTAATTGTGCATGTATTGGGGGCTAAGTGATAACAAAAAGCATGTAATATTCCCATCAGAAGGTAACCTGCTTTCCATCACATCCTGCACCTGTATACCCAACCAGATTGTCACTTAACACAGGTGGAAAAGGATCCTGTACTAAATTGAATTACCCGAAGGAAGCTTCATACTGATTCCCAGCAGCCTCTGATTCCCAGGAGTCACTTTGTCTCCTCTATGATTTCTGATGCTGTAGTCAGAAGCCTTGACTGCAAGTAATGGGTTCATAAAACCTATCTTTAAAATTTTACCTGACAGTAATGCTGTGCAAATATCTGCTCTTCTAGTTCACCTTCTCCACTTGTTTACATCAGGATTTTAATAGAGTGGCTGTCACAGAACAACAGCTAAAGGCCACTGTTTGATAAGTTGCTGTAAAAAATAGACTGTTCAGAATGAGAATTCTAGTCTTCAATTCAGCCATCATAAAAGGTGAGGGTGAAGTTTCTGGTTAGAAGAAACAGTTGCTGGGAGGATTGCAGTAAAATTCATTGAAACTGCAGTCATATTAAGGCTAAGGAGAAAGGAACTACATTTCCCATATATCTTCAGGCTGGTAATGGAATGTTCAACCCTCTGAAGGTTTACAGAAGGGGAAAAAAACGACCTTGGTTTCTTTGTGCTTTAATTGAATTATTATATAGAGACTTGCGGGAGGCTGAAATGGGCCATTTTAAAAAAATGTGTTTGTCCAATCCAACTTCCCTCAGACTGACTAATCCACTTCTCCTTAACCACAGGGCACAGCATGTGAAGAGTAGATTCATTGTTACCCCCAAAATGCGATACCCGGTAAAATAACTTGCTAAGCCTCGACAAATAATTCATTTCTTAATAGTTCATTTCAGGTCAGGAGTCTTGATGGAATCCAGCCACTTTTAGAAAGACGCGCGGAGATATACCAGCTCAAAACAAATTTGGCACCAGTGGTTAAGGGAAATGACTTTAAGTGCATAGCTGTAAGCAAATAAGGACCCTTAATTAAAATGTTGGCATCTTGGAGCATTGCTTCATTTTAAGGAGGATATAAAGAGCACTACTTTCTGACATCTTTTATTTCCTATGTTGATAGAGGATTTTATAAATGGCTGGAATCATAGCTCTTAACATGCAGAGCTCACATGCTGTACCTTCCATACAGAGCTGTGACATAAATTCCAAGCTGTAGGTGCTCCATCACTGGAGACTTTCAAAAAGAGACTGGACATCTATTTGCCTGAAATGGTATAGGGTCTCCTGCTCGAGCAGGGGGTTGGACTAGAAGACCTCTAACGTCCCTTCCAACTATTATTCTGTGTTCTAAATGCTTTCAATTGCAAGCCAATGCTTTGTGCTATTTCAGTGAAGATATTTTTGCTCTATCCTTTTTGATTTAGTGTGGCATCTGGCAGCAGCACCAAAACACCTGGAAGGCAGATCCAGATCCTGCCTTCCAGGAAGCTCATCCTAGGGAGGAAACCTAATCAACTAAAAAATGTCAGAAAACTGGCTGAGTTTACATTCACCCATGTGCCATTTTACATTTTGGAATTTAGCAACAAGGTAAACCAATCAGCTGCTCTGTTGAGAGTCCACCTCCATTTTTTTTCTTTTTTTAACAAAATGTCCACAAGAGGTTTCTAGTCACTAGTAAATGCTGATCTTTTTCTAAGCAAAACACCTTAATTTTGCAATATCTCCTAGTTCCATCATTTTCATCAATTACTCCTCCATAGTGAGTGTATCAGAATCTTTCCATTTTTGTGCATATAATAGTCTTGGGGTTGGGATTATATATAAAAATAATCTGGCTCTTTCCTAGTTGTCTGCCCATTAATCTCAACAAGAAAAGGTCTGGCTCTAATTGAATCTTAGTGTTTAAAATTCTTTGTTTCAATGTATGTTTTGTTGGACAGAATCTTGAGTGGAAAATGACAATGGCTGCTTTAGTGTCCCGCCTGACAATTCTGAATGGTGGTGTTGTGTACAGTCTAAATGGAAAAGCAAAATTGTAATTTCCGGATATTATTGTTATTTCTGTTCTACAACTTTCTGAGCAGAGGGCTTTATAAACCACATTTAATGCATATTACGTTATCAACTCCTGGAAGATCCAATGCTTGGAGTCAAAACATGTATTAACTGAGCTTTTCCACTGTAGGTTTTTTTTTAATGGCTATAGTAGACAGCCTCTCTCACACACACACACGCCACCCCAAAATCTGGATTACTTTAGTAGAGTGTCAAATTATTCTGAAATCAAATCAACAGGCATTAAAGGATTTACGAACTCTTCTGGGTTGAAGGATTAGCCAGTGACATCACAGTTGCCCAGAGATGCCTGCCCTAACCGTACCCTAACCCTAACCCTAACCCTAACCCTAACCCTAACCCTAACCCT
>WNWU01000006.1:25750833-25812566 GCA_012654045.1 Ptyas mucosa | reverse complement strand
GGAAGGAAGGAAGGAAGGAAGGAAGGAAGGAAGGAAGGAAGGAAGGAAGGAAGGAAGGAAAACAGAGAAAGGAGCAGGGGTGGGTTCTATTTATCTTTACTACCAGTTCACAACAGGATCACATGCATGCACTTGCTTTGCTCGCGTGCGCGCCTTTCTTCTGCGCATGTGCCTTTCTTCTGAGCATATGCAGAAAATTCTGTGCATGCGCAGATTGTTTCTGATGACTTCAGGGTCAGTGGGAGGAGCCTGCCGCCCGTTTTACTACAGGTTCTATAGAACCAGTCAGAACCGGGGGCAACCCACCACTGGAAAGGAGTGAGGGGAGGGGAGGTGAAGAGAAGAGAGGGAAAGGAGGGGAGGGATGGAGTCTGCAATATGCAATTTCACCAGCAATTTTTTTTTAAAAAATGGAAAAGAATTAACACATTATTTACCATTATTCCTATTACTTGGGTTAGAAAGAGAAACTGGCAGCCTAAGATGACATGTCCATGGAGGACAACCACAGAGCACAGTAGGTAATTGAAATATAGGAGTATACTTACAATGTTGGTTTGTATGTTACCCAGACTCCATTAGAGGTGGGTGGATATAATAAATGTAAAAATAAATAAATAAAATAAATGAAATGAAATGAAATGAAATGAAATGAAATGAAATGAAATGAAATGAAATGAAGAGCAGCACCACTGAGTTGACCAGCAGGCTGGCCTGGACTAACCTCTTCTAAAATTGCTCTTATATTTTTAAATCTTAATCTCATAAATTTAGAGTTTTAATTTTAGGTTTAAGACCAAATTATTTAATTGTATTTTAATCAATTCTTTAAAATATTTGTATTATATGTATTTTATCATTTGTCTGTACACCGCCCTGAGTCCCCCGGGAATAGAGCGGTATATAAATATAATATAATAATAATAATAATAATGTTGGAAAATACTATTTTTGATGTGCAGCAGGAAAAAATGGGAGTCAGTAGCCTTCCTCTTAGGTTGGGAGTGGGGTGAGCAGAGGATGATCCTGCCTTGAGAATTGGTTCATGGTCTCTATTTGTGCTGTGGCAACCTGATCATACAGATCAGACCCAAGACTAAGAGAGAATGAGTTCTCCCATAGCTTAGGACCCAGGTTCAAGTCTGGTACTCGGTGCATCGAACTCTACATCCTCTAGTCAATACAAAAATATTTTGCAAGAATTTTCACAACCCAGGCATAGGTGAGTTTCTAACCTCCGATGAGCATTTAGAGTGTAATGAGAAAATCACAGCTTGGGCAAAAGGAAAGAGAGCATTGATTTTTGCCCATTCCTCCTTGCATTCACCTTTACCTTTGGAATATCTGTTCCAGGTATTTTGGAAATCTCCAAACAGCAAAGAAACTGGAGCTGGGGGAAATGGTGACATTTATACGCTTTTCGCACCAGTGGTAGCCTCCACTGGATGATGCCTCCTTTTGTTAAAACTCTGCACCCCCCCCCCCCACCCCCCCCCCCCCAATTCTTTCCTGCACACTAGCATCAGATGTGACTAAAAGAAAGCCATGGGAGTAGCAATTCCAAAGTGTGTTTTAGAGTCACTCTTGAAAATATTGTTCATCCATTTACAGCAGCTGAGATCCTGACATATCTTGCCCCATTGGACCAGGAAGGAGAAGGTGACAGTGTGTTCTTTAATATATCCTTCTTTTCAGTCAATGTACGCCTTATATCATTATTCTTTGCAAAGAATAATATAGATTAGAAGTAGGGATGGGAAAGTATGCTGCACAGTCAACCTAATGGATATCTATGGTAGACATTTCTTGAATGATGACTTTTCTGTAGCTTTGTTATGGAGGAAAGCTAAGGCTTTGCAGAGGTTGCTTAACCAAGATCGCAGTCAGCTCCAGAGCTCTGGAAATAGCCCTGAGGCTATTCTGAGGTTCATGCAGACCAACTTGTTTCCTGGTTCTGAAATGATGTTTCATCCACTAGGGCCTTGAGTAAAAATAAATATGTGAGTAAATAAATATATTTTTCTTAACACCACTGCCTTGCAATTCATAAGATCAACCAAAGCATATCTTTTAGCACTTTCCATCTTTGTGGAAACTAACCAAGGAGAGAAGCAACCTAGAACTAAGGAGAAATTTCCTGGAAATTAGAACAATTAAACAGTGAAACGACTGTTTCACTGTTTAATTGACGAGAAGTTGTGAATTCTCCAATACTGGAAGTATTTAAGAAGAGATTAGACAACCATTTGTCTGAAATGGTATTAGGTTTCCTCCCTGAGTGGGGGGTTGGACTAGAAGACCTCCAAGGTCCTTTCCAACTCTGTTATTCTGTTATTTATTGTTCAAACTGGATATTTCCCCTTGGTGAAATGTCCAGAATCTAGGATCAATACCTGAAGGCCCAAGAAATTGCATCTGGATGATCCATTTAGAGATTTTCATCATCAAGTGGGTTCCACTTACCTTTGCTACCAGTTTGGAACTGGGAGCGTGCGTGCATGCGCTCGTGCATGGCCCTTTTGTGCATGCACAGAGCATCCGTGATGACGTCTGGGTGGGTGGGCAGAGCCTCCTGTTGCCAACACTACCAATTCGCCCCGGTTTGGACGAACTGGTAGAAACCAGTAGTGGGTTGCCCCCAGTTCGGATCAGTTTTATAGAACCAGTAGTAAAACCAGAGGGAGGCTCCACCCACCGACCCCAACTTCGTCAGAATGCTTTTGCGCATGCAGATGCGGCCCTGTTGCAAACCAGTAGTAAAGGTAAGTAGAACCTATCCCTGGTAGAAACCCACCGTTGTCCTTCACCTATTTAATGTAGCATGATTATTCTCTGGTCTTATCATCCTTTTGTGAAGTTATCAAATAAATCTTTGGGGATGAATAATAATAATAATAAAAATAATAACAAGAAAGAAGACAGCAGACACATTGAATATTAATCATTCATTTGGAGTGGCTCCCCTTCGCTGAGATCAGGCATACTTTTCAGTGGGTGACATAGACTGAAATTGACAATTGCTCTTTAAAAAAATCAGGTTACACAGTGTATATCCCTAGTTATAAAAATAAACATCTTTCAAAACTTTCTTCTTGAGTAGTACTGTTTTTGTTGCAAACAGAGGGATGGGGGCAAACCAGCCAGCTACAGATGACCTGAGATATGGCTGTTAGGGAGAATATTTTAATTCATTCAGTGAAAATTTTTTGAACCAAATGAATTATTTCTTTTTTTTTTTTTAAGGATAATAATTAGCCAATCCTGGAGACCTTTGCCTAATGAAATCTGTAATTTAAATTAGATTTGCTCGAGCAAAGATTTTGGAAAAGAAAGATACTTTTGGATTTTGATCATAAAAAATACGCATTTATTTCACAAATTGATTAGACCTTCTTAACTAGTGAAGTTTAGTCTTTAGAAAGGGCTACATCATAGGAAATACGTAGGAAAATAGAGTAAATCTGACATTTCTCAGAACATTATTCTGTGCTTGCTTTGCTGTAAGCATACTGGAACAATGGAAGTTTCTTCCCAGAATAATTTAGGGTAACCACAGCTCTTTCAATTTGTTTTTTAGACACTGCTATGTGGCCATTGGGTTGGGTGATGGAGTACTTTGAATTAAAGAAATTCAAAACCAGCTCCAATTTGATTCTGACATGAACCTGCTAGTGAGAGAATCATTGAAGGCAGGGGTGCCCATCTCAATTTCATTGAGGGCAGCATCAGGGCTGTGGTTGACCTCGGGGAGTCGGGTGGGCGTGGCTAACTTGGTGTGTGTTGCCGACTGGGTGCGCATGGCCAGCTTGACGCTACTCCCCAAACTGCTGGCATGTTTTCTCTTTGCATTGGGTAGACTGGGCCAAAGCCACCCTGGCTGATCTTTCCTCTTTGCACTGGGTAGACCAGGATGGTCCTGCAGGCCAGATCTGACCACATCATGGGCCAGATCTGACCACATTGGGGACCGGATCCAGCCGGCGGGCCTTGAGTTTGACACTCCTGACTGAAGGTCAGCAATGAGGAACCTTCACAATGAGTTGCTAGAGTTAAACCTCAGGGTAAATATCACAGCTCCACAGCCTCATTGCATCCCAAATTCAACATCACATCCAGAGATCTTCTTTTGCTTTTTATGCACTTATTGGTTTGGACCACCATACAGTTGGACGTGGTGGCTCAGTGGCTAAGATGCTGAGCTTGTCAATCAGACTGTCGGCAGTTCAGCCGTTTGAATCCCTAGCACTGCATAATGGGGTGAGCTCCCATTACTTTTCCCAGCTTCTGCCCACCTAGTAGTTTGAAAGCACATAAAAAATGCAAGAAAAAAATAGGGACCACTTTGGTGGGAAGGTAACAGCGCTTCGTGCACCTTCGATGTTGAGTCATGCCAGCCACGTGACCATGGCGATGTCTTCAGACAGCGCTGGCTCTTTGGTTTTGAAACAGAGATGAGCACTGCCCCCTAGAGCTGGAAATGACTAGCATATATGTGCGGGGGAACCTTTACCTTTACCTTACAGTTGGTCATTCTTTTCATTCCAGCCTAGGGGAAAGAAATGTTATCATACATCCACATCAGATTAGAAATTTAAGAGAATGAGAAAATTAATTTGCCTAGAGATAAAGTTGAAGGAGTCACAAGAATAATTTCTATGTTCAGCTTGGTTCAGAAAGAAAGATTTGAGGCCAGTCAACCTCTCTCAGACCAATCCATCTCATAGGATTGTTGTTATGAGGAAAACAGGAGGATGAAGGAATATTAGGTATGTTCACCCCCTTGAATTACTGATAAAAATAACGGCAGGATAAAAATAAACTGATATAGATTAGATAGATAGATAGATAGATAGATAGATAGATAGATAGATAGATAGATGATAGATGGAGAGAGAGAGATGATTGTGTGTGTGAGAGAGATGGGGGGAGGGAGAGGGAGGGAAGGAGAGGGAGAAGGAGATGTTATTAAACTATCAGTCCATGATCTCTCCTTTCTCCAGGGTGATTTTGCTGATCAGGATCGGTCCTTTGACTTCTCATTTTGGCTGTAATGTGACCATTTAGGCACGTCTACCTCACCATATCCTCACCAGAAGCTAATGCATTGTTTCTTCTAATGCAGCCCATTGTCCTCTGAGCAGCTGTCACATCCTGCTTGTTCATATTCAGCTTGTTGTCAATGAGCTCACCCAAATCCTTGTCAGACATAGTGTTTCCACACCATGAATCCCCACCTCGTCTGAGTGTCTTCTCTCCCAGCAAGACAATTATCAAGCCAATACGTCATATATCAAGAAATGGGATATCAAAATTATGAGACAGAATCATAGGAGAGTAAAAATGATACAGAAAGATGAATGAAGTACCTCCTTCAAAGAAATACATTAGTAATGGATAATTCCCTAACCAGACAGTGCTAATAAACAGATATGGAAGGAATCCAGGGATATCTGTCTGCTAACGGAGCAGCAGTTTGTCATCCCCATAAAATGTACCTGGAAGGTTGGGACCTCTGAAGAAAATTTAAGAGTAGTCTCAAGAGAATAGAAAGTTCCACTAAGTAAGCAAAATTCTGCTTGCACAATATTCAATCCTGTCCTATGATTCTATTTAAACTGTGATATTACTTGGTAAATGTCTATACATATTTACTCAGATTTCACTTCTAGAAAATGGTCGGATCCCATCGTTCAGCTTATTGTCCAAATCTTATGACAAATGTTAAATTTATGTGAAATTTAACTGCAGGGTTTTTTTTCCCAATGATAGTCTACGTCAATGGTATTTAGATATATTTACCCTTCTACTCTGAGTTTATCCATTTAGGAGCCACTGGCCCTGTGCCTATTGTTAAATTATCTGCACTATAATTAACTCTTTTTTTTTAAATGAAGTACATCTGGTTTTCATTGTGACAAGAAGTTGCCTTTGTTTTCTTTTCAACCTGGCAAATGAAGCTAGCAAATATGTTCCACGGTAACATTTTCTTTAATTGCAGGGGTGCCTGTGAACATTCTTCATTGATGGTGTTAAATATGTCCAGGTGTGAGTGATAATCTTAATAGCAGAATTATTTATCTTCATTATAGCAAGAAAGTGCCATGATCGGTTTTATGAACATAGTTGTGTCTGAAGAAAGTCTTGCTTTCAACTCATGGGACTCTAGGATCTTCCCAAGGTTAGGTTATTTAACAAAAACAACAGTCAACTATAGAGACCATTGATATTAATATATATGCAAACACACACACACACACACACACACACACACACAAATGCCTCAGCTGGATTAGGCACTACATTGGAGATAAGAAAGAAGGCATATATGCCTAGATAGATTCACCACTTTCCTGACAGCCAAAAGGGTCAGGACCATCTGAATCTCTTAGATGGAGCTATTACCTAACAGAGACATCATAACAGACAAGGCATATTTCCAAGATGACCCTGTTTTCATCCAAGAAGCCTGGAGCATGCCTACACTGCCAGATCTGATGGGACAGGCGATATCAGAGATAGGTTGTCCCATAAATAACATAGTCTCATGCCACATAAGGCTTTAAAAGGGGCAACCAGCACCTCTGAATTGCACCTGGAATTATACAGCAAATACGCAGGCATACATATAGGTCTATGAATGTCTTAAGAATTTTGTAAATGAATGGTTTATCTACCAGCAACATAACAATTCAGCTGCCATGGGGAAATCTTCAGGTTCTTAGTTCAGCAGTCTTCAGTGTAGATGATCTGCAGTTAATATAACCCAATGGAAAGTTACCATTAAAGCAACAGGTTTTAAGCCTTCAACATGGACATTTTGCCCTTTTCATAGATATGATTTGGATAGAGTTTTGATGTCAACACAGCTGTATTGTGTCAGCACAACCCCACTAACACCATACCTTCTACTGCACATGCAATAAATAAATAAATAAATAAATACACATTGCTCCCACAATGCCTCTATTCGTTTTCCTTTCCTTTGCTCCCCGCCCCCCCGCGGGGGGATTTTGCATTATCATTACTGTGGGGTGAGTTGGGAATGGGGATTTTGCATTATGATTGCTCATAAGTAAGTAGGAACCAGTAAAAGAGGAATGGAAAAATCCCTATCTGTAGATCAGCGTTTTTCAGTCTTGGCAAGTTTAAGATGGGCAAACTTCATGCTGCCTGGGGAATTCTGGGAATTAAAGTCCATGCGCCTTAAAGCTGCCAAAGTTGAGAAGCATGGGTCTACACTAGAGTTTAGGATTTTTAATTCCTGTTTTATTTAGAGTTTGGTACAATTAAATAAATCAGTTGTGGTTTTGTTAACAAATAGTGATTAAAGCGATATCAACTATTACTGGACTTTTTGTGAGAAACTGAAATTAAAAGTTGATCTGGGCTTTGATGATTAAATAAGGAATTATGGAAATAATGTAGACAAATGTTAATCTTGGAGTAAGAGTTTGATATATATATTTACTTATATCTGTACCAAAGAAAGTTGGAAGTCATTCTTTTTCAACTTTCCTTCTTTTTCTCTTTCTTTCTTACACTTTCACACTTTTTCTTTCCTGAGCCTTTTCTTTTTTCAAATCTGTTTTTTATTTGTTTATCCCTTAGCTTTGTATTTTTTTGATGCATGAAGGATCAAATACTCAGCCATTATAATTGTACATTCCTTATTTACAGAAATCATATCAAAATTTAGAATGAAATCCACTGGGAGCCATCGCATATAATGCAGGCGCTGAGTCCATCTAACCAAAAAGTATTTATCGATAGAAGAGAATATTTGTAGCTCAGAGCTGAACTGTGGGTTCCTTGGTGCTCTCTGAGCTTGATGGTTTTCTTGCAGATGTTTCATTACCAAACTACGTAACATCATCAATACTAGAAGGGAGTGAAGTTTGCTCTTATTTTCATATACTAGTGGCTTACCATGTCAGAGTTGATCAGTTGCTTCACAAAAAGTGTTTTTGATCGGTGCCGGGTCTCTACAGCCTCAGGCAGAGAAGGGTTATTCTGCACCCCTCCCTCAAATGTTCTTTAAAATACAGTGTTTCCCAGCATTCCTTTAGGAACCTCCAACATACAAAGTGTGGTTGCTCATCCTAAAATGAAGCCTCTTTACCTGGAGCTTCAAAATTTGCTGTTTGCTGGGGAGGTGTGTAGCTAAAAGTCAGTCTACATTTAGTGTACATCTGACTTTGGGGATATTTCTTCATAACCAAACAAAAGTGTATTTTCTGTGCAGTTCACACCCCTTGCTTGCTGGATCTGGATGTCACAAAGCAAAGCCCACATTTTGTAATTAAGCCCCAGACCCCATTTTGGCTAGCAGAGTGCTGCAGGAAGCTGAGTGCTGTCACACTCCCTGTCCACACCCCCTGTCCACACACACCCACACCCACCTACCCAGAGAACTGGTCATTCAAGTATTTGAATCCCACCACTGTATCAGTAGTGGGTTGCCCCCGGTTCGCACCAGTTTTATAGAACTGGTAGTAAAACTGGCGGGAGGCTCCACCCACCGACCCTGATGTCATTCGAACGCTTCTGCGCATAAGCAGAAGAGCGTGCAAGGCCCCGTTGTGAACCAGTAGTAAAGGTAAGTAGAACCCACCCCTGCACTGTATCTGTGTGTTTGTGTGTGTGTACACACACACACAGAAATATATATAGAGAAAGAGTAGCTTCCTTTCTTCAGTATAAGTCCAAATGTATAAAAATATGGCACCCTAGGTTCAAACTAAACTCATGGCATAACTTATAGATCATGCATATCAAACAGAAGCAATAACAATACAGAATATTTCTATAATCAAAACGTATCCAGTTAATCAAATCTCAAAATCAGAGTTTCATTTCCAAATAGAAACAGTAGATGGATCCTTTGTTGTATTATCTTAATCACATTTTTCTTAAGTTTTTCTAGTTGCTCATCGGAGATATGTTGCTGGTTTAAAAACTGTTAAAAATAAAGCACCAACACCACTTCCCTGGTACTTTATAAATGAGGTTCCAACCCAGTGTTTATATGTATTTAAGAAGGTGAGGCCAACACACAGGGCTTTTTTTTTTAATGTAAAACTGACTATAGTATATATAATCAAATCATAAGAGAAATTAATCTGAAGCCACAGAGTGGAACCACACACAGATTCAAATTCATAGCACAACAAGATGCCACCTGCTCTTTGCAGGAGTGCAAGTGAGGGTCTTCACACTCAAATGAAATATTTTCTGAAAAGTTCACATTCCTTCAATCAATTAGTAGAGAGAGCCTCTGCTAGGGAACATGGCATAACTACTGTTTCCTATAGACATACTTATTATTGAAAAGAAGCTGTAACTATCCTTACATTTCTTGACTCGTTTCTTACACAAATTTTATCTTCATACTGCCCTGAGTATATTCTCTGGTGGAAACAGCAGCTCCACATTGATCTCACTTAGGGAGCAATGAAAATCTGAAAAATTTCACTTAGGGATGTTTAGGTGTTCATGAAAGGGGTATGAAGACTCAGGATTCAAGACCCAAGTTCATGACCCAAGCACTGACCAGTTCAAGACCCGAGCACTGCATGATAGGGTGAGCTCTCATTACTTCCCTCAGCTCCTGCCCACCCAACAGTTCAAAGACATGCAAATGTGAGTAGATAAATAGATACCACTTCGATGGGAAGGTAACAGTGTTCCTGAGCCTCAGTGTATAATCATGCTGACCACATGACGATGGAAGAATCTTCTGATGATATTGACACCCTCAGCTAAGAAATAGAGATGAGAATCATCCTCTAGAATCAGACATGATTGGACTGGGAAAACCTTTACCTTTACCTTTAGGTGATCATGTGTGTAACCCTAACCTTCCAGGGAAAGAAAAGAAGCCATTTTTTTCCTTTGGGGCCCCTATCCTTCAAAATTTGTAGCTCCTGGGGCCTCAGCCTTTCCCCTCAAAGACTGAAGTCAACAATCATTCTATTATGTGTTGCTTAATTACATATGTCTGTGTGGATAGAATTATCATGAATTGTAATTGTTTGTGAATTACACATACCAATTATCTCCAATTCCATATGGGAGAGGGTAAAAAGGTAGAATCTATTGAAAGGAAGTGTGACTCAGCCTAAAAGAATGAAGGCTATTGCTATAAGTTCATTGTAAGCCACCCTGAGTCTTCGGAAGAGGGCGGCATATAAATTGAATACACACACACACACACACACACACACACACACATATACATATATATATGTCAATGTACATTTGAACATGTATAAAACACATCAAGGAGCCAGATTACACTCTGATGTGTTAACTAAGATAAGCAGAACTGTAGCTTCAAGAACAAATGCCCAGGATCATGGGCCATTGACCACAGATTCATTTGCACTCAGTCTTTCTATCCTGAGCCAACAGCCACACTCAAGGATGTGGGCAAGACCAGGGCTAAAAAGGTAATAGAATGAGAACAAACTTTTATTTTTAGTTTCGATGCAAGTTCTTAGTTTACCAAAAACAAACCAAAATGTTGTATGTTCAGGGAGTTATATAATAAACTTTAAAAACTAAGGAAAGTCTTCTACATAGGTAAATATGAACTCATAATTCATATTTAAACTCATAGTTCATATTTAAAGTGCAGTCTCTTTTCTGCCCTTAGGTTATTAGGAAATTGCACTTTGGCTGAAGTAAGCTTCAACTTTTTGCTCCTGTTCCATACTGCATGTACAACTTACATCACTGAAAAAGCTTCTATTGTTTAGATGTCAATTTTGGTAACACAAACTGTTGGCATACTGGTCCTTAGTCCAGACTAGGGTGTTTGTGACATGCTGAACAAGGGTTGCATGGCTGCAGACACCATTTTGATTTCTTTGACACTTTCCACTCTTCAGATGCTCCATATCTTGATATGGCTATAATAAGGAGAGAAAAAAGGCCAAAGCTCTTTCTCTTACACTAGGATCCTAATCCAAATTGCATTTGCCATAATTATACTTCTTAATAAAGAAAGAAATTGGACCTGCCAGCTGTGCCTTTAAACTAGCATGTATGACTATAGTAACAGGCCTTCCTTTTGCGTACATAACACCTGAGCTTCACTGACAGCCTTGCCACCAACTGAAATACAAATGTTTAGATTCATTTGAAGATACACACTTCACCTGGCAAGGAAGAATTACTAGGAAAATAGCTATCATGGTTCAGAAACTTCATCCTAGGAAAGGAAAGAGGTATCAACGTTTTGCTTCATTCTTTTCTTTATCATCCACTTCTCAAAGTTTTATAGACCTTCAAGCTTCTCTCTCATATCATTCACTTGCCCGAGCAAGAAGGATTTGTCAGAAATCCTAGACCTCTAACAGACATCAAGAAAAAGACTCTGGCCCACAATCTCCCATATTCCTCATCCCCTGCTGCACAGAACTCACACTATTAGTAGTAATGTAGCAGTAATTCTTTCAGGGTGGCAAGCAGTGGTGGGATTCAAGTAATTTAACAAGTGGTTCTCTGCCCTAATGACCAGCTGGGTGGGCGTGGCTTGGTGGTCATGTGACCATGTGGGCGTGGCCAACTCAACATCACTCACGTCGATGAGCACTTCGCCTTAGCTGTTACAATGTAATAAGGGTAACCAGAGAGGCAGTTTCTGTAAGCAGGGCAATAAAGATAGAAACAACAGCAGTGTTTCCTTCCTGCCTTCCTTACAGGATTAGCCCTGTAAAGTGGAAAAAAACAAAATAAGAGTTCTTCCAACAATCAGTTCTACGAACTGCTTAGAAAGTTAACAACCAGCTCTCCCGAATAGGTGCGAACTGGCTGAATCCCACCATTGGTGGCAAGGATGACTTTAGCAATAGCAATAGCATTTAGACTTATATACTGCTTCACAGTGCTTCACAACCTCCTCTAAGTGGTTTACAGAGTCAGCCTATTGCCCCCAACAATCTGGGTCCTCATTTTACCCATCTCAGAAGGATGAAAATTTGAGTCAACCTTGAGCCCATCAGGATCGAACTGCTGGCAGTGGGCAGAGTCAGCCTGCAATACTGCATTCTAACCACTGCGCCATCATGCCAGCACTTCAGAACAGTGATCATAGATCATCTTTTCAAGTGTGCAGTTCTGACATTAAAAAAGAAAAAGAATCATTCAGTGCAGAAAACAATGCCAATCATTCAAGCTTGCTGAGCACCAAGTACATAGTCGTGAATTCTGTCAACCAGCAACATATACATGCATATATTTATTTTGGGAGAAAGTCAATGATTCCATTCCTAATCCTTTGAATTACCATGAACATTCATCACAAAAATACTGAGTCAAAAGCAGTTGAAGAAAAAAAAAGAGATGAGGGACTCAGTTCCCGACCTGATATGTGATGTTCTGAAAAAGGCCATGATACATAGATAAAGAAAACTCTGCCATAAATAAGACAAGTGCCCAACTTTGAGCCATCCAAATCTTTGCTAACACCACCGCTCCTGTCACTCTTTTATTAGTTACATTTGCACTTTCTGATGCTTCTTGAAAATGATACTCTCTTCCAGGAGAGATGCCTGTCAGAAAAAGTGCTTGGGAGAAAGCAGATGGAATGACGAGTTGTTTCCAACATTTTATTTATGTCTCCGTGGGGTGGAAGTATTTTGTTAACTCTGCTCTTGGAAATGCCTGGACCGGCCAGTGCTGCCAACACAAATATTTTCAAATATTTCATGCTGAAGTGCTGCAAAGCTTCAGTCTCTTTTCTTGCCAGTGAAGCTGAACTGTTATCTCCTTTGATTCCAGACGTGCTTAATTTTTTAACAAGAAGGGCAGATGCTGGATAAGTGATGTTTTTTTTTAAAAAAAAATTGATTTATATGCCGCCCTTCTCCGGAGACTCAGAGCGGCTTACAGTGCGTTAAGCAATAGCCTTCATACTTTTGTATATTTATACAAAGTCAGCTTATTGCCCCCACAATCTTGGGTCCTCATTTCACCTACCTTAGAAAAAATGGAAGGCTAAGTCAACCTTGAGCCTGGTGGGATTTGAACTTGCAGTAATTGCAAGCAGCTGATCTTAATAACAGTGAATTAGTCCACTGCGCCACCAGAACTCCTACATATTACATATTCCCCGTTTGTATTGTTGATATGGGCTCCCAAAATAAAGAGCTCTAGCAAAACTATAAATATTGTCAGGTATGTCTCCTTTCAGTACTCAAGAAAGAAAAACCCCAACTCCATTTTCATAGAGAAAGGTACTTTTACTGAGTATGAACTGAATGCAGCCAAAGAAAAGCAAGGTCTGAGGCAATAGGCACGAAAAATCACATATAGAAAGCATCCTTAAAACCCTCCCCCCAAGGGTCCAGTCAGGATTATTCAATCCACATCCCCCCCAATGGGTCATGTGGGGTGCAGCTTCCGATGGCTCCATCCTTCTGGTATGCCAGGACAGTTGACCTTGACTGGTTATCAGCGCACCTCTCAGCTGCAGAGAAACGCTGAGGAAAACTTTCTCCAATTCACTCCACCAGCTCACTTCCCCCCCTCCCAACTATCCAGACAGCTCCCCCTCCCCCCATTTCAATGGCAGACGTAGAAAGCAGGCAATATAAAAGCGGAGACTGACAAATATACTTGGCAGTTAAGAGGGAAGCCAGGCCCTTTACCACCTGGGATTGTCAACAAATCATGGTTCAAAAAGGAAATTAGATTTCTTCAGGAGACTGGGTTGGTGTCTTGGATGAGAGAGCCTTCAACAGCTGGAATCAGTGGAGCTAGCCGGTGAAGTTGCCCAGCAAATATTTGAGCAAAAAATGCTATGAGCAGAAAAAAACAAAACACCTCTGCATTTTTCTCTCTATCCATTCTCCTTCAGATTGAGGAGGAGAGCAGGTTTTTGAAAATTCTTCAAAGCAAAAGCAAACAGGAATGCATTTCTCTTGTGATGTCCTGCATTGACTTCCTTATGAGATGGCCAAATCAATTCCCAGCTTGGATATATGAGGAAGGATCTCTCTCCTTCCATCTACTTCACATAGGACCCTGTTTCTCCTCTAGGATAGAGCTCTACTGGTTCAGATCAAATACTTATTTTTCTTAGATATGAGCAGAAATGTTTTGGTTGTCATAAAATAATGTAAAAACAGTCACACCTTGGTCATTTCAAGGCTTGACTACTGCAACACACTTTATATAGGGCTGCCCTAGAAGAGTACCGGTGCAGGCAGGATAAGCCTACCTCAGTATGTCCATATGACACCCTTGCTTTGCAAGTTGCACTGGTTGCCGGTTTGCTTACAGGTATTTGTTAACTATTAAAGCCCTTCATTGCATAGGGTTTGATTACATGAGAAATTGCTTATCTTCCATAGTATTAGCCTATATAGTTCAATCGTCCAGGCTACACACAGTTACAAAGACTACACTGGCAAGTGATTGGTGCACTTATCACTAAATGAGTGATGGATGTGAAATGTGGCAAGGAAATGAATTTTCTGAACATGTTGAAGATGATAATGTTCAGACATGGTCCATAAATTTGACTGAAGTCCCATGTAGAGTACTTTCTAAATCTGAAATGTGACAGTATTCAAATAATGTAGGTTTTCTTTTTCCTTTGAAATCAGTGATAACTTCCTGGGTGATTACTCAAGTTTTAAAACTGATATGCAGGGGTTAAGTGGGGAGAAAGAAATAAAGATTTGGGACCCTTCATAGGCAAAAGTATTCCTAGGAAGGAACCCCTCTTATATATGCCTTTGGAGGCACTGTTGTTGTTATTTAACTTTATATGTGAACCATGACTTTGGGCAGTTACAAATAAAACATTTAAAAATGAGAAACAAAAATATGAGAATAAACCAAAATGAAGAGTAAAGATGTGAAGGGTCATTAAAAATGATATGAGAATGAAAAGTCACCTTCAACGAAGGCCTGAGCGAAGAGTCAGAACTTCAAGGTGCTTTGAAACATCAACAGGTGACAGTCTTCCAGATCTCAAAGAAAACCTCATCCCAGAGGGCTGCCATATGAGTCTGACCTAGACCTATAAAAAGCAAATGCCCTCAAAAATCCCATGAAAAAAACTCAGTCAACCAAATAAAAATGGTAAACTGGAGAATGTTCAGGAGTGAGTTCAGCCAGATTTTGGGGAGATATTCAGAAAGAATCTTGACAAAGAAACTTAGTTAGATAGGTATTATAGGACCGTGATGGCGAACCTATGGCACGCGTGCCACAGGTGGCACGCGGAGCCATATTAGTGGGCACGCCAGCTCAGCTGATTTTCGGGCCTTCTGGGCCCACCAGAAGTAGGGAAACAGGCTGTTTCCTGCATCTGGAGGGACTGGGGGGGTGGGGAAGGCCTGTTTTTCTTTCTTACCTGGCTCCAGATCCTGCCTATTTATCTGGGAAGGGCGAAAACAGCCTTTTCCACTCCCTTGGAGGCCCTACGGAGACTGAAAGGGCCCATTTCCTGACTCCCGGTGGGACAGGAAGTGACGTTTTTTGCTATCCCTGGCCTCCAAAGACTCCTAGAGAGGCTCCTAGAGATTCCTAGAGAGGCTCCAAGAGACTCCTAGAGAGGTTCTGGAGGCTGGGGACAGCAAAAAATGTCACTTCCTGTCCTACCGGGAGTCAGGAAATGGGCCCTTTCAGCCTCCGTAGGGCCTCCAAGGGAGTGGGAAAGGCTTTTTTCGCTCTTCCCAGATAAATAGAAAGGATCTGGAGCCAGGTAAGAAAGAAAAACGGGCCTACCAGGCCCTCATGTGCCAGGAGTGGGAGGGGAGGGGGTTGCGCATGCATGCGTGTGGGCACGTGCGCGCATGACCCGCCCCCGCCCCCCCTCTCCTGGCATGCGATGGCAAAAAGGTTAGCCATCACTGTTATAGGAGATGGGATGGCGGAATCTGGGGCTGAAATGAAAAGGGGGATCAGCCTAGAATCCCTATGTAGCCACAAAACAGCTATGTCTAATGCCCTTTGAGTGCTGTTGACCTGTATTTAACTCTAAGCAGGTGCCGACCATTAGCTGAGGAGATTCCTATGCATAGGCTTTGAACAATAAATCAGCCTTCTTCTATGGACCCGGTCTTTCGCACCTGACAGGTATACTGGCTTAGGAATGACCCATCTATCAATGGTTTATGTGATACATTTATTGAGTATTCAATCTTTTGTTTCATGGAAATATTCCTAGGCAGACATTTCCTAAGATTCTGAGAATATATTGGAGCATTTTCCTAAGAGAATACTCAAATAACTAAAGAACAAGGGGTAGCCCACTTAGAAAAACAATGGCATAGATAGACATTAAGGGGTTTTAGGGCATACATTTTTATGATCTATTTTCAAATCCCAAACTAAGCAAAATGGAAGTGGAGGGCTCCTGAATGAATTTAAATAGTCTTTAGAAAGCTAAGCATTATCTGACCTGGTTAATAATTGGGTGGGAGAGCAGCAGATAATCCCAGGACTATAGTAAGGGACTTGGAAGTAAAAATAAAAGAAAAATTGTGGAAGAAGTAAATACAAGCCATTTCTGTGTTGGTGCCAAAAAAAGATTGTGTGCATGTATTCATGAAGTAGTTAAGAGTGAAGCTCAATTAAAAACATGAAGAAAAGAAGGGAAAACACAGAAGGAAAGAAAAGAGGAGGAAATGGTGTTATATGGCTTTTTATTATCTGACATTTGACATGGTTGGCTTTTTTTTAATGCCAAAGTGTTGATGACAGTGCTATAAAATTATCATTCCTATTTATGTAGGTTTAAGTATGGTACCACAAAATTGTTCCTATTTGATAATGTCAAACTTATAAAGGAAATTACAGTATATACATACATCCTGATATGTGTGATCATTGTGATTCTTGTGGAAGGTCACTTCTTTTTTAAGGATGCTTTAATTTGGATTCCCACACTGGAATATGGAATTATTAATATGGAGAGAGTTTCCTCCTTTAAATTCCTGGGAGTCTACCTCAGCGAAGATCTCACCTGGAAAATCAACACGACCCAGATGGCCAGAAAGGCCCAACAGAGACTTCACTTCCTCAGGGTCTTGCGAAAAAACAAAGTGGATCAACAACTGATGACCTCCTTTTACCAGTCCACAATAGAAAGCATCCTCACTCATTGCATTACGGTGTGATACGCTGGCTTGACAGCAGCGGATAGAAAGACATTACAGAGAGTGGTGAGCACAGCACAAAACATTGTGGGCTGTCCCCTGATACCACTAGATGACATCGCTAGGGCTTGCTGCCTTAGAAGAGTGAGGAAAATTCTCAGGGACAACTCTCACCCTGGTCACCACTTCTTTACCTTCCTACCATTGGGACGGAGATATAGAAGCATAGGCAGCCACACAAACAGGGTGAAGAACAGTTTTTATCCATGGGCTGTCAGGCTTCTGAATGGAAAGTAACTTTACAACAACATAGTACAATTGACTTGCGGGGCTGGCACGATGTGCAATAAATTCACATGGTGCAGCAGGATTGTTTTTGTTTGTTTGTTTTTGTTTTTATTAAATTTATATACCGCCCTCCTCCCGAAGGATTCAGGGCAGTGAACAGCCACAGAATAAAACACATAAATACAAAAATTTAAAATAGAATAAAAGCAAATTAGATAATTTGGCTGAAAACAAATTTAAAATACCCAATAATTTAAAAACAGATTAAAATTTACATTTAACAGGGGAAAAGATTTAAGCCAGGCCAGCTTGATGAAATTAAAAAATCTTAAGCGCGCAACGGAAGGTGCGCATATCCGGGATCATCTGTATCTCCGGGGGGAGCTCGTTCCAGATCGTAGGTGCCCCCACAGAGAAGGCTCTCCCCCTGGGGGCTGCCAGTCGACATTGTTTGGCCGACGGCACCTGGAGGAGCCCCTCTCTATGGGAGCGTACTGGCCGGTGGGAGGCTATTGGTGGTAGCAAGCGGTCCCGTAGATAACCAGGTCCTAAGCCATGGAGCGCTCTAAAGGTGATAACCAAAACCTTGAAGCGCACCCGGAAGACCACCAGGAGCCAGTGCAGCTCGCATGGGAGGGGTGTTACATGGGACTGTGTTTGGATTGTGTGTTTGTTAGTAGGATTCACTGGGTTAAGGATTTTTTTTTCTGTCTTTCACTGTGAGTTGTATTGGGTTGGGGGGGGTGCACGAAGGGAAGCTAAGCCAATCTCATTGTACACATGTTGTACTCTGACAATAAAGGTTTAAAATTGAAATTATACCTGACAGCGCAAATGATCCCTTCTGAGACACTGAGAGTTGGGCAGCCATATAGATTTTCTTAAATAAAATAAATTTTAAAAATTGGGTGTCAGTATTCACCATGGGGTGTCCTCATGTTATACTATAAGAGCTTTGTTTGCAGAAGTAATCAGACTTTGAAATAGCTTATATTTAGAATAGGGCAGACTACAAAACCTAACATTATGTGCAAATTGAGAGTAGATAAGCACATAGAGAACAAGAAGAAAGTAGAATTAATAAAAGGCCTACATTGTGGAATGTATATCCATTCTTGGTTCTCTGGTAAGGAGGAAAAGGGTGTTTTTATTCCTCAGGATGATCAGGAGAGCCAGCCTCACATGATCACATGAAATTTGCCTCCTCTGGGTTTTACCTTGTTCATTTTATTTGACATTTTTGAGACTGAACTGAATTACAGATTAGTAGCCCTTAGCAATGGGCTGCAAAGATGAGGTTTTAGTGTGATAGGGTATCTCAAGCTGGGGGAGGGGGGTGAAAGAAAGAAAATGTGTGAAAATTGAAATGACAAGGTCAAGTTGATAATTTGATTGTAGAAGTTGTAAAAGTAAGTTGCAATATAATTAGATACCATATTGGACACATAAAATATTTATTATTTATCATATTTATATGCCACCCATCTCACAGAAACATGACTGGGTAAAGTACAATAAAATGATAATCAATGGTAAAAACCTTTACCTAAGAAGTGTATCCACACAACACAACATGATTTATTTCTGAGTAAGTATACACAGAACTTCATTATTATTAATTTAATTCTGCCTTAATATTAAGAGGCATACATCTCATTGTTGATTTGTGCACTGTTTATTTTTATTTCTATGAACCTCTAATATTGTGAGGTTTCTTTTTTAGTTTGTGTTAAGAGATGGACATTGAGAAATAGCTTGTAGACTATTTTTTCCACAGGAAGCCAACCAATTTTTGGAAACAATGTGTGAGAATATATACAGCCATGTACTTTTTATTACAGATATTGAGACATTTATCTATATAGCTATATCATAGAATCATAGAATGTAAGGGTTGCAAAGCATTTCGGAGAGCATCGAGTTCAACTTTTTATCCAGTGCAGGAATCAATTACTACATATCTTTAGACGATTGACTGGTTGATGTGGCAAATATTCTCACCTAAGTCTGAAAATGAAGGTTAAACCATTCATGGTTGTGAAATAAAAAAGAAAAGTCGACCATTATTTTCTTTGCTGCAAAAAAATGCATTTATGCACATAATAATCTCATGAGTCAGGATATAAAAAACCCTATACTTTACTTAAATAAACACAGAGCAGTTCAACTGAAAATAACAGAGATCACATATTTTTTCCCTTTGTGTGTTCAACCAGATATCAGCAAATATTAGTAATGGTTTATACCATCCAGTAGATGCAAAGTTTACTAAGAAATGAAAGGAAAACATAAGACTTACAGTGATGTGTATTCATTCAGCTTCCATCTGGTGAGATTTTACCTCATCTCATATTTGTCATTTTGCTCTTCTTCCATTCATTTGTCTGAGGCCTTGTTGCCATTTGTCTACTGTTTTTTATACTCTTTTGGTATATTGTGAGCACCTAAAGTCATTCAGAATCAAGCGGCATCAAATAATGTGATGGAATGGAGTAGAATGCAACTGAATGGCATATCAGAATGAAATTAATCATACAAGTGATTTCATACCAACTTATTAGGAAAGAAGGTACTGAAAGCATTATTTGTATGTTGTAATGTTTAGGAACAAGTAAATCTTACCATATTCAATTGCACCATCCTTGTTGGACTTCTCATAAAAAAACCATTTTGATGATGTTACCTAGTTAGGGTAATGAAATGTCTGCAAGAAAAACAACAAGCTCAGAGAGCACCAAAGACCCCTCATTTCAACCCTGAGCTACAAATATTCTCCTTTATTGGTAATTTTGGCAAAGTGAATTTCATATTGCCTAATATAAAAAGAACCCCAAAGCAGATAGGGCCAAAGATAGTATCCAGAGCTGATTTGCTTCACTGATACATCTTAATCTCGACGGCACATTATTGATTTATAACCCTATATGCCAACATAATGAATTTATTTTCTGCTTAATGCCTACCAAAAATGCTGAAGTTAGTTTCCTCTGTCATTATTTCATCATTTCATTAGTTTTAATCTGCATGGCTTTTTTTTTAATTGCAAAAAAGAATCCCTAATATTTCTTGGCATCTTTGCCAATGATTAGTGATCACAGGCAAATAAATAATACAAACTGAAATTTTCACTGCACTGAAATATTGATCAGCCAACGGTATGTGGCTGCATTCTTTGAAAAGCTCTGTACTGTCCTTTGGTCAGAACATAGTAAAACTGCCACTATCCGCCTTCTCTCCGTGTGAAAGCCTTCAGCATTTGCTATGCTGTCATTATGCAAAGTGTATCAGCCAAGTAACATCTGATGCTTTTATGACACTAATGTGCATTTAAAAGTAGTATTAGTTATTCAAAAATGTACAATGATGACATAAATTATTTACAGAGTTAGAGCAAAATGCTATGTACAGTGACATGATAATTGTATTGTTCTGTCATTTCGTTGGCATAAAAGCCTTTACTTATTTGCAAAGTATTTTTATTAAACGTGAGGGGTGCAAAATATCTCCACAAAAACAGCAGTCACCACAAGAGCACCCTTTTACCAAAAGGGAATAAATAGACACCCTTTCACTCTTTGATAAATGATGTTCCTCTAAAAACCAGCCTCTGAAGAGCAACTGGTTTTCTTTAAACATCTCTCATGTGGAATGGAATTTTAAAGCGGAGGCCAACTTTCTCACCTTGGCCGTTTCATCAAAATAAAAGTCCCCATGGGGCAGCTGGAAGTGGACCTTGAGCGCAAACTCTAGAGCTGAGCAGCCCAAGATCTGAGACACTGTGGGTGGCCCATTCCTCAAAGTCAGGTCTCATGTTGCTGGAGTAGCATCCTTCTTTTTCTATTTTTAAAATGATTTTGTATTTAGGAGGTGGCCTGGCAGGCACAAATAAGACTGCAGATCTCATTTTCCTATCTTTTTTTAACAGAACAACAGAGTTGGGAGGGATCTTGGAGGTTTTTATGCCCTGCTCAGGTAGGAAACCCTATACCATTTCAGATAAATGGTCTTAAAAAACGTCCAGTGTTAGAGCATCCACACCTTCTGGATCACTGGATCATTCCACTGATTAATTAAGCTTCTACAAAGAAATGCTTTGTTTAGCATGAGGTGGACACTGAAAGGTTTCCTTTCATTCGTTTTCTCATAACAATCTTCGGATTTAAATCTCAAGTGCCCAACCTGAGGCTCGCACTTCTGGAAATCTTAGTACAACTCCACAATCCTTCAGACTTTACGGGCATACTGTAATTTTTAATGAAATAAAAGGGCTATATGATTAAATAGAAGATTGGAAAGTAATATTTTGTATAGACCTTGGAACTGAACTTCCTTGCTAAGGCAATGTAATGGGAACAACTTCAAAGGAGAATGCTGTCAGCTTTGGAAGCCATATTAGGCCAGAAGCTTCCATGCTGCCACCTTCTCATGAGTGGGAAAGTAGGAGGTGGGATTAAGGAGAGGGGTTGTTAGTAGATATAATAGGATTCTTCCTGTCGGTCAAGGTCAGGGTGATCCAGCATCTGGAGAAGGTGAGGGGGCTGGGTCGAGATAGAACGGACATTGATTGGAGCATGTGATCGACTGGGGAGAAAGGGAATGGTTTGGGGTTTTTTGACTTACTGAGGGAAAACCCGGGCTTTTCAGATTCGAGTATTCCCAGATGTGCCAGTTTGCCTATTCTAGTAAAGAGAACTTTGGAAAATGCTTGCTTCCGCGCCTTTACTTGGAGTTGGGGTTTTTCTGGAACGCTGACATTCTTATTTTTATTCCCCAAGACTTTATTAAGTTTCAAAAAAAAAGATAAAGTACAAAGAAATAGAAAAGATAAAGTACAAAGAAACAGAAAAAAAGGTTAAATAAAAAAGGTGGGGTCAAGGAAAAAAATGAAGTGCAAAAAAAAGTGGGGGGGGAGAAAAACATAGAAATAATAACTTCCAACTTTTTTGGTAGAAATGTAAAATATAATGACTGTTTGCTCTAAAATTAACCATAACACATAGTACTCCTATAATCACAAACAATTCTAATTGTCAAATTTCAGAGTTAAAATTTCATTTCTTTCCGTTTTAAGCAAAAAGTCCAAAAGTGGTTTCCAAGTAACTGACTCCTTTTATCAAAGTAGTCAGTTTTGCCATCTATCATAACTCCATCAACTTTTCTATCCATTCTTCCATTGTGGGAATTTGTGAGTTCTCCCATCACTATGCATATAAAAAAGTCTTGCTGCTGTTATCATATATAAAAACAAGTCCCTTGTTTTTTTCACTCTGTTTGTCAAGCAAACCAAGAACAAAAACTCTACTTTCAATTCTATATTTATTTAAGAATTCTCTGAGTTAATGTACAAATCTTGTCCCAATATTTCGTAGGTTTCTTATATGTCCACCAAAGATTATATAATTTTCCTCTCTTACTTTCCTTTGTTGCGCCCTATCAGACATATAGAACCCATGTGTGCAGAGGACAAAGTCATGCATAATTCATGGTAACATGTAAAATTATGAAGCAGGATCGAAATACCTAGAGAATCTATGTACCACATAATCAAGTTTTTACTTTTAATATTGATTTAATGGTTGCGAGTGATGTTCATCTAAAGTTAAAGTTGAACATCTCCCGTTACATCAAATAGCAGTTACCTAGAGGATTAAGGAATCCCTGATCTAACCATCTTAACATTGAATGAATGCTATAGTAAATGTATCTGTATTAGCCCTCTTTTTCCATTTCATAAATTCAGAATTGTAAGATTCTGTGAGAATTTACCTTTCTTGATAGTATAACAGAATAACAGAGTTGGAAGATACCTTGGAGGTCTTCTAGCCCAATCCCCTATTCAAGCAGGAGACGCTATACCATTTCAGACAAATGGTTGTCCAATCTCTTCGTTAAAATCTTCAGTGATGGAGCAACCACAATCTCTGGAGGCAAGCAGTTCAACTGTTGAATTGTTCTCACTATTCTCACTTAGCAGTAAGAAACTGCCAAGTGCTTGACATTAATTTCCCCATCTGATGATTTTCATAAAGGTTGGGTGTACAAATTCCCCTATTTTCAGCTGTATGACCAAGTTGTAATATTCAACACATAGGAAGGACTACAGAAGAGCTGCACACACCTTTCCTTTAAGAAACATGGGAAAAAAGTTGAGTTCAAATCCAGTTTAGAATTTGAATTGGGGAAAAAAAGATGAAATTTCAATAAAGTTTATATTTATAATGAAATTCACCCTATATAAAGGGGAAAAAAAGAATAAAACATAGATGGATTTTTAATCTCATTGTAGTTGATTCTTCTGCCTTCCTCAGTACTTCACCTTGACTTTCAGACTAATTTTGTGAGATGAAACCTGTCTACAAACAAGCCACCCTTCTTTTAGTATGCTGTCTCATGTTTGTCTGAAGGACATTGTCTGCCTCTCACTTCAGGTTGATGCTCGCTCAATATCATTTCCTCTAAGATTAAGCATAATCAGTTCAGAGTTTGGAGGTGGGGGTTAATTCCATCTGTCTGTCTGTTTTCTACATGCACAGGTTGCATAAGTATCAATCATAGCATGATTGGGAGAGAAGATATTCTTCCCCCTGTCCAGATGAAATGGAACTCAATGATTTTTACCCAGATTTTTTCTCTAGAATGAAATATCCAATTCTAGAAGCTGCTTAAAAATCAATGAATTCCCCAGAATTGATAAGTTGGTAGTCTACCAGAAATGAAACAATCCAGACATGATTATTCTTCAAGCTGATGACATTTGATCAATAGCCTTGTCAATCTGTGAAGTGATTCATGCAATAATTTCTGTTTATCTTCGCCTGTTAGTTACTGCATTTCTTTTTTCTTTTTTTTGTGAAAGATTAGAAATATATCAGAATGAATGATCTTTAAAAGTTATAGGTAATATGATACCTTAACATCTGTACTATAGTGGTCAACAGAGCTCTATTATTTTACTTTTTAAAAAAACCATCTAATAGAAATAACTGAGATTATTTGAAGGTTCCATATTCAGATAATATATTAAATTAACACCTATCTTGTTAGGTCCACTAGTAAAGTCTTCTTAAAAAGATTGTCCCAACCACCTTAGGAAGGTGATGTAAACAATATAATGAAGAAAGTCAACTCTATTTCTTCCTTTTTATGCAATTCCTGAGAGGTGGGCTATAATCCTGTTCTGAGTATGAGGATAGAGTTAATACGATTCCACAAACATTTCAGTTCAGATAGAATAGAATAGAATAGAATAGAATAGAATAGAATAGAATAGAATAGAATAGAATAGAATAGAATAGAATAGAATAGAATAGAATAGAATAGAATAGAATAGAATAGAATTTTTATTGGCCAAGTGTGATTGGACACACAAGGAATTTGTCTTGGTGCATATGCTCTCAGTGTACATAAAATAAAAGATACGTTCATCAAGAATCATAAGGTACAACACTTAATGATAGTCATAGGTTACAAATAAGCAATCAAGAAACAATATCAATATAAATCATAAGGATACCAACAACAAGGTTACAGCCATACAGTCATAAGTGGGAGGAGATGGTGATGGGAATGATGAGAAGAGTTAGGGTTAGATGCCTGTGTTGCATGCACTGTTCCAAAGACAATATATAGATTCATGGACTTTCTTGATCTAGTTTGATGGATATTCGGCCTCTATGCGTAGAGTGCCTTCTATCAGCTAAACAGAGAGTCATTTGTGAAAATTCCACCTGGACATCCAAGTGGATCTCAGTAACCATTGTCCACTGAGTTCTAATTAGACAACTGTAATGTATTAAAGACGGGGTCATCTTTGAAGACTGCTTAGAAAATACAGTTAGTCCAAAATATAAGTTCAAAACTGCTTATTGGATCAGGCATTATGATAACACTGCCGGTTTTGCTGCATTTTACCAAATATATTAATGCAGTTCAGAATACTGGCTTTGACCTATAAAACCCTTCACAGCTTGGGATGAAGTATCTCAAGGACTCCTTGTCTCCACATGTGCTTGCCCGTGCACTAAGATTTTCAACAGAGCCCCCTTCTTTGGTGCATCCATCATCTGAGACACAACAGGAGCACCACAACAGTGGGAGCTTGCCTAGAGCCTACCCTTATGTCATTTTGATGTTAGGCAGAGAACTTGTTATTTTCTCAGTCTCTACACTGCCTGAGGTCTGTTTGTAATTCAGCTAGCTGTTTTTATATGGCTCTTTTGTATTGTGACGTTTTAATGTTTTATTATATCAACATTGATTTAATTTCTTTCAATGCAATTTTAACTTTTGTACTCTCCTTTACAAAGCTGTCTAGGGTCAGGGCATTAATTAATTAAGAAACTAAATAAACATCCATCACCTTGAAGAGTTAAAGGAAGCAACCCAAGCAGCTTATCATGGGGACAGTGATGACTTACGTTCGTGAAGATGGCCCATTTGTCATGTACAAAGTTAATATTGTGTATTTCTTCAAGGATTGGAAAAGAAACACCAACAGTCCTTCAAACAGCTCTGCAAGTATATGTCTGCTACAGATTTATGATTTCATCCACCCACACAATTCTGCTAGATATTTAGGTACTTTTATGGTTGCCAGGGATAAGGTAGAGAGGAACATGGGCAATTCTCTTCTAATTGCTAATTTAAATGCTTGCTCTTTCATTCTTTTGGATTCCAATTCAGGAAAGCGATAAATTCGTTAAGCCTGTCCCTGTGATTTACTAACTTTATTAGGATACACTGCAGTCTGTTAAGTTGCAGTTAGAACCCATCTGAGCACGGATGGTAGTATTCAAATCATGTATACAATTACACTGCACACCTTATTTTGGATAGCATTCAGATATGGGTGAATGCTATCCACACCTTATTTTGGATAGCATTCATGCATACCCCTCCCTCCTCATTTTTATGGGCATCTCTTTGGAACAGAAGCATAAACGCAGGGAATATCCTACCACTGCCCATGTAAACTGCTTGGCTACTTCTCCCCCCTCCCAACCACCACCATAGACAAACAGATAGGTATAGATAGATAACATAAATAATCCAAACAGCTTCAGGACTACAGTACTTCCTATCACATTTACTTTGAGATGTACTTTCCTTAAAAGACAAAACAAACTCGCCTTGTTTTACTTTATACAGCAGAATGGAATGCCCTCTCCTTGAAAGTGAAATGATAACATTGTATAATAATTCATTTAGGTTTGTGTCATTTTATTCAGTGTGATTTGGTAATGCATACATGCGCGCACGCTCCAAACCATTACATCGAGAGAAAGTCAAACTAGAGATTATATTCAGCTGAGGCAAATGGTGTTCACCTTTTATAGTCTCTCTGTTTTATAATGAAGATACTTCATTGAAACAATGATGCATACTTCACCAGTTCCCTGGGGAGCTGTGAATCGTGTTTGGAGAGATTCATGAATATCTGCATTAGCACAATCCAACTGGAACTTGCTCTTAAAAACGAATCACAAGAGAGGCCGATCAGGTTTTGCTTATGTATATAATCAGGAGGTTATTATATTATTTCTGTCCCCTCAAAGGGAAAGGAAGATGCAAAGGTGTCTATCATAGTAGTCAGATGTAGAAGGAAGGAAGGAAGGAAGGAAGGAAGGAAGGAAGGAAGGAAGGAAGGAAGGAAGGAAGGAAGGAAGGAAAGAAAGAAAGAAAAAGATAATGAAAGGATCTACAGTATTTCTTTAGACAAAACTGATGCAAATTCAAAAGTCTGGCAAAAAGATGAGACAAATGTACTGCACAGGCAACAATGGCAAAGATATAAGCACAGGCTTTGTATCCCAAAAGTGAATGTAAAACATTTGGCAGTTCTAAAAGCTGAAGTTTGTTTAAAGAACCAAGGATTGCCTATATAAGACTTTGGCCCCAAAGCTGATGCCCGTAATTCCAAGCAAACGCCAAAGATACCACAGAGCTTTGACCGTGACAAAGAAGCAGCAGACTGATGGTGTACCTTCAAGTTTTGTGTCAACTTCAGTGGCTTGAAAAATTAGAAGTACCTTGTATCCTCAGGAAAATGTTTTCTGATGTTCTACTGTATCAGTGGAGTGTGTCAATCCAATTGCAATTATTCACATGACATAGGGCATTACAGGTACTTCACAGAATCCTAAAATATAAGAGTTGGACAAGATGTTGGAGTTCATCTAGTCTAAACCCTGTCTTGTGCAGGAATCAGCGCATGTGTTTCCTTGAGCTCCATGGGACTGTCTGCTATGTAGAGAGACATAAAATCTCATTTTGTGTAGAACATTGCTCAGGATATCATGGTTCAATATGCCATACTATGTGAAATAGAAAGTCTGCATCCAGCCTAAGGTTTCCCACAAACTGATTATCATATACCATAACCCAGAATCCGGTTTATAACTATTGTACCCACCTCTGTGTAAGCAATCCCTTTTTCAATAGATAATCTGTCATGCACAAATTTTTATGCTTGATATGGTTGTGAAAAGGTGTTCTTTGGAATGAGGAAATGGTGTCAGGATGGTTATGAATATACCATCTAAGAAGATTGGCAAAAAACAATTGTTTCAAAATCACAATTTTGTTTTTTAGGGATGGTGAGAGAACTGAAGGTGCTGATCCCAATGTTAGGAAGTAAATAGGCAAAGATATTTGGTGGCAAATTCAGTTTTAAAATATTCAGAAGCCTTGATTTGATAACTTTGTCCTGTGTTATCTTTATAATATAGATGGTATTTGACTGTTTAATAAACTTATTGGAGTGACAGAATTAACCCTGGGAGTGGTGAAAAAAGAGTGGTGAGAGAAATATGAATTTTGTCATCAAGATAAGGATCTTCCTAAAACCATAGTGGTGAAGTGGTTAGAATGCAGTATTGCAGGCTAATTCTGCTGACTGCCAGCAGTTTGATCCTGACCGATTCAGGGTTGACTCAGCCTTCCATCCTTCTGAGGTTATTAAAATGAGCTATAAGTCGAGGACTATCTGTAATTAAAGAATTTGTACAGCTTCCACACTAGAAGCATATTACATTGGATTGTTCTCAGATTTTCATGATGTCGTTTGTTCTGTCTTTTTCAACAAAAAGATTCACCCTGTTAACTTTTCCAGGCATTGGAAGAAAAAAATATTCATGCCATATGATGATGGACTTTTAAAAGATAGCTAAAACATATTGAAATGGCACAATTATAGCCTTCGTTGTGGAAATAATCACATAATTATGTGGAAAATTAAGCCTCAGATCGCACAATAAATGAAATGTGCTAATTTGGCAATATTCCCAAAAAAGTATTTTCTTAAAAATCCTAGAAGTGGATTACTTTAAAATTGATATGGATTTTAAGACATGTTGAATTTTGTCACATGAGAATCTGAGGCAATGTTGAGTTCTACTGTGAAAGAAATGTTTCAACCCCCTTCCCATTTGCTTATGTATTTTCACATACCGTTCACTGCTTGCTTGCAGCTATTTCTTTGAGTAGCCGTTCCTCATTAAATGCAGTCACTCCACATAAACACATACACAATTCATTTCAAAACCTAACATGGAATTATATTGTCAAAGAACCAGCTGAGCCAATTTGTTTCTGATGACATCACAAAGCCAAATAGGAGAAAACAGTTTTCTGTGAATAGACTTCCTAATAATATTATGTAGTCTGTATTAATGATATTGCAAAGGCAAATCAGAGCAGGGATGATAATTCTTAATCTCATTTTAAATGGATTTTTTGCTTCATTTCCTAGCCTTTCTTCAAGTCAGTGATGACAAAGACAAAATGTGGTTTCATGGGAATTAATATATTGAGAATTGTGAAACACCACCCTGTTTCGGTTCAATCCTATAATTTACTCAGCTTCATTATTTATCTCTTGGTTGACTTTGTCACATAGACACTTTCTTATCCCCGCTGGTAGCACAACATTTTCGCAGTTTAACAAAAAAAAGAGGGCACATTTCAGCATAAATAAGAATAACTGCTTTGTTTCTTTTCACTTTCAGTGATATGTTACATCCCACATGAACATAGCAGTTATTGCCACATGTCACAAAGTAACTGGCATAAGTGGACATGCTTTACCTCAGACCTGACCCCCATAAAACTAAAGAATGCCCCTAAAATATTACTGTTTCTGATTTAGGAGGAGGAGGAGGATTCAGCATAAAGTAAAGGTGAAAATTGTTTATGTTTTGCAGCATATGTAAATGTATCAAATAAGAAGGAATAATTGACTAAACTGGGCAAGGTGCCCACCAATATTAGAATATTAGATTCAACACAGCATAAAGAACATTATGGCATTATATTAATGAAATATACCTTGCACAATTTCCTCAATTCAACACTGTGGTATCCTTGGATAGAAACTGATACCCACGTGTATTTTCTGAAAGTGGGAAGAGAGCAGGAAGCGTTGAAGGTCATGAGAGGTAAATTCCAATTTCTGAGACATAATTTTTATGGGATGATTCTTTGTATGTGATAAGCAGCATTTTATCTAAGGAGAAAGAGCTTGGAATGAGGAATTGGAATAGACAGCTAACAGAAAGCCTCTGAAATACTTTGCCAAAAATGTACTGTTGTCATAGAAAAATCATTCATTTGTTTGCTTGTTAATGAATTATATGTTCATTCCTGAAATCTCTGGAAATTTTCCTTACAGTGAATAGCAACCATGCTAGATCTTATTAGACGTTTCCTATGAAAACTACAGAAAATCAAGGGAAAATATTGCTTATCACATCAACATGAAGAAGAAAAGTCCAAGGTCATTCAGTCTTTGTGCCCAAGATGGTCTCCTGGTTTCTAGCTGCCCTGACCACTACATCAAACAGGCTCTCTTTTGTTAAACCTGGTCTACAGAGTATAAAAACTGATCTACAAAGTATTTAAAAAGCAAACAAAGGGCCAAGAAGGAAGCAAACACCCCTAGAGCACTTCGTCCCTTATCATATACTCAGCAATTAACACTTAGATGAGTGAGAACCAATATAATAGACAGGAACAAGCTAAGATTAATTAAAAATAGCAAATTGGTCAATCAGAGACAATCAACAATCTAGGTAGGACCAATTGCTACACTTAAAAAGTCAGCAAACTCCATTCCTTGTGTCAAAGACAAAGTTAGCAAGTTTGGTAATGAAACACTTGCAAGAAAAATACCAAGATCCCAACACTTTTGATTCCTTATGGATCTTCTTCAAATGATTCTTTCCAAAGCTTTTAGAGTCTTCTAAATGTTGCAAGGAAGAAGACAGGAGGAAATAATTTGTGCTTAAATATCTTCTTTCACATTAAAAGGAATCTGACTAAAAGGAGGTTAAAAAAAGAGGCACAAGGTCTGCCATGAACTTTTAAGGAGAGGCGAGATGCGGTAATTAAAATAAATATAGTACAGTTATAGATGGAATCATCATTAGAACACTGAGCTAAAGGCATCAAGAGGAAACCTGTAATTTTCTTCTTTCTTCCCAGTAATAAAAGTCAGAACAGGGTTCAGTTCATTCATTTCACATGACTTCTTTTCCTTCTTGCTTGGCAAGTGATATAGACCATTCATATTCCTCCTATAATGAGAACTTTTACCTCTTCCATGTTTCAGTGAATCTCTTCAAAAGGACTTTTGGTGCCATTCCCTGAAATGTGACAGATGTGGTGCTATTGAAAATGAAGAAATTCAGCAGAAGTCTTCAATATTATTTGAAAGAATTCCTTGCAAAAAAAGCAGAAATAAGAACAAGGAGAATGGAGGTAACGTAATGGATGTTGATGCCTCTTGTAATTTCATTACAGTGAATTTTCTGCTAGTGATTTCAGAATTATTGAGCTTCTGGTGTGTTTCTCTTTTTTAAATACTCATCAGTTGTTGAATGACACATTGTTTTTTCTGTCATTCATGCTATGCAGCATAATCTACCTTCACAGTCTGCGATCTTGAAACAAATTAATTTGAAAGTGAATTCTATAATCTGTGATACCATAATGAAAGCAAGACAAATTGGTTAAAGATATAATCAACTTTGCTTAAATGTTACTTTTGGTTTTATATAGTTTAATTATTAATTTGTTATGGGCTATGCAGTTTTTATTTTATTCTGATCAATGTTTTATATTTCTATTATCTAACAATGTAGTAATAGAGGAGTAAATGCTATATCGTTATGTGATTTATATTGTTATTTTTGTGATTATTAGTTGCCAGTTTATTATTTGCTACATTCTATTTTTGTTTTTAAATATTGCTAGCAATTGAGCAAATAATTACTGATACTGAAAATAAATTTGAATAATTTCAAATGTGTTTCCACATAATAGATTTCTGACTACAAATTAAATTACAGAACAATACAATATAAAAATCCCAGCATTCTGTATTAAATTGGGAACAAAATATAATCTGTCTGATTGCAATTCCACATAACTCTCTCCAATACTTTACACAGAAAAATACAAGATGTGATAGACTATACTAAAACAGAGCTAACTTGAGGTAATCAGTTACCTCAGAGCCAGGCCCATGCAAAAGTTGCTGCTGAATTGAAAGCTTTAATAAGATTGAAGACAAGTGTTATTAAATGCTTTGCACATAATCCTTTAACTGTATTCAATTAATTTAAATTATAAAATTATCTCCAATCAATTTTGTCTGCTGATCTGGTCCTTCCTATTTCTTTCTTTCTTTTTGAATGCAACTCCAAGTAACATGTTCAAAGGGCTAATGTAACCCTTGGCTCAGAAAATGCTATACACTGTGGAGTAAAGGAAAAAAGATTTTGGCCCAAGGGTCATCAAATTTCCACCACTTCTGAAACAAGTTAGTTAGGTAGTTGGATGTTGTTTTTAAATAAATTTTAACTTAGAAGAACTCAGATATTCTTCTTGGTGAACATCTACTCATTCCATCTTCTGACTGAGGCAATTGTCCAGAATAATAATACCACTGTCAGTATATCAATGTGAATTAAGTTGATAATAACTGTAGTAAAGTCTCATTAAGCAAAAATTGCTCAGATAAGGTCTGTCCATGTCCCCTATTGTGCCAGAGACCTTCTAAATCACCGGTGTCAAACTCGATTGCCTCATGGGCCGGATCAGGATGTATCACGACATTTTTTGCCTTTGCGGAGCCCTGGTGGGTGTGGCCTACCCGTGACATATCCAGCCCGTGGGCTGCCAGTTGGACAGGCCTGTTATCTAAATGAAAGTTGGCTACTGATCACCCTAGGGTTCAAAAGGGCTTTTAAAGGATCCATTGCTCTTTTCTACTCCCCAAACAGAATTTGAGGTCGTAGATGTTTTGAGAATTTCACATTGAAAGCCTCTCTTCCCATTATAATTTTGTGGCTTGCTTGCCACCCACTCCTGCCTTGAGAGAGGTGGAGATCAGCAGTCATAGGAACCCTTCCAATATCACTATAATTCACTGACATATGGGCATATTAGTAAAGTTTACAAACTGCAGATTACTCATAAAATGCATAGAAATAGATGATGAATAAAGCAGACACCTTTTGTCATTTATGGTTTTAATTTATTACTCTGCCATTAGCTGATTAAAAAAGAGGTTTAGCAAAAGAAATGGAGCTTGAACATCCACCATTCCTTTTTAAAAGCTAAATCAAATTTCAGCATGGCAAACACTTTTTTTTATTAAAGATAGATGCTTTTTGTTAACTCGATGATGAATTCTATTTTCTGTAAATAATTTATTATTTTAGCCGACAAAATCAAGCTATAAAGTGATGCAGGGGCTAAGTGAATCTAATATTTAACCTACATGTCAATACTGTAATGAAATTAAGTTCAATTGAATATTGTTAAATATTTGAACAATCCCAGTTTAAAGAATCAGTGCAAAATTAACAACCCTATGTACACTTAACCTCTAGTAAGCATAATTTTTACAACACTTTAATGTTTCCAAATTTAATTAGACTTTTTTTTTCAGGGGAGTGTAGCTGTATTGGGGAATATTTGGAAGTTCATTGCCCTTTTTTGCTAATAGATTCTTGTATCATCTATGTTGGCAGCAAAAAGACTGGATTTTGGTGGCACAGTCTGCAGACAAAAAACCAAAAATTGAGAGTAGGAGTAGGGGGCATTTAGAAGACAAGCCATTGTTGTTCCCATCTTTAATACCACCACTACCACCCCTCAAAAATCTAAGTGAACAAAAAAAGCCAACCCCACCCTTTCGTCCGCATTAGCAGCAGGAGACAAGTCCTTTTAAATCATAATGGTAAAGTTTTCCTGAGCTCAGCAGCTCCACAGAGGCTTTCTTAGCAACAGTAAAGAGGTGGCTTGCCATTGTTTACTTCTGAAATATTGTTTTTTTCAATTTTCCAGTCTAGCCTATACTCCCTATCTAAGGGGTCCAAACCTGCTTAGCTACTTCTGAATGAACTGTTAACACTTTCCAAGCTTGTGCTCGAAGTGAATTCTGATCAATGGAATCATTAATTTGGTAGGTGGGACCAGATTAATGCCTCATAACTACAGAAGAGAAGCAGAAGGCAATCTACGTATGGGGCAATCAAGTTGGAGACACTGGTGGTTTGTTGCAAATTTTTACCACTGTATAATGTTGTGGCCATTCTATTTATTGTCTTGTGTCTTCTTCGGGAGCCGAAGGGAGGGAGATCCACTGCCCATTGTTATAAATCATACGTGAGTAGAGGAGAAACGTGTTTCAGTTTAATAAGAGGCATCGAGTACATGTGAGAGAAAAAACAGCATTAGTGAAAGAAAGACAGTGATTAATATATTAACAATTGCTCATCACTGTGTTTATATTCTTTTAGAAAACTATTTACCAAGTTGGCTGATGATCATGTCTGTCTTTTCTTTAAGGATTGGAAGGGACAAATAATCTCTAATGGCACATTTATTTGAATTGGGATTTTATACCCTTATAGCTATTTTCATATTGCTAGAAAAAAACAAAACAAAACGGAAAAAAAAACCCCACTTATTCAGCGTGGGGTATAGAAATAGCAACAATCAATCAATGCTAAAAGCCTTGAAATTTTAACATTAATATTCTTTGGATGATAGAAATGCAAGCTTGACAGCATCACATCTCCTATAGAGATGAACATCTGTTTGAGGGAAGTTGTTACACATTTCTTGTGCTTTCACTATATTCTAAGTGCCCTCTACTGCCAGAAAATAGCATGGCAGAAGCAGATCTTTATCTATCTATCTATCTATCTATCTATCTATCTATCTATCTATCTATCTATCTATCTATCTATCTCTATCATACGGAGCTGGCTAGTAAACAGATGCTGTAACTATTTTAAAAAATAGTTGGACATTTTGATGCAATAACTTTGCATATATAAATTTAATAGAGTTTGGACTATGTATACAAGTGCACACACACACACACACACACGTGTGCACATGCCCACAACAGGAAAACAATGAACAATTCTTTTATTGGGGAAGAAACTTGGGACATCACAGCAGCAATAGTAGGACAAGATCCAGATTAAATACCTTGCAAGTGTTGCTGACGTGTTTCGATTTTGACATATTTTCTTATGCCAGCTTAAACTCAAGATGACCCAAGTAGAAGACAGCAGCAGTTTAAGATTTCATTGCAGCTATGCCCCAAGTCCATCAGGCCTTTTGGTAGAAGACACGAGGAAACTTCCACCTTTCTTCTCTTTCCTTTTTATTTCCCTGTCCTATTCTATCATCCTTTACAACAATCAAAAAGGAGAGAAACAGTTTGCCATATCTGCAATATTTGCTCCCTAGTTGGCTAGAGGAAGCCTATGCATATATTCCCTTTCCTGATGACCATAGAGACTGTCTTCCCTTCCTAGTCTTCAGAAAGATGACGTTCTCTGCAGTGGTGGGATTCAATTTTTTTCACTACTGGTTCCGTGGGCGTGGCTTGCTGGGCGTGGCAGAGGAAGGATACTGTAAAATCTCCATTCCCACCCCACTCCAGGGGAAGGTTACTGCAAAATCCCCATTTCCTCCCTGGGAACTGGGACTTGGGAGGCAGAGAATAGATGGGGGTGGGGCCAGTCAGAGGTGGTATTTACTGGTTTTCCGAACCACTCAAAATTTCTGCTACTGGTTCTCTGTTGTGGATGGTTAGCAAGATTGCAAATCAGTCTTGCTTCCATTCATTCATACATATAGAGTGCGGCCAGAGCATCCAAGGAGGACTACTTCACTGGATCCCTCAAGATAGGCATTGTTGTGTGGTTGGTGTGTGAGCCAAACAGCAGAATTTCATCAGTAGAATTTCATTAAAAACTTCTGTGCTTGTGCAACATGCTCTCTCCCCCCTGTAACACACACACATCTCACCTCTTTTTTAATGCTATTAAATCAAAGTTTTAAAGCTTTGAAGAGCCTTGGTGGCGCAGCAGACTAAAGTGCTGCTAAGTAGCACCAGCTGCCTGCAATTACTGCAAGTTCAAATCTCACCAGGCTCAAGGTTGACTCAGCCTTCCATCCTTTCGAGGTAGGTAAAATGAGGAGCCGGATTGTGGGGGCAATAAGCTGACTTTGTATTAAAAAAAGAACACCACTTGGGGGGGGGCAAAATCCCTATTAAGAGGTATATACAAAAGTATGAAGGCTATTGCTTAGCGCATTGTAAGCCACCCTGAGTCTCTGGAGAAGGACGGCATATAAATTGGACCAATCAATCAATCAATCAATCAATCTGACTCTTGGTGACTACCTGTATAAAGACCCTGAAGTTCTCTTGGCAAGATTCTTGGGGGCAGGAAGAGGAAGGCAAGATTTTTGCCTTTGCCTTCCTCCTAAGGCTGAGAGTTGCCCAAAGCCACCGAGGTAGCTTTCATTCCTAAAGTAGGACAAGGACTCACAATTTTCTGGTTCCTAGCCTGGTGTCTTTGACCATTACTACACCAAACTGGCTTTCGTAGAATGGTCAGCGAACACTTACAGTCCTTCAGCCTCTTTATATTCTGAGGAGCACACCGAGAAGTAGACAGCAGTTGACAGTGCAGAGATTTTCAGTGTGTGACTGTCTTTTATATGGTTGTATTACAACAGGAAAATCCAGCATCCAGGCAGGAGAGAAGCAGCAGCCAGAAAGTACTTTGCTTTAGTTTGTGACGTGCTGTAGCATGTGCATGTATAAATGTACAAAAATAGAACATATAGGCTTGGTATATGCTCCTCTTTTTTCTGTCTTTTATTTAAAAGTGAAAATAAAATTACATAACCATTAAAAACAATGAGGCATGTACCCAATGAATAGGGCACATTTTATCATAAAATAAACTTCACCTCCCTTGTTCATGTCTGCTAGTACCTGAGGCAGTGGTGAAATCCAAACTTTTTACTACCGGTTCTGTGGGCGTGGCTTGGAGGGCATGGCAGGGGAAGGATACTGCAAAATCTCCATTCCCACCCCACTCCAGGGGAAGGATACTGCAAAATCTCCATTCCCACCCCACTCTGGGGCCAGCCAGAGGTGGTATTTGCCAATTCTCCGAACTACTCAAAATTTCTGCTACCGGTTCTCCAGAACCTGTCAGAACCTGCTGGATTTCACCCCTGAACTGGGGCTACATGTACGGAACCTTCTTTAAAACACAACAATCATTGGGTTCCCCCTCCACCAACTTCCAGAGATGTGCCAGCAGTATATGTAGTTCCAGCTTTCAAAAAGAGAGCTGTAAGTGCACAGTCCCAATAATATGATTAGGCCAGGGGTTCCCAAACTTGGCAGCTTTAAGACTTGTGGACTTCGACTCCCAGAATTCTCCAGCCAGCATAGCTTCTGGGAGTCGAAGTCCACAAGTCTTAAAGCTGCCAAGTTTGGGAACCCCTGGATTAGGCAAATTTGAATATGGTTTCAGATTGTTTGCTCCCCTTTCTTCTTTTTCCTCTTCTCTGTACATCTTCGGCCTCACCCTTTTTTCCCTCCATGCAAATACAACAAGTTTGACAGTTCAAACAACATCTGAGGACTCAAACTGCTTGCCACACTACCAACACAGGGTCCTTGTTGTTAGCAACCATCAGAAGAACTGTTGGACTTCTTAAACAGAATACACAGACTTCAATGGGAGTATGAGTTTGTCCTTATGAGTTCCTGGATGGACGGATTAATCCCAACTAAATTGGAACATCTGGCATTGATCAGTTCATCCAGGAACAACCCTAAGGGCAATACTTCATTTCCTCCTTGGAATCCCTACCTTATCTCCAGAATCCAGAAGAATAAGATTGTGGTGTCACCTAAGGTTTCCTGTTGTGGCCCGTTAGCAGCCAGAGGATCTGGCAGCAGATTTGAACAGTGAGGAGGTGGGGGAGGAACATGGCCAGTCCTGGAGTCTGTGTTGTGGCCCGTACGTGGCCTGTGCGGTGAAAGCTCTGATGAGGGCTCTGCATTGGAGGCAGAGAGGGGGCCAGAGCCATATGTCGGTTATCAGCTGCCTTTGGAATTCAGACATCAGTGAGGCAGACGAACAGCTGGAGCCTGTTCCCAGTGTGCACATGCACAGAGTTACCAGATGAAGAACAAGGGTCGACTTGGGAGTAAGGCCACAGGTGGATGATGAATGGCCCCTCCTAGAGGGAATAAAAGAGGAGTGAAAGGGGAGTGGAGTTTGCAGGAGACAATTAGTTCATTACTGCATTCTTGCCAAGTATTGCAGCATCTGAAAGATATCGGCCTGGCCACTCTCCAAGCCTGATAAAGGTCGGTAATTGTGAACTATCTTGAAAGACTGTAGGAGAGGAAAGATTTTGCTGGAGAGGAATTCACTGTAAATTAAATAAAAGAGGTTTATCAGGACGAGGACTCAGCTTCGTGCTGCTGGGGAAGCCTAGGTCGGAACAGTTTCCTACTTACTTCACTGGTGTTTAGTTTTGGGACGTGTAACATCTTCTTTAGTAAACATCTATGGAACAATACATCTGGAACCATATGGTTTGACTGAACTGTCTACTCCCCCATTCCTTTCCCAACTTCATACCAATTATTTCAATTTGTTCTCCTTAAACTGAAGTTGTACTGATGACATAAGCACCAAGCTTCTTCAGTAACCGTATTATTTTAGTAGACCTTATGTTCTATCATTGTCTGGAATTTGGTGGCAAATCTATCTTTAGCCATCTCATAACTCACAGGTAGAATCACATCAGTAAGCAGAATTCACTTTAAAGTGAATCAGGGACACAAAGTTTCAAAACATTTATAGCCCCTGGAAATTATGCTCTTTTGTAAAGGAGAAATACAGTTTATGTTCCAACTGAAAACATTATATAGCTCAGGGATCACCAACCTTTCGGACCTCAGGGACCACCAAATTCATAATTTTAAATCCTGCGGACACTAATATGATTTTTTAAAAAAAGATAAATAGTATTTAGTGCAATATAAAAAATGCAAATAATTTTTCTGCGGACCACCCAAATTTTCTCGCAGACCACCAATGGTCCAGAGACCACCGGTTGGTGACCGCTGATATATGGCTGACTCATAAATACAATATGCAAATAACAAGTAATTTGGAGATGGGCCTACTTATCTCCCTAGTTAATGGTTACTTGGACTGTAATTATACAGCCTATTTAATGACTACATTTCTGTAGATTCTGGTTCTGGCTTACTTACCTGCTACGGTTGCTCGCATAGTTAGGATGCTGATTTGACGAGCAGCAATCTCATGTTCAAGATCCGAGCACTGCCATGGGGCAGGGTGAGTTCCCATCCTTCACTCCAGTTCCTGCTGGGTATATGAAAGGAGCTCTTACCTGTGGTCTTCCAGGTGACAGTGATGTCACTGGCCAATCCTTGCAACCCGGAAGCGCCTCGGTGCCACTGACATGAGGGCAAACTTACTTGCTTACTTTAATTGAATTGCATTTCATTGTTCTGACATAACTAACAAAATGCAAACACAAAAGCAAAATCTGAAAATTTTTAGCAAAGGACTGTAGAGGACAATTTAAAAAGGACTTCTAACACAGATTTAGAGAAACTAATCCTTACCTAATGAAATCCTAAGATATTATGGCATTAAAAGTCAATAACAAAACTGTATCCAGTAAGCAATTGGCAACTAGTGCAGATCTTTTAATGCAGCTATCATATGTTCCTGAGTCTTCTACTAGTTAACAGTTCAACTATCACATTTTGTACAAGTTTCACCTTCCAGATACTTCGTGAAGATGTTTTTCAAGGATTAGAGCAACGAAGAGCTTTTTGCTATAGTTGAAACAGGATGTTAAGCTTTACCAAATCTCGCTCAGGAAGCAATTGAGTTCATGCACCAAACATAATTTTGAGGAGGCTCTCTTCGCTATAGCTCTCAGCTGTGAATCCAATAACAGCTGAGGATCAAGGAACATCCCCGACCTATAAACTGAATCTTTTGAGGAGAAGGAATGTAACCCCATCCAAAGCAGGTTGTATATTGGTACTTGGATCCAGTTTCCTATTTGGCAGTCTCCTATTTTATTCTGGGCTTCTCTTTTAATTTCAGCTTCCACTTTCTTATCTATTCATTGTTGATTTTCAAGTGTGCTGATTATTTCCCTGGAACTCAGTTGCAAGGAATGCTAAAATCCTTACATATGATATTCTGTAGCAATATCTTCTGGACATGGCCCAACAAGAAGGACTAGAACCATTGTAATATGTGCCTCCAGTGGTCAATATTGTCCAGAAGGATACATATGTTCATTACCAACAAGAAATCTAGGAAAATAGTAAGGTCTTATCCCCTCATCCAGTATTCAGCATAAAATATCCTGCAAGGCAATTTAAACAGTATCTGAATAATATCTCAGCTGAAAGCCTTATTGAAATTGATCCCAAACACTCCAGTTATTCAGGCATGCCTGAAACTGCCAAATTACCCCTTTCTTTTTCTTCGGAAATGGAATATTTAAAATTGGCCTATAATTGTACACCCAGAAATGGAATATTTGAGAGTGGCATATAATTCAGGATAAGGGAAGATTTATTCATTAAAGTTCTGAATAGTTTTGGAGTGGGTGGCCATAACAAATATAAAAACATACAAACAGATCTTTTTTTAGGCACCTCCTTCCAGGAGGCATTGATCACCTACCTTACCTATGAGTCACTTCCATCCTGGCTGATTTGAGCAGGTTCAAGGTACCAAGCACAAAAGATGCACCCCTCATATGAACACGCATGCTCTTCACATTCTTGAGATCTACAAATTGCAAAGAATCCAAAATACTAGAATGAGAAGTTGCAGAGATTGACCTGTCTGAACTCTGGGATTCAAGCCAAGACAGTTGTGAATGATTTCATCCACAAAAAGCTATACAATTTATACATAGCATGCAACCAATTATTCTGTCTTCCTCCTTCCAACATTTTGGCAGAGAAAACACCACACAGCATGATGGTGTCAGCTTCTTCTGTGATGGTGTAATGGAGGTAGAAAAGCTAAGTACTCCTGGCTGCACCCTTTGCTATAGACTAGGAGTTTATGTAGACCTTCAGGTAGGCTCTGTCTTATACAATTTGGTTTGCTCCTTGAATTCCTTCAATTGCACTTTAGTTATATCCCACCAGATCCATCATTTTCAGTTTCTCAGTAAACCAAAGAGCTGATTTGACTTGACAAAAGGGAAGAGATACTTAGAAACAGTATTGTCAATCACCTGAGTCATAGTCCATAAATTAACTAAAGCTGATTCCATTGAAGACATTAGGAACAACATTTCCAAAGAGTATTCAGGGATATTTTTGGCTACATCAGGTATCTGGATTCAACCGTTTTATATCACCTAAAATTGACTAGGAAATGTATCTACAACAAGGAGAGCATTTCCATCTTAGGTAATCAACTCCACCAATTCAAAAATGAAATCCAGCATGTGCCATGTTGCATTCATAGGACCAGATACCAAACAGAACAAGTCCATGGCCATCATGGAAAAGAAACACTCATCGCTGAGCAAACATTCCGCATAGACGCTACAGTCATCAGGACGGGGGTTGGTCCAATACCACACGCAAGATCATCCAAACTTCTTCAGGAACAGAAGGAGTGAAGTGGACAGTTCAGTAATAGTATGCTACACTGTTCTGGCCATCCGACCTTAGCAGCATGTGCTCAAAATTGGCAGGCTGCTGTAGGAAGCATTCTTGCAGCAAGATGAAATTTCATGGCCACTCCACTTCCCCACCCTCTGGTTCTATCCTGCTGTAGCACAGTACAGCCTGGCAGAAAAATCTGGAAGAGATTAACACACCGGTGTTCTGTCAGCAGGTCTCGGTGACACATGCCAGGTCAGCATTTTCATCGAAGATGAAATCTTGAATAATAAATGCTTTACCAGCAATTGGTTTAGCATTAAAAAGCAGGACCTTATGGATGGAAGAGACACCATTGCGGTCACCTTGATTTCTTTGCATGGGTGTGCACGCACAATTCATCCACCCACTCTATTTCCGCCCCTTCAATGATTACTCCAGTGTTTATTCCCAGGCCATTTCCCAGGCCCTTCTTTACCCCATTTTCTGGAAGAATCTCTTCCTAGCTAGCCATGACAGAGAGTAGTGCTGATTTCGAGCCCATGCTGCCCTCCCTGGAGAGTCACAGGTCCACAAAGTTATCACAGTAGGGTACCCTCAGCACAAAGACTTTTGTAATGGCTAACAAGAAAGAAGCCTGCTTGACAGTAACCCAGTTGCTGGGACCCCCCCCTTGGAGACGATGTTCTTGTCTGAGGGCAGAGTTGCTTTAACCAACATGACCATACATCAGAGGTCTTCAAACTTGGCAGTTTTAAGACTTGTGGACTTCAACTCCCAGAATTCTCCAGCCAGCATAGAATAGAATTCTATAGAATTCTGGGAGTTGAAGTCCACAAGTCTTAAAGCTGCCAAGTTTGAGGATCCCTGCCATACATCCTTTATTATAAAGGACAGCCTTTGTTCAGGGAAAGCTGCCATTTAGATGCATTTAATTCTTTATTTTCTTGGTTTTGCTCTTGAACTTTCCTTTGCAATGCAAAATTATAAACATAAACAAAAATATCCTTCTGAACTTGTTTCAGATTTGAACTTATTTTCAAGAGCATTCGTTATTTTTTCCAGAGGAAAAAAATAATCCCTGTATTTAAGCCCAACATCAAGGAAAGAGGTGTACTCTTGAGCCAAAGATCTTAGTTAGGGACCCACAATCCAAGGCCTAATCCTTCCAGGAAGCTGCTTTCCACAGAGAGTCAACAAGCAGGGAGCCTGATTTTACAAGCACAGATTCCCTCCCCCTGGATATCTACCTGGGCCAAGCAATGGTTTTCTTTGTATCCTCTCCTTCCAAGGAAAAGATACTAACCTGCAACAAACGAAGAGCAAGCCAAGTGCATGTGAAGTATCTAAGCTGTGTTGTCCTTTCTCCTTATGCAATTATGCTAACACTTTCCCCTCCTTCTCTCGCTAAGGTTGATTATCCCTGGACTTAAAATGCAACCATGGGAAGGGAGGGGTGTGTGTGTCTGTGTGTGTGTGTGTCTGTGTGTGAGGGAGGTGAAAAGTGGAATAGGTTGCCACTTCCTGCCTTTCCACTCTTCTGAAGTCCATTTCAGTGGCTCTGTGCTGGTTACCTAGGAAACCACCGTAGAATGGAAGTGGGACTGGATTGCTTCTCCTTCGCAGCGATTGTTAGAGATGTCAGCAGTTTGGAATGGTGGATCTTTTCATACGATTGTGTGGAAGCGTGTGTGTGTCTGTGTGCATGTACGGATTTGGCAAATCAAAGGCTCACCACCCCCTTTTTGCAGGATGAAATAAAGGCCCGCGTAAAGCAGCGCGGCCGTAAAAAGAAAAGCGAGTTTATAAAAGAGGAGGAACTGGCTTGTTATGTCATGCCAATGCCATTTTCCGTGCTGGTGAAGCAATGTTGGCAGGAATGTGCTTTATCAAGCATGGTTTAAATGATTTGAACAACTGGAATATCCTCTTCTCTCTTGGGAAGATTTCTTCAATTATTCGGCCCCGGGAAAGCCATTTAAAAGGAAGATTGCCCTTCAATGCGTTTTGCTCACAAATAACATTATTTGTGTTCTGAAAAATTAATGAACACGCATTGTTTGTTTAAGGGAGGAAATGAACCCCATCACTTCATTTTTACTGCAGAATTAGTTATTAGGTTTGTGATCACTGTACTTAATTGATCTCCTTTCCATTTTCCTCCCCTCCCTTCTTCCTTCCCCCCTTTTTTACAGTTTCAGTAAAAAATACCATAAAGAAACAGGAGTTGCAGAGGGTCAAATCTGTACATTGAGTTTGATATTTATATTGAATGAGGGTTTTTTCCCCCCTACTGAAAGTAAATTTTATCGGAAAGCTTCAGAAGGTAAACAAATTTAAGTATTTTTAACTCATCTTTCCTCAGGTAAATTTACAACAATAAAAAAAAAGCAAAAGAAAGCAAAATGACAACTTAATACTAGCAAATACAAATTTGTCCTATAATACCATTTAGAAGCACAGTCTAAATAGCCAAATATCTTAGCTAATAAGAGAAGAGATAAAAGAAATAGTTACCTAACACTGATATGGCATTTCTAAGGTTCAGGTGAGTAGGTGAAGCTTTCATGTGGAAAATTTATTCAGGCCATTTCTAATTCAGATTATAAGGTTGGCAAAAAAGGCAAAAGAATTTAGCAAGAAAATTGATATACCTTTTAAAAAATGTTTCTCTAGCTTAACTTTTTCCGATAGTATTTTTTTCAAAGCCTTGAAACATCCAAATAATGTATTTTTATGAATTCTTTTCTTAACATATGGAAGAAAAAGTTATTTTCTGAAGACTTTTTTTTCATTAAAAAGAATATATTCAAAAAAGTGTTTATTTTAGGCAGCATTGTTATTATTTTTTGTTAATTACTATTTAAGCTTTAGTTGTTGTCAGCTCTTTGAGGTAGGTCAGGTCAAAAAACAGACCCAGCGGGGATTCTGGAATGTTCTTTATTGTTATGAATTACAACAAGAGAATCTTGAAAGCCTTTGAGAATTTCTCTCTGCCTCATCTTATACCAAATAAAATCAAGGCAGGGTAATTTTGAGGGCTTTTTTTCTCACATTTCCTTCTGTCTCACAATTAAATAATCTTTTTTTGAAACTGCCTACTTAATAGTTCGATCATTCTTTCTCCATTCCCAAGCCCAACTCTACATTCTTTTGATTGTATGGTATTCAATGTTAAGGAGATATAAGATTGTTTCAGTTGGATTTTTATTTCATTAACTTTTATGCTGCTGAAGATTCCAGTTTCTGAAAACTCGAACGTTACCTTGAAGGAGCACTTACAATGTAAAGAATGATTCTAAACCATGAATCTATAAATAAGCATCATTCAGTGCATTGGAACAGAAAATCTTGAATATTTGCAAGCCAGTTTTGATAAATGTTTTTAAAATTTATAATCCACTCTTTATGTTCACACCTTTCCTAATTGGCATGTTTTTCAGTACAACACTATACCCTGATATTAATTGTGGAGAAACAAAAGGCTAAAACGAACAAATGTGTTAAGCATATGTACTTAGGAATTACTTGTATGTTTGCCAAAAGCTGCCCAGAAAAGATTGGTTTTAAAGTTCAAAGATTTGTTGAACTTGTGTAGGTTCTGCTGACGTGTAAGTGGAGAGGAATGGTATTGCGCAAAGTAGATGCTATTATGAGTGCTTCACTGTGTAGTAGTTCTTAGAAGAAGTGAATATTCATATATAATGACTGAGATTTCCCTTATACAAACCATGGGTGTAAACTAAAATGTATGTATTGAGTTCAGAAGTATTTAGGCAGTTAAGATAAATGGTGCAAAATTTTACAAAGCAGGTTCTAGATCTCTGCGTAGCGGCATTTTGTACCTCCAAACTATTTTCAGAGGCAGCTGCAACATAAATTACATTTCTGTAATGTAGTCTGGAAGTGAATACATAAGCATGACTTAAGTTGCTTTCAACGTGACCAGGACAAACAAATTAAGTTCCTAAACAACCCTTCTCACCCTACCATCACTAGAACTTCTCTAAATAAAGATTAGCTCAAGACGATCCTCAGGGACCAGTCCTTCAAAGATAAATGTTCTACTTCTCTACTGGAAGTTTACAGTGGAAATATAAAATATCATATAATACCAAACGGATGTAATATGAGTGGGACTTTACCAATATTTGCAGCAGAAGGATGGCATCTTATTCGATTCAAAAGCTAAGGGGTATAAATCTAGTTTTTCTTCAACTTTAAGTCTTAAATAAAAACACAACTTAATGGTAGAAACCAGCCCTTGACAGAGTGGTAACTCTTCCTTCCTTAAGCATCTATGGAGTAGGGAGGAACAAGAGGGGACAAAGGATAAAATATGAACCATGACTCATAGCATCGCAATACAAATCCCATTATTTGCATCTGAGGTTGGGATATGCAAGAGTGGAATTTGTGTTGTGACATCACTGAACTGTCACCATTACTCTGTTATGCTCATGCAGACTAGGACCGTGATGGCGAACCTACGGCACGGGTGCCACAGGTGGCACGCGGAGGCATATCTGTGGGCACACGAGCGTTGCCCTAGCTCAGCTCCAGCACGCATACATGCACCTGCCAGATGATTTCCAGGCCTTCCGGCCCCACCAGAAGTCAGGAAATGGGCTATTTCTGGCCTCCAGAGAGCCTCCAGGGGGATGGGGAAGGCTGTTTTTGCCCTCCCCAGGCTCCAAAAAAGCCTCTGGAGCCTGGGGAGGGTGAAAAACAGGCCTACCGGGCCCACTGGTAACCTTTTTTGTCGTTGCGTGCCAAAAGCGGGGGGAGTGCGCATGCACGGGGGCGGGGAGGCATTAAATGGTGTGGGCACGCGAGTGCGCGACCGCCCCCGCTTCCCCCGCTTTTGGCATGCAATGGCAAAAAGGTTAGCCATCACTGGACTAGGATCTCTGGAACCTGCCCTTTATCTGTTGTGTACTGTTTCAAATGGCTTAACTATTTGATGGGACTTTTTTTCGTTCCCACTTTCATGATAATTCTCTTGCATGACTGAATATCAGGTGTGCGGTGCAAATGTATATATTGAAGGTTCTCCCTATTTAGCAATGTTCAGCAACATCAATCTATATATAGTAACTCATATGCATTTCAGTAAAGTGTATTAACGTAAGTACTATTACAGTACATAAATATTCCGTATATGCAAATACATAGCTATCATTAATATTCTCCAACACCTTCCACTATCTTGCTTTTCATTAACTTAGCACCACCCAATTACCACAGGGAAAATAGACCACAGCTTGACTTGCTTAGCACAGAATTACACAAATGAACATAAAGTAATGAATGTTCCCTACTGGTTCAAAGTTAATACTGTTGACTTCACCAGTGGCCAAGCCCCCTCCATTCATTATAAATGTCCCCCATAAAAGTATGGGTCCAAAAGAAAATATTTGCATGCAACAGAAAAGCTCTTCCGCCTACTTGTGATTGAAATAAATCATCTTTGAAGGTTTTCCTTTCTGAGAATATTTCCACATTCATGACTACTCTGTAGAAAGAAATCTGCATTTTGATATTATTGGATCCCAAATTATTACTGGCTGTTCTAGAGCTAAGATGCTATAGCACATCAGCACAGGATCTGCTTGTATACTGAAGACCCAAGATCAATCCCTGGAATGGGGAGGGGGGGAATCTGTTGTGAAATGGCAGAAGAGCCACTGCCATTTATTGTCAGTTATTTGGGGCTACATGGCAGCGCTAGCACTTGTGGACTGCAAAATACTGGATGTGAACAGCAGCAAAGAGATTAATAAAACTACAATTCCTGCTGCTATCCTGCTATCATTTTTATCACTGAATTCCGGATGTGCTAAATAATCAGAGATCTAAAATTACACTATTATTTAACTTATTCTGAATTTTACTGAATATAGAAGATTTTTTTTTATGTTCCTAAGCCCCATAATTGCATTAATTGTCCATTAAATCAGAGGTGAAACATTTCCAGGCATAGGGATAGCAGCATTGTGCCATCATGACTTTTCCTTAAATATTACCTAAAACTGTTCACAATCATCACATTCCAAGATATTTTGATAATCTCCCCCAAAGTTCTTCAGAAATCCTATATGGAAATGTCAAAATCTGATTAGCTCTCAGGCAAGATCATCGAAGTCACATTCAACATTTAAAGTTACGTTAACAATTTTAATTATCTGCTTTATTATTAATTTGATTCTAAATTAAGGGAGCTACTGATACTATTTGGGGGAATACTATCTAACTGACTTATGGTTTAAGCAATGCACTGGCCATCTCTCTACCATATTCTACATTTACAATTTTCTACTCTCTTCAGTTTAATGCCAGATTGAATATATGATATGCAACCAATATTTTCCTTACAAAAATTCTGTACAGTAATGGAGGATTTTGAGGCTGGATTTGACCACTATCACAATCTCCTAACTGAGGAACTTGGTGCTTATCCAATTTATTGTAAGCTGAGCCAAGCATCCCAGATAATAGTGAGACTGACAGAAAGTAAATCTTTACCTTTATGGGGTTTTTTTCCACTATAGGCTGCATTCAATAGAATTGTGGTCATTCTACTCATGTGTCTTGTCTTCAGTTCTTCCTATCCATCCCTTGGAGAGGGATTTTCATCTGAGGCCAGAAACAAAAAGTAGCAATTTTCTTTCTAGCTGCAATTTTAGTCTTTTTCTCACATATTCTCCAAAATGGATACAGTATGGTACTTTTGCCATTAAAGTAATCAATGAAGTTGGATTTAGATTAATCAGAAGTACACATCCCAACCATAGCAGTCTTCCTCTAGGTGCTGATGGCATCTAGGTGCACTGCAATCTGGTTTTATTTCCATCATTTCCAGATATTTTGACTAGAGGATAAATTGTGGAAATAGAAACTAAACATCATGTGTTAAGAGTTTTAAAGGGACATAAGTACATGTCTACCTCCCCCTCTGTCTCTATTTTTATCTTTGTCTCTATATACAAAATCTTATATAATCTATTTTTATATATCAGTATGTGAATAATATGCTTCATAAAATGTAACCTATATTTATTCCGTCTGTCCATGGTTTGTTTTTAAATGCTTTAAATGTTTCTCCTCTCATACACACTCATGAACACTCATATACAAATACAAATGCACGAACAGTGTCCTACCCATCAGCTAAATATTGTTCAGGATACTTTCACTACATTTGACAAATAATCCTTTGTTATATACAGAATACAATTACCATAGGGTCAAACTGAAGCAAATACTTCTCATATTGCAATGATTGTATATCTATAACAATTTTCAAACAAAGAAAAGAAGGAAAACAATTCTGAGTTCTGCTGAAATTTTTTTACACTCTAAAAAAATCTATTTGTAAATATATGGAATGATATTTTTTTTAAAAAAAATATACATCTCTATGTGTATTGGTTTTGTACCACATTAATTTTATCAGTGTCATTGTTAAAAATAAAACTTTGTTGTTGTTTTTTAATTTCAGAGTTCTAAAATAAATTCCTTCTATGCATTAATTCCCCCTTCGCTTCATTTAACGGCACAGCATGAAGGGACTGGGAAGCCGCACAAAGGTTGTTTTGTCTTTTGCTGAGAGTGTTTTGAAATTAAATCACTGGAAGCAAGAGAGAGAGAGAAAGACATCAGGAGTTTGCTTAGACCCCAAACCATCAGAGCTGTGCCTCTTAAGCCTGTTAAGATATATACTGGCTCATGTCCTTCAAAACAATCTCTCCAGTAATTTCACAGGCGTCCCTGAATCTCCTCTTCTTGTGATTCATTGCCGACACAAGCACAACTGTCTATTGAGAAGACAACTTTTCAAGTTCCATGGTGATCCCTCTTCTGAGATCACCCAACTCAAAACGTTAGTCCTAACGAATGTCACAGACCTTGTAATTGATGGCACTCGCTCATAAATCTGTGTGGAACTTCAAGAATGCAGCCCAAAATGTTTTTCTTTCCTGCATGGTGATAAACCACCGCAGTCTGCAAAGCACTGAAAATAGTTCTCTGTAGATCTTACAAGATTCGGGGGAAATCAATATCAGAAAAGGCAATACAGAGGCTCTACTAATTTAATTAAATCTATCTATGGTATTTACCTAAACATTTCCTTGATTTTTCTCATTAATTGATCAGATTTTTTTTCCCCCACTGATGTCAGGGACCCTGTACATGGGAGAAACTGAGGAGATCTCAAATATTGAAATAAATCTAGAGATTCAGAGCATTTTTATTACCCTGAATGAAAAACAGTGATGCATTTAATCATTTCAAATACTGAATCACACTCAATACATATAGTGATTAGGGATTGCTAATCATAGCTTGTTTCCAGTCATAGTTTGTGATCATGGCTAAAAATGGGCTCTAAAATATAGTTTAATGCTAAGAATGATTAAGTTTCACATTTTTGCAGACTTAAATAGCAATACTGAAATATAAAGGGATAGGGATTAAGAGAAGGAAGAGTATCAGCACAGAGAGAGGTAAATCAGAAAAATAGGACAAGACAAGAATTTGTTTAATTTTTATAGTTGTGACATATAATGACAGCTTTATTTGGGATAGACATTCAAATTCTTTTTCTTCCCCCATTAACCATACTTCTGGGGAAAAAAGGGGGGAACAGTGAAATTCATATTTGATATAAAAATTCTCTACGAAATTAGCTCTGGTGCTATTTATGCAGCCCAATCACATCCATATCTGGGCCTCTATATGAAGAAAAAATGTAGAGCAAACATACCAGGTTGAATCTGGAATGGCCAACTAGTTTAAGGGTAGCAGAGAGGCTCCCTGAGAAAAATCTAAAATACTTTCTTACAGAAAATACTCTCTGAATAGAAAGCAATGGGTGCCAATCTTTTGTTGATGGGAAAAGAAATCTAAAATGTGAGTTGTTTAAAATATAATTTAATGTAATTGGATTGCTTGACTTACCTTTGAGTTTCCAGAAAAGCATGTTTCCAGCAGTTGTTGCTTCTTTGACAGCCTTAGTTTCTCTTCCACCTCTAGACCGTGATCCCAGCTCTGTCATAGCCTTGAGATGATCTCTAATACAGAGAAATATTCCGATTGCATCCTTACCTAGATGCCCCATACTTGCTGTCCTTTTTTTTAAAAAAGTGTTTTCTTTTTTCTATCCTCCATTATTTTCATGCATTGGAACAATTGTCAATATACCGGTATTTCATCACTGTCCACTTGCCCTTGACATGGGAGGTCAGCTCTGCAGTTGTGGATGCCAAAATAACAGGTACTGTATCCTTAAATATTTGGGGCTGGCAAAATACTTTGCAAAAACTAGATTTGGAAATCACATTTCACAAGGATGGTGCCACGTGGACTCTCACAGCTTAACTACCTGACAACCCCTTTTCCCAAGGCCTGACAGCTCTTCTCAATACAAATGTATGCTTTACATACATATTTTATTATCGCACACAGCATGCAAGTAGCACACACAGTGAGTCCTTGTGTTTGCAACGGTGCAGTACTACGGAACCTTGCATTACTCTATAGAGTAAATTTATATGCTGGAGAATATAGCCATATATATTGTAGATGTAGATTAGATATTACATAGATATATACTGCTATAATTGGGGCAGGCACAAAGTGTAATGTAAATCATTTTACCAAGTCAGATTAAAGATGCTATTACTCATGGCAATGTAATACCATCCATAATTTCTGTGTTAAACTTGACATTATAAATCCTTTAATCTGAGTATTTAAAAGCCGCTCTATGGCTCATTTTTCAAACAGCATTCCCGTTAACACATTTACTGCTAATGAACCCCTATCATGCTCTTTCTCTCTTAGACAAACGTTGTTGACCAACATTATTATGTCTGCCTCAAACGTATTTTGGCCTGGGATGGATTTTTAATGTAATTGCTTCCCCATCAGAAAATAAATTAAAAACAAATAAAGAATATACCAATAATACATATTAATTATACTTTCAGGTGACCTGTGTAAAAAAACAAAAGGGGGATCTTATAATGAAGCCACAATAATTAGCCTGTCGCTGTCCATTTTGGGCTATTGTGTGTGTGTGTTTTCTAGGATTCATCTTCTCCTGGCTCCCTGTGCGTTATCTCCCCCAGTGCCTAGGAAGATATTATAAATAAGTGCCATACTGGCCGAAGCAGCTTTCTAATTATTGTCAACCATTTCTGGTGTGACGTGATAGATTCTCCAGAGGACTAAAAGACCCACTACAGGATTTATAACAGGCCTCAGAGCCAAAGCTCGGCTAGAGAGATCATTTTCCCTCAGGATAGATAATTGGTTGACATAACAGCTCAACATCTGAGCTAAATTCATGGATGTGTATATGTGTGTTTTTCCTCGTGTAATCTCCCTGCTTATTATACAAACTGTTTGGTGTATGAAATGTGATGTGACTTGCTATTTAACAGCAAGATAATTTCTGTGCTCCACTTTATTCAGGATGCTAAATACTGTTATTCGTGTATACTTCCATACACGGAGCACTGAAAAATTATTAAGATAAATTTTGGTGATAATAATTAATCAAAACATTCAACACTGGCAAAGTGTTGCTCATTTATGTCATACCAATTTTTGTCTTATGCTTAGTATATTCATCGTGGGTGGATATCGAATATAATACTGTTCCTTTTTTATCTGTTTAAATTGGACTGCATAACAGTTTAATTTTAGATCTTATAATTTGAGCTGTACTGTCTTCTTTAATAATAAAACAAATAGTATTATAAAGAGTATGTTCATCTAATTAGTGGTTATTTAAAAGAAAAGCTTGGAAGAAATACAAGCATGTTACAATGTATTTCATATTGCAATCTGTTATGCAAGCTTTATCTGATATTTAACCCGTAATATCTCAGTTGAAGAATTTTCACCTGAAGACAGGTAATGATTTGTTTTCTTCTGCTTAGTGTTTTTTGAAAATCTTTTTTTAAAAACTGACCTAATGCACACTTTCTAGATTAATTCACAGATTGGCACATAGTTATCCTTAACTTGAGCAGTGTTATGAATTTTGTAATACACGTCTTGATTTGCAAAACATTTCTGTGAATTTTCAGGTATTTGTTTTTAGTAATTGAAGATTTATAGAGAAATGCAGAGAATAGATTTATGAATGAACACATTAGAAATTAAAAAACTAAGGCTGATCTGTTTTTTAAATGTTTAGGGTTTTAATGTGATCAAGTTGTTCTATTTTTATGGATAGTAGCCTATAAAGATGTTCTGCTATTATAACTTGTCTTACAAAGAAATGCATCTCCTTCTTATGCAACACATCTGGAGCTCACCAATCAAACCAGACCAGAGGTAGGTAAACTATGACTTTCCAGATATTTCTCAAACCTGCTTAGAAGCATTAGTCATTAGTAATCGGTTCTGCGAACTGTAATTCAGCAACATTTGTTAAGTGAGTTTTGCCCCATTTTACTACCTTTTTTGCCACATTTGTTAAGTGAATCACTGCAGTTGTTAAGTTAGCAACATAGATGTTAAGTGAATCTGGTATCCCATTGATTTTGCCTGTCAGAAGGTCGCAAAAGCTGTTCACATGATCCCAAGACTCTGCGACCATTATAAACACGAGTTAGTTGTCAAATGTCTGAAGTTTGATCACGTGACCATGAGGATGGTGCAATGGTCATAAATGTGAAAAATGGTCATAAGTCACTTTTTTCAGTGCTGTTATAACTTTGAACGGTCATTGAATGAGCTGTTGTAAATCGAGGACTACCTGAATCCTAGAATAGTGTATCTTAGCCTTGGCAATTTTAAGATATGTGGATTTCAACTCCAGAATTCCCCAGAGGGCATGTAGCATTCTGGGAGTTGAAGTCTACACATCTTGCTTGCTTGCTTCTAAAAAGGAATTTGCTTCTGCTTTCTAGAGCTGCAGGATTATAGCCCTGATGCCCATCCTTACTAATCACTGTGGAGAAATGTAACCAATCAAAATGGGTAATATAGATCTGAGAGGACCAATGATCTGACTTAATATAAAGCACCTTTATCTATATTTCAGTGGTGAAGCTTTGGCTTATATGTCAGATGTGTCTCCATAGGGGGATGGAGCATAAATGGCAAGGGCAAGCTATGCACTTTTACTTGAGCATGGTGTACATTAAAAAGAGGTGGGCTTTGATTGCCCTGTTAGCCCCTATTTTGATTTTTTATTTATTTATTTTTATTTTTAATTTGATTTATATGCTGCCCTTCTCCGGAGACTCAGAGCGGCTTACAATGCATTAAGCAATAGCCTTCATACTTTTGTATATTTATACAAAGTCAGCTTATTGCCCCCACAATCTGGGTCCTCATTTTACCTGCCTTAGAAAGGATGGAAGGCTGAGTCAGCCTTGAGCCTGGTGAGATTTGAACTTGCAGTAATTGCAGGCCGCTGATGTTAATAACATTGCTTTAGTCTGCTGTGCTACCAAGGCTTTTAGTGATGCTGATGAAACACACAGACACAAACACACACCAGCAATTGCCTCAGTCTGAATATATCAAACAGGTTTACATCCCTTCTCAGTGATTAATTATAAATGGTCACTGTGCATCAAGAAATATAAATTAGAAGGGAGTGTTTTACATAATGAACTTTAGCAACTTTTTTCTTTTTAAAATTAAGCAACTACATAGAAAACAAAAGGGTGCAATATGAACAGCTATATTCTTGAATTGCCTATTGTTTGTTGCGTGGTTATACACCAGTAAACAATGAGAACGAAAAGAACCTATAATGAATTCAAATTATTCTCCCATTTTAAATCAGCTCTTTGGGAGTATTAAACAAATTTAATGGATTCAATGGAGTTGAGATTCACACAATATTCTTTGTATTACTAATGTGCCAAAATGTTTACTAGAAAATACTTAATGTATCCTGAGTTGGTTTAAGTGGGACAGACTAAAACGACACATGTCCATTAACTGTAACACCATGAAACAGGAATCTTGGGAGAAAAAAAAGCACATTTTTCACAGGAGCTTATATATATATATATATATATATATATATATATATATATATATATATATATATATGTATATGAAAGGAAAAAATCAGCCATGTGAGTTGTCAGATGTAACCTCTTGGCATTCTAATAAACTGTTGCTTAGATAGAAATATCAAGCTATTACTAACGGCTATTAATGTGTACATGCTTCATGTAATTTTATAGTATCTTATTTTAATATCTGTAGTTTTAATGAATTGCAATTTAGGAAAGAAACAATTTTCATTTAGTTTATATAACATAATTATGGACCAAATTAACCCCACAGTAGTCTTAATTACATTTAGTTTCATTTGGCTGATCAAGCAATTAACATGCCACAGTATTTTGGAAGTAAAACCCAAGTTACGGTCTTTCTTCAGCGGGAAATTAAAAAAAACACATGTATTTTTTTTTCATCTCATGTGTAGTCACTGTGTAAAATGATCTGTTGGAATAATTTGGGGGACAGCATGTTCCAGAGCGTGCACTTCAGCAACAGAATAAAAATGTATTGAGAGCTGTCTGTATCTGTACCATCCTTTACAGTTTTGTATCTTAACATATTTGTCCCCTGAAAAGTACTTTTATATATTTGTACATACATACATATTGGAAAGGAAGAGTTAGCTGTTCTAAGCGATAAATAGTAAATAGATACATTTGATAGAAAATATTTCAAGATAAATTAATTTTAAATTTATTCCACCTCCCTCTGAACCATTCAGAAAAGTTTCCCTGTAAAATTGTTTGTAGTGCACAACACAGGAATTTTTGTACAGCAATAGGTCTCCTGCTGTTAATAAGCTTCCCTCAATGTGTATAGGTTCATGGTATTATACTGTAACTCTTTGCATGTTTCCACGGATGTAAGTCCACTCAATTCAGTAGGGCTTATTCCCAAATCAATGGTATATAATCAAAGCTTATGGTACTATAGCAATCAAATCATTTCATTTCTTTTGTAGTTGTTGATTAGGAAGTAACATGGAAATATTTAAATCTAAATTCACAAATAAATTAAGCTCATATCCTATGGCTCTTGGGACAGTATCCTATGGGCCACAGAACTAATTAATCAGTTCTTTATCCCAAATCAAAGGTGGGCTTGAATTATCTTACACTTAGCTCATTATCTAAAAAAGTATGCCAATCTGCCACTAGAAAAGTGTAGATAGCAATAAGCATGAGCATAGGTGTCTTAATTATACCATTATCCAAAACATTCAGGACAGGCCAAAGAATTCCATTCTACCTGCTCCCCATGAGCCTCTGATTCATTGGATTTTGTGACTGAGCAAATAATTTTTTATTAGATTTTCTGGTTGAATGCCAACATTTTACCTGTCACATCACAACTGACTCTCTCCTTGTAGATTCTGCAGCCTAATTCAGAGACCATCAAGCCTATAAATTTATGGCATGTTGCAGCAAAAACAAAGCAAAATGGACATACAAACATCCTCAGCTGTTACAATTCTGTGTAACCAAAGAAGGTTATGAAAATGGATATATCAAATAATATTTAGTTCCAACCGTATCTTAAAGAAAATAGAATTTTAGAATTTATTTTTTTTAGTTTATTTTGGGACATAGTAAAACAAAGTAAACTTGTGATGTATTTTTACACATGGCATAAAAATGCAATTTCTTTGCAATTCCTCTATCCCATATGTCAACTAAATGCACATTATGCCAATTTCATTTAAAATACAATGCTTTAAAGAACCTTTATATGCACATGATATTCAGTTAACCCTTACCTGAAAATTGGGTACTGTTTTTTTGGTGGTCATTGACCAAATAAATATTATTGATTGATATCTGCGCAGCAATCTACTTTTAAATTCTAATATATTCAGTATTATAGCCCATACCTCATTCAGCCCAAAATAATTGCCCTGTCAAGAACTGAAAACATATGAGAATACCCAGTGCTACTCAGTGGAGAGTTAAGATGCAGTTTATTTCAGTTTTTCTATTCTTTTTATTTTATTTGATAAACAAAAATTACAAATTCAAACAAAGAAAATAAGAAAATCAAAATGTGACAGGCACATTAAGCACATCAGTGCAGTTACCCATGCCCACTTAGGGAGTTCTTAAATATGGAAAGGGGTCCACAAAAGTTAAATTAGAATGAAAACTGTGAAAGTTAGTAGCTGAGATAACTGAATCAGGTAAGATATTCCAGACTTGGACAATTCTGTTACAAAAATCAATTTTTTTAACAATTGAGTTTAGAGCAGTTTACATTAAATTTAAAGTGGTTGTTTGCACATGTTACATCACAATTAAAGCTAAAAAAAGTCATTTACAGGTAAAGCATTGCTATGTACAATTTTGTAGCAATAGGTAAGTCTGGTGTTGCAATTCTAAACCATCCAAACTAAACTATCTCACATCTTTGCGAAATCTTATAACTTTACAAAATGCAGCAAACGCTATCAGCACAACAGTGTAAATTAACCTCTATAGATGGGCCCTGGTAAAACCATGAAGAAATGAGATACCATAATTAAGTGCAACTTAGAGTGTTGTGATAGATTTGAGAAATAATTAAAGGAATTAAAGTAGATGCAAACTTTGTCAGGAGGATGTGCAGTGAAGAAATCCTGGTTACAGAAGAAGTCAGAGAGAATGGAGTCTAAGGTAAGTAAAGTTGATGAACTGCTACAGGAAGGATTAAACTTAAGCTTCTTGTTGGATAGCTTGGAATCAGGGAAGGTGATCAGACCGGACTGACAAGAAGATCTAACAAGGGGATCTATCCTCACTGAAATGAAACTCAGAGGAACCAGAAAAAGCATAAGAAATTGGAACTGGATTATAGCCAGAATCATTGTAAAGTTCAGGGAACGGGTAGAAATTCATAAGTTCCTCTGTAGATTTGGAAAGATTCCAGAATAACTTGAGAGATGCAGAAGTATTGATAAAAAAAGAGAAATAATGAAAACGCTACCATTCCTCTTCCTCTATTTAGAGACCTACACCAACTTTTGGTTCTCTTCAGTTTTGCTATTTATGTTTGAACTATCAACTTCTATGAAAGCAAATGTCGAGATCCAGCTGTTTCAAATGCATCTGTTTCAAATATTGGTTATTCTGCCCTGAGTGCAAAATTCACCTTAAGTGGGCATGTTTGATTTTCACATGCTTGTGGTTTTTGAGTTCATTAGACCAATATCATTGCTAATATATAAGCAGCTCTGTTTCAATTTTTTTTTCTTTTACCATTTTGGCATTTACTTTTCGTTTGACAAATCTTTAGCTACAAAACTTAACCATTGTTTTATTCTGAAAGTGTCAGATATTATTTATCAAACGGTATATTCTTCTTAAATGATTCCAGATGATTGCTAACAATGAAATGTGATGCCCTGACCCTTCACTTAGCAAATGATGCTATCCCTCTATTTATTTTCTATCATTGCTTCATCCAAATCACTCACATTCCCTATTTTTCTCCTTTTCCATTGTCACTGACTTCTTGCTAATCACCAGGAAACATTTAGGTGATTATTTTACCCATACTCGTTGTAATAGCTTATAATTCAACCTTATATAATTATTGCTCATCTCTAGCCACTTAATCAAGATGAAATGATTACAGCATTGAACCAAGACTATCTTTAGCCATGGAACTTTACTGGATTAGCTTCCAGGCACTAATGGGATTGAAATGTGGGAATATACTTCCAAAATATTTGTTGTTGTTCAGTCGCTAAGTTGTGTCATGACCCCATGGACACCATCCTGTCCTCCACTCTCTCCCAGAGTTTTCCCAAATTCATGTTCATTGTGTCAATGAAATGACATCCATCCATAATATATATGTATATAAACATTTATTCAAAGTAAGGCCATATAAACTTTGTGACTTAAAGAAAAAAAAGTGTTCCATAGTGTGGGAAAGGCTTGCAAAGGATCTATAGGCAACTCTTTAAATCAGCTAAGTCATCTCCTTTGATCAAACAGCCGTTCTTTGTGGTGCAGCAGCGGGATCTTCAGTGAACACCTGTTTTTGACTTAAGGAAATGCTAGTAGGGAGACAGATTGTGATTGCCTATTGGGAACAATAAAAACAGTTCAGTGGTGAACCAATGACTGAGAGGGATAGTGAGCCCCTTAACTCTGTGTGGATAGGCAGCCATCTGTCAAGATGTTTTAATTTGGAGTCTTACCCTGAGGAGCAGGAGGTTGGACTCAATTGTCTATATGGGTCCTTCTTGTTGTAGGATTCCATGCTTCTTTGTCATATTGCAAAAATAATAATAATGATGATGATGATGATGATGATGATAATTTTATTATTGATGATTGGCAATGCTGAAAAAATTGCTCTAAAAATATTCTCCTTATCTCCTTTATTAAGGAAGAAAATACTGTACTATAAGAAAATACTTCTCTCTCTCTCTCTCTCTCTCTCTCTCTCTCTCTCTCTCTCTCTCTCCCTCCCTCCCTCCCTCCCTCCCTCCCTCCCTCCCTCTCTCCCTCCCTCCTTCCCTCCCTCTCTCTCTCTTTCTCTCAGTTTAGCCACTTATAAAACTTCACCAGGTTGTTACTATCTTTCAAACAGAACTATTTCTATTTTGATGGAATTATTGCTACATTCTCAATAAAAATATAAATCCTGATATGCGGAGTCTCCAACTATTATGCTACCATGATTTACAGAATAACCAAAAAGCCTTCTGATTGATACTGATGTAGAATAAACTCATAGAGAAACCGCGGATTTCACTTGTGTTTTCATTAAGCTTCCAAATAAATAACTAGGTGATGTGTATAATTAGATCTTAGCATGAGGTTCCATGTAACAAACTGTGAGAATAACCTTGAGGAAAGGAAGAAAGAACTGCAGCCAAGGCAGTGGTCAGATAAAAGAAATCTAAGTTCAAAGTAAAATGGAATTTGAGAAAGAGCTGACTTTCCTTACTTCTCTTTAGGATAAAGATGTGGAGAGAGTTCTATGGAGATTCTCAGTCATCCAGGTCATGGTTGTCCCAAAAGTGCTTTAAAAAAAAAAGAGGCAACTGGACTTTCTTTGTTTTTCCTTGAAGATGTTTCACTTCTCATCTAAGAAGCTTCTTCAGTTCTGAAGAAACTTCTTGGATGAGAAGCAAAACCTTTTCCAAAAAACCAAAAAACAAAGTCCAGTTGCCTTTTGAAAAAGCACCTTGGGTTACATGTGGGGGAGAATTGCAAGATTGAGGTCGGCCCTTTGAGAAGACCAGACTTGAATACCCAAATCATAAATACTAAATGTGTTTTTGCTACAGGGTCAGTGTAACAGAATCTTGCAATTCTGAATGGGCCTCCCGCCTCCCCTTAGCTGTGGCTCTTCCCCCTCTTCTTCAAGGTTACTCTTACAGCCCATAACACAGCACTTGGTTGACTCTAATTAAAGCATCTAAAACACATGGATTTGCGTCAAGCATATATGCATCCCTTTAAGAGTTGCCACATCACTGATTTCATCTAGTTCCCCAGAGAACTCTGGAGGTTAATTCTAGGGCTATGCAGCATTTTGGATTAAAATAGAAAATAATGGTTGGAGATGTGGGGTGTTCGCACAGTATCTTCCCAGCAACTTCTTAAAATAGCTGCATCGTTTCCAGATCTCACAACCTTTAGATATAGCTCCCAGATCTCCCTCAAAAATGAACTGCCCCCGGAAATGCGTAAGATCTCCGACCTCTGTGTATTTCACTGTGCCCTCAAGACCCTGTTGTTCCGCCAGGCTGGGCTATCAATGTAATGATTTTAAATTGGGGTTTTAAATTTTTTGGGTTTTAAATCTGAGCCAAAATGATTTAATAATTTTAATTATTTTTAAATAATTAAATTAATTAAATAAAATTAATTTAAATTAATTTTAGAATGAGCCCGTAGTACAGTGGTTTAAAGCACCCTGTTATTAACATCTATAACATCTGCTGCTTGCAATTACTGCAAGTTCAAATCCCACCAGGCTCAAGGTTGACTCAGCCTTCCATCCTTTCTAAGGTGGGTAAAATGAGGACCCAGATAGTGTGGGCAATAAGCTGACTTTGTATAAATATACAAAGGATGAAGGCTATTGCTTAACGCACTGTAAGCTGCCCTGAGTCTCCGGAGAAGGGCGGCATATAAATCAAATAAAAATAAAATAAAAATAAAATAAATAAAATAAATTTTTAATTGATGTTTGTCTTTGTGCTTTTAATAGGCTGTACACCACCCTGAGTCCTTCGGGAGAAGGGCAGTATAGAAATAAAATAATAATAATAATAATAATAATAATAATAATAATAATAATAATAATAATAATTATTATTATTATTATTATTATTATTATTATTAGTCACAGAATTGTGTTTTTTTTAAATGCTGAAAAATCTAGAACCTTATTAAGCCAATATAATCAATGTCATTTTAAATAAATTTATATTACAATTCCACAAAAAATAGGGCTTTTTTTTCTTGCTTGTTCGAGCCCTATCTATCTACTACCTAATTTCATAGTACTTGCCAAAGCATTCCTGAATTCTATCTAAAAACAGTCCAATATGCCAGTTAACAAAATAATCGGAAACTAACATTAATAAAAATGGATAGTAAGTTCTAAACCCAGCAGAAAGGAATAAAAGAAATGCCAGGACCTTTAAAAGTAATTATTTATTCAAAAAAGATAAGACTAATCCACACTTTCTATCTTTTTTAGATAACAAAAAGTAAACAAGCAAGCAGCCAAACAAATCTATTAGAGGAAACCTACTGTGAAGGTCAACTAAAAAGAAATAGGCAGTTTTCTCCTACACTGGTAAACTATGTTTTCCTCATACATCCAATTCACATTTTAAAACTATACATTTTAATAAAATTAAGAAAGTATATTGCTTCTAAAGGTTACTCGAACAAAGAAACACTAAACTCAGCTACAAATTATATGGTTTCTACAGTCAGACACATACTGTAAAGTAATAGATAAAGAATTAAATGGTTTCTTCTCACTAATTGGCAAGAAAATCTACATGAATAACCAGGAATGTTTTAATAACAGCCAGTCTCCCCCTCCCCCCCAAATCAAATCATCTAGGGAAACTTGGCACTGAAAATTAAAAAGAACAAAACACCAAAATTAAACATCCCTTTATAATTCTCTGCATTTTCTGCATTCCCTCCTTCTCAATTTTTTGGCTCTTCAATATGGACACAACTCACATTTTAAAACTATACATTTTAATATAAATAAGAATGTATATTGCTTCTAAAGGTTACTCG